>CAJUYG010000405.1:121961-207156 GCA_910591675.1 Galerucella calmariensis
GTAGTTATATAAGTACTGAATATGCTGTTTCAATTTAAGCAGAATCAATCAACTAGTTTTTGAGATATTATAGCAGTAGTTTGAGAGAATCGTGTTTTTGAGAAAAACGTTTTTGTATACAATTCATAATAAATAAATAAATGGGCCCATCACCAATAAGATGTATATGCAAATGATGTTTCATCTTTCAGTGTATACCGATTTCCGATGAATTTTTTTTTTCTTTCCGATCTCTATGAGCTGGCTGCTTTTTGTCCAAACTACACGGAGTGTGCTGCGGGCGCTTGGTCTGGCTTGCGGCTTAAATTGTACAGTTTGAATTTCTAAAAATATTTTCAACAGTGATTTATTCGAAATATACAGTAGACCACAGTAGACCGGTCCCGGCTTTGAATTTCGAAAAATCCTTCCATCCATGTCTTCCACACATTAGTTATTTACGTAACAAGTCCCGAAAGTGATATTTTACGGGATGAGTAGGCAGTTTCAAGGGCGAGTCCCGTGAAATCAACTTCGGGTAGCGTTACGTACAATATTTTCTCTGCAGCCGTTAGCATATAAAATATTAAAAAATAATAGGGATAGATACTATAAATATCACTTATGTACATTAATTGTACAATTATAACAGTTAGCAGCTTCACTGATTTCAAGTGAAATAATTAATTCCCCGTCACTTTCGTTGTCGATTTCCATTTCTGGATCGGAAAATTGAAAATACAGTTGAACTATCAACAAATTAATGTTGACAAGCGATGTCATAATAAAAATTCCTTAAATGTCATTGCTAAGACCGCCTACATTGAAAATTATTCCGAAAATAGCTACTTTCAGTACGATTTGTGTGAAGTTCCATTTTCAGTAGTAATAACCCAAGGGCATTGATAATTGTTCGAAAAAATTTTATGACAGATGTCGAAAGCTTGTTGCTTGGAAACAGACCGACGCCGTAGGCGGAGGTCTGTTGCCTATAAGCAACAAGCTTGAGAAAGTTGTCATAAAATTTTTGAGCATTTATCAATGTCCGAGGGTTATTCGGATAGAAAATTTTTTGCTTATTATAGAAAAAGAACAGATCTTAAACAATTTATCTAAAGGTGCAATTAACAAAGGAACAATTAGAAAAGTTAAATGTGACATTTCGAAATATTAAATATTAGAAACTTCAAAGTCGAAATAAATCAATATGCATCCATAGCAACGTGAAAACAGCCCCAAGGTCTGTTTTCAGTGTAATGTTGACATGATTGGGTGAAATTGTTCATGTGATAAAAAATGAGGAAATTTGATTGGTTCTTGGAACTGTTAAAAAATTTTCGATTTAATAAATCATACCGAAAGCTCTATTTTCGGGAAAGCTGCAGAAAAACTCATTCAAGTGTGATTCATGAAAAAAAATAATTTTTTTGACCTGAGACAATATAGGCGACCCCCTTATTTCGAATAATCAAGCTAAAAGGTAACTTTGATTCTAATGATTATTAAATTATGGAGTTCGATGTCTTAAAAAATTTAGGAATGTAACTAATTTGAAAAATATTCATACCAAATTTAAATAGGAGACTAAGACGTATAAGAGCGAATTAAAAATAAATATAGTTGGCACGGAGGGTCGATCAAGTACATTAACAAACACGTGACAGAGTAATTACGTCACCTCAAAATCACACCCAGCTTATTCTATTATCTTTTGACACACAAGTATTAAATTTGTACAGAAAAAGAGCTCAAAAATGGTATTTTGTGTATTTAAGATTAAAACCGTACGTCATATGACGCCATGTCCAATTAAAACATGGTTTTCTCTAGAATGACAATTACATCATATAACGCTTTCTTTGTTTTTATAATAACTTAAGAAATTAGCCAATATTATTATAAGTTTGTTACGAAAATAGACAATATGAGTACCTATGATATAAAACATGCGCATTTAAAACATATGTAAAAAAACACAATCCCTTAGCTGCCGAGGTGTATCTCTTCTTTTCTTCTCAATAGAACTCTCTTCTCTTCCTTTTCATTCATCATGAAAAATAATGAATATTTAGACACCTTTTCATGAGAACGTCAAGACCACCAATAGTAAAGAGTACGTGCATAATTATTTTTAAATACCAATCCAAACAATCGATACTACCCATCTCTAAAATATAGTTAATGTGTGTCTAAGTGTTACCCTAGGCCCCAGTAAATACAAAATCGACGTTTAATAACGCAGATGTCCGTAGATAAGCATTTAGAATATGCGGCATATCCCGTCCACGCCCAAACGTAATCCAACCCAGTTGTGCCATTTGCCACTAGTGCCTTATTGCAATTAAGCAGTTTAGAAGAGAGTCCGTCAACGTGTTAAAAGTAGACAACATTTCTACAAATCATCGGCATTAAAAAACGACGTTGGTGCTCTTTTGATCAAGGAAATTTCACTCTCCTCGATAAACTCCAAAGTAATAGCTGTAATCAATATAGAATTTTACCTAACAAGTGCGGAAAAGTCACTTTACGCACGTGTTAGGTACACTATTTTCTCTACTAGCGTGCGAGGAAGACCCAAAAGTTAACATAAAGAAACATTAATCATTCAATACATATCAACAAATTTATAATCATCAATATTGATATTATTAAATTGTAGTTTGTAGCATTGTGCATATTAATTGCAGAGGCCAAAATGTCTCCCAAGTTTATTCATCTTCCAATACTAAAATAAGTAGAAAATATTGCCTCAATAACAAATTTGATATCTTTTTTTAGTTTCCCATCATTCTTTGAGAATATCTTTGTACTGGATTCTTCAATAACTAATTTAAAGCCGGAAATTAATATTCGTCAACGACTTACATTATACAAAGATAAACTTTTTCCTTTTAATATATGGCAATATCATAAATCCCTTATTTTGTGACGGAAGTCGATTGAAAATATTGTTGATAAAATAAATTTGAAAACTAATTATGAAATATAAATCCCGTGTCTTATCGCTACCTGGTGAGCAATAAATACAGATATATCAACCGAATTGCTCAGTATTAGTTTAACTACTATTAGAAATATTACTTC
Source organism: Galerucella calmariensis (assembly GCA_910591675.1). NCBI lineage: Eukaryota > Metazoa > Arthropoda > Insecta > Coleoptera > Chrysomelidae > Galerucella > Galerucella calmariensis. Next base: position 125,025 of record CAJUYG010000405.1, read on the forward strand.
GAAATGGCTTTCAACAGAGTTTTTGCCGCTTTAACGATTTGTGTTCTGCTATACTCGAATTTGGGAGATGCCTACGAGTGCCAATGTCAAGATGCCATCTGTTCTTGTGTCTCGTCATGTCCACAAATTTATGGTGTGCCCGTAGAGTAAGTAAAAAAGTTATTTAAATTCTTTTAAACTATTCATCCTAATATTTGAGACCTTTTAAATGTTTTTATAGCTTAAATTAGTGACACACAGCAAACTGACTTCATGGATTTGAAATATTTTTCGAGCTTTTCCAATTTTAGTGAATAGAAACATTTATTTCATCTTCTTCATCACCATCGTCACCTCAATTCTTAGTTTTTGTTCTATTGTCTATACAGAAATTGTATTATTTGCTTTGTGCTTTGTTTATTCTGGCCACCCTCTATATTTATACAAACTATAAGAGTACCATTTAATGGAAATGTGATGGATAAAAATATTAAAAGTTTTCCAATAATACTGTGTTAGAAGAACAAACATGCTATCAAAATGCAGCAATATGTGTACAATCGCGATCTGTGTTTTTATTTGTTCAACAGAAAACGTTGTATTTGACTGAAACTGGGAGTATTATTAACCTGCAAGCTTTAAACGAGTTTTCCCTACAGACGTAAAATCCTCTAATGCTTCTATTAAGTTTCATTTTTTATATGGCTGTAGTGTTAATATCTGAATTAAAGTACCATGTGTCAATAAACAAATACAATGATTGTCTGTTTTAAAAACGGCTTCATTTGGTTATTCTCAGTTAGTTGCAGTATTTATATTCCAAAATACTACCATAAAATTTCCTCTGAAATAGACTGGCAACTAGTATAACGTTGTAAATATTCAGTTATTTCAGCTTTAGCTTCTACGCTATCTTTTTCGATGGTCATATTCTGCTTATAACTTCTCTGTCCCAGCCAATTCAATATAAAATTATATCTGCATCATAAAGATTGCTCCTTCGACTTTTTAATAAATTTTCTCGAGATATAGCTTGTAAATTGATCTTTGCTTTTCTCATTTAAATATGGAATTGTTGATGTTTCTGGTAGCCAACTCCTTTAAAAGTCTTCTGCTGAAATTTTAGTTGAGATTGGAAAATATCGTAGCTAGTTGACCTCTTCCACTGCGACTTTTCAGGACCACAACCTCAATTCTTCACTTAATAATATTTACCCCCAACATCCTGTGTTCTTATAGCACTCCAATCTCAATGTTGATAAACGCGCTACTTCATTTTACAGCCAAGAGTCACCTTACAACAAAATGCTCGTATATTTCCATTGCCACTTCAGCCTCTCGGACGTTGACAGCTACCTTTGAATTACACCACATTTCAACTGTCCATGAGGTGGGGTCCCAAAGTATCCCATAACCAGCCTTCTTTCCACATTCCTCCGTCCCTGTTCTCTCACCTAACAGTACATACTGATATGTTTTCACATTGATGTGATTTCAATGGCGATTTACAGCCTAATGCCTATTCCATCCTCACGGTATTGTTTTTCATCTGTAAAAAGTGATGGAAAGTCAAACTGCATTTGTAGCTCCCTCCTTTTGGTGACAAAATCTGTCGATAGCTTCCACTAGCTTTGCATTGAGTATTTGACACAGGCTCTGGTTTTTCACAAATACAAACAAGAATTTGTCTAAAATTTATCCATATCATGAAAAAATTTCTTCTATATCGATTGGTGATAGTTCTGACGTGATAACTATTCGATTATTTGACTTTGAACCTTTTTTGGCACCAGTTACTTGTTGATAAGACATCAAATTAATCCAGAACTATACTATACTTTATACCTTGATATTTTGATTTTTGTGGTTTGCTTGATTTTTCACTAATGTCTGTTTCTTGTGAATTATTTTTAGAGGTGTGGATTGCGAAGATAGAACACAGGTGTGCTGTATTAAGAATTCAGAGCAACCGACACCAGACGAATTAGATAACCTAGTTGCTTTGGTAGGCTATTTTAAAAGGCAAGAAGCCATCGCTCAAGAAGTCGCCGACCATAATTTTTAATCTAGCATTTTGGCAAAATCTATTAGTTGTTTCTTTTTTTATTAAAATAATACTGTGTATGTAGGGTGAAATAAAATTATTAAAAAGTGAGAAGAAATATTTTCCCAATTCCACCTGTTCTTAGTTGATCAAAGTTTTCATCATGATAATAGAGAGTTACACTAAAGTCTTAAGACAGATTGTTGTAACTTTTTAAAGGAGTTCAGTGAAAATATGCTAGAAATAAGTAATAGGATCCGAGCTCCATCAACAGAATAGAAAAGAATGTTCTTCATTGGTATACAGATGGCTCTAAGCCCATGGAAGGGAATGAGATTTATACAGGCAAGGAACAAAATTACAAAAGATCCAAACTGCAATTCACGCAATAGAAAAGTGTGTCCAAAATGTTTGAGTCAGAATAAAGCTGCAATCACAGTTTTGACTGGTGTTATAACAGAACACTGCTGCCTGAACAGGCACCTCAAAAACCTAAGAAATTTACACACTTGCTGAGTGCATGGCACTCCATTCCCAGGACCTAACTGTTTGATAGGAGAGAAAACCTTGCCTTAACTGAAGCCTTTGGATATCCTAAACGCTAAAAGTACAAAAACTAGTCCTTGAGACTTTTTTCAGGAGCTGAGTAGAAAGAGGTACATACATTCTCTTCGGTGGATGATCTATTAGCTAAAAATGTGTTTGACATTCAATATTTGAAATATTATGGAGCAAATAAATATAGTTTGTGATTGATAAAATGTTATAAGCTCACTCTTGCATAATTTCACAAATTTATTATTTCCCTCGGTGTCTGATTCATACATAACATTTTGAATTGAGTTACAAGTGATAGTAATATAATCCAGATGGAATTCTGAGACCTTTGTTGAAATAGCTCCGGGTAGAATCCTGGAAGGATATTATTTCAGTTTGATGATGACGCATATACACAGAGAACGTATTAAACTATATATACTGCACAAAACTATATTAATGGTGCTTGAAATAATTCCGACTTCAGTATGTCTTAATGACTGTATACATTCATTCACATACTCTTTAGAAAATATTTTATCCCAGCATTTACAAATATCTGGTAAAATTTCTTTTTTTATATAAAAAAATTTGTATTAAGAACAAAAGCAGCTTAGCTAATACGTTGAATCTTATGGATCTAATATTTTATCACATTTTGAATTGAAGCTAGTGTGAATAATTTAGAAGATCATGTATCATTTCCAATGAACTTTTCTGAATTGTGATTTATACTTTGAAGATCATTGAGTGATCCCAGCTCTTGCTCACATCTGACCAATTCCGTATATTTCATTTTTCCTTCCACCATGATATTTTATCAATAGGGGTGAGATGCAGTGCCTTCCATGTTTAACGTTTAACGTTTAACGTGCTTCCATAGCCCCTGTGAAACTGAGGCGGACAAGTCTTTGTACCTTGCTCATTTCAAGAATACCAAAAAAGCGAATATGATCATGGCTTTCACCATAAGGTCTCGCTTTCAATATACCATTTGGGATTCAGCCCTCATACTTTTCCGTGTGCTTGCTGGACTATTATTGATGAAGCCTTGGATTCTCTTCTCACTGTTGCTAGCTGTTGGATCCAGGTGAGTTTAGACTCTAAATTATCTGGAGATATTAAACCTCCCCCGACAGCTTTCTTGAGGGGGTCATTGATCCTATGCAATTTAGCCTCTTTCTTCGCTTAAAATCCACGATGGTTGATTTGAATCCGCACTGATATTCAAACTCTCTTCTTGAATCACTGTACTGACTATATTGTGGGGCCGTTTGCAGTAGGAACTCAGCAAACTCCCTCAGAGTCGCTGACTAACGAAATATCATATCTCAGCAGTGTCCGCATAAGAAAAGTGACGTGCTTTGTGTTCACTGCTTTCTAGTTTAATTATCTGGTGCTTCCATAGGTATGGGGACAAGACAGTTAGTTACCGCTCTAGCTTACTTTGGACTTTCCCTTTTTCGCTTAAAGCTGTACTTATTTCATCTATTATAGCCTTTCTTTGTCGACGTAATATTAAAATTTCGTCGATATTGTTAATTTTTTCTTGCTGTATTGGTCCCTTAAGTACCTAATCTTCCGTTCCATACCAATTAACAATGTCATAAGCTACCGGTTTATTATTCCAAATCCTGTTATACCATTACTACGCACCACTACTCAAGTTATTATTTATTGTCAACTTTGACACTGGAACAGCTTTTAATTTTCAAGCTCGTTCATAATGGTACGCATTTTGAATTATTTAGAAGGTCGTCGTCGATTTCCGTTGTTTGTCAATGATTGATAAAGTAGTTACGAAAAATAATGATGATGTATAAATCACCTCAAAGACGTTTTCTATTAAGATTCATACTTTGAAGAAAATTGAGAGACGGTCGCCGTAAGCGTTTCCACTTTATTCACCGGTCGACAATCCAATATACTCTTGTCTTTCGAAGGAATGGATTGCGTTTCGTTCCCATCTTTGATTGATGAACAGTCTTTATGATATTACAAATGACCTTAAAGTATACTAGATTCCCTTAAAATGGATTTTATTCAAATTATATGGCAGGTATGAAGTTTTCGTGTACTTATTTGCAATACGTGCAAGCCATTCCTAAACTTTCTGGACGAATTTTATGTTAAATAACTTTTCCGACGTCCCATGACAGAATCCAGTCGAGAGCCATCACGAAAAGATTGTGTGTAGTTGAATAGTGAACATTTTGCGGTTGGCAAATATTTTGCCGCATATATTGTAGCTTAAATCTGAACTGTGAAATATTCCAAGAATGTGACAACTGCGTTTAACTTCATTAAATGAAGCAGGTATTTAATACCTTAAGCTCTCTACAATTTTAACTATTATAGTATTACATGTACGTTGTTGCAATTACTCGTATTTCGGATTTTGTACGCCTTCTACACTTCAACTAATCCCCTTTTCTGCATCTGTAACAAGTTAGTTTTCAATCGTGTACTTTATATTAGAGTGTTAAATTCATACGAATTTCCATTTGAACATTGATAAAGCAAACATTAAACTATTTACCAGTGAAATAAAACTATTGATCATTAAATTGAAACTATTATTTGAGTTACGCCAGTTACCCTCAGGCGGTTCAAATCTCTTTGAAGGTTTCATCGGTTCCTACGGGCTAGTTCAATATGTTATCAAAGAGCACGACGATGTACTCGTTGATATGGAAAGAATAAGAGAAGAGATATGGTCGAATTGGACAAGAGCTCAGCAGAACACCGACTACCAAAAATGGTGTGCGAAAGTTGGAGCTCAGCCTAAAAGGAAGTGATCGAAAGGCTTGACTTAGTGGATTGAACAGGACGTGGTCAAGCCAAAACCTAGGGATCTGTATCTATAGAGTAGGGAGGGTGAGTGTGACCCTCCACATGTGACACGTTGTACATCCTCCCGAGGAGTTGTCCTCCTAGGTCATCGTCCATCCTGTCCTTCCCAGGATGGTGGACAGGTCACATGGAGATATCTCCTTTATACCGGCAGGTGTAGGCCAAGACTCACCGAACACACACTCTCTTATTGACGATAACTCCGGACACTCGCATAAAACATGCCTGACAGTTTCATCTTCCTGTTCACACATCCTGCATAGATGTGTGTCCACTAGCCTAGTAGTATGGAGGTGGTTCCTTAGTTAACAGTGGCCACTCAAAAATTCTACTGTTAAACATAGGTTTTTCCTGGTTGTCGCCAAATATTCTTCAGGGTCGCCCAGGGTAATCCTGGCAAGACTGCAAACTTTTATTCCTCCCCATCCATTAAGGGATTGAGTATGGGTGTAACGTTTGGCTATTTCCACAATTTTTGAAGTCGTTAGGCCGTGTCCTGGTTCCTAAAATTTTTAGTCCAGCTGCTTTCCTGGCTAAAGAATCAGCAATGCGATTACCTCTACTAATGTCGCGCCCTTTAACCCACCTCAGGATAATACTTTTATCTGCCGAGGCGTTAGCTAAATCTTGGTGTTCAATTGGGTACAATTGCAACATTCGCTGCCTGCAGCAGAGGTAGCGCAATAAGCGGATATCTTTCTAAAAACGCAGACTCCAATTTTTTTAGCAGCATTGGATCTGGATTGAAATGAAGGCATGAGCTGAGTTCTAAGAAGTATTGGCTCTCTTAACCTCCTCATCGTAATCTCAAGAAGCATACTGATGGGTAAAAAAATGGAAGAGCTGGTGCTGGAGTTTACAAAAAGTACTGTTAACTTTAGCAAACTCCAACTAAGAAACCTTAATTTCTTTCTTAAATGCAATGTAACATTGAGTTTAAGGAGTGCTTTTGCCAGGATAATCGATAATACCACTGCATTTACCGACATAATGTGACCCCAACTCATTGAAGAAACTTCTCCAGCTAGCAAACTACGACTGAAAGACGAATCGACTCTTTTAAACCTCAATGAATCGTGCACTTCAATATAAGAAAGGGATAGAGGATAACACTTCAACTGAGCACAGAAAGGGGTACAATAGATCTAATTTGTTGATAGTGAAGCAACACTACACTTAATTCATTCATTCATTCATTCATATTTGTTGTTAGTGTTCTTCTTTCATTTCCATAGTTAATATGGAATTATAAAAAATAGAATTACTGTTCAATTTTTTCATATTATGGAAATGTCGCTACAGATCAATAAATGATGTTTTGTTTGGTAAACCGATTTTCAATTCAATCGAAATACTCATTTGTATATAAACATGCTGAATTATGAATTGGTCATTAATATACATTAATATTGATGTCGATTCAAATTTGCAGTAATTCAGATGTGAAGTGTTGATTAAAAATTAATATTTCTTTGTCGACATTGATTAAAATTCAATTGATAAATTTTTCGACCGCTAGTTCAGCATTTCCATTCTTATGGAAACATTTGATAGTATTACCGCTGGCTTAAAGAGACAATCTATCAGATTATAATAGGTCTGTTCCAACTGCAATCACAAACTGTTAGAAACTGTCAGAGAATAGTCGACCATTGCAGTCAGTGATTAAAATTACGCAAAAGTAAACTCGTTGTTTGCTATGATTTATAGTTATTCTCTGATCGTTTCTGACAGTTTCTGATTGCGGTTGGAACAGACCTTATGATTTCAGACTGATAAGTATTCTTCCACACTGTCTAAGCTCATTGGAAATATTCCAGATGAACATATATGTCTCCACACAACTCAGTTTGATCTCTTGTCAGCATATCAATCAGGATTTCGCACAAAATACTCACTGCAATAATGCAGCTATTGAATGACATCTAGAGGTCAATCTATGTCAATAGACTTTGCGGATTAATACTGCTTGATTACTTTGAAGCTTTTGACAAAATTAATCACTCTCTACTTACTTCTGTATGCCATCGTCCAGGTTTTGATGCGACTTCTATAAAAACGTCACAATCTAATTTATAATTAAGAACACAAGAAGATTGCTCAGGTGATAGTACATCTGATTCTCTACAAATTACTAGAGGAGTGCCTCAAGGGTCTATTTCGGGTCCATTATTATTTTCAATTCACAATTCCCAATTTTCTAAATATGTAAAATGCATATTTTTAGGCTGACACAATCACTTTGGCAAGTTTATCTGAGGCCGTGAAAGGAATGCAGTCGAAAACATTCGATATTGCCACGTTTAACTATGGAAAAGCTAAAGTGCTGAATATGTAGTGATAACAATTAGGAAAGGGACTTTTTATTATTAACTATATCAACAATATGATTAAACGTTAACTCTTTAATGTGCTTGTTTCCTTGGATTTTTTCTATTAACATTAATTTTTTCAATTTTTGACATTGAAAGATGAGCACTTTTCCAAATTTGTTATGGTCTTCTTCAACCTCTGGCAGCTTTGTACGAAAACCATAATTACCACATCCTCCGAATTACATACTTGGTGATTTTTATCGAAAGGCCTGACCAGCTGACTTTTTATTGGCAAGCGCGTGCGTGTGTTTTTCCTTCTCACTTCCTCAATTGACTGATATTGATTTATCCAGTGGAGTTGGTATTGTCAGTTACCTTTGTATTTTCAATTTTACTTGGTAAAATAGGTACGTTCATGACATATATGCCTCGCCTCTTACCGATTCCCCGTAGCTTTAGATAAACTTGTCAAACTATAGTAGTACTCGTTGTAGATATCTGAACATTGCCTTTTGGTTGCCAATATAGTTATACGACTTTGGCTAACGTTTTTTTTGTGTATTATATGCAGTCAATAAAAGCATTTTTCATTATTATCATTGAATTGAGAACAAAAATTTGTTAGTTAACTAATTTCTTCGAAAACTCTTTTAGAATAGAATAAAATCCTTCGCGATTTGTTACTTTTCTCAACATTTTAGTATAAATATATCAATTCTACTTACCAAAAAGTTCACCCCACGGTTGACGGTATCAAACCTTCACTCTACAAAAAAAACTGCGAGCAAAAAGAATATTTTCAGTAGACAAATTATGACAGAGATGTCCTACAATAGAATACGTAGCAGATGTATCATTTTATAGCAGTGGCAGAATGACTATTTTCTTGAAAATAATTTAATTTTAGTTATAGTTAGAAGTAGTAGGTAGTATTAGTAGTAGTAGTAGGTAGTATTAGTAGTAGTAGTAGTCATAAACTAAAAGATAGAGATACCGCAAAAAACACGAACGAAAGGATGGAAATTTAAAATGAATAAAACTGAAATTACTCAAAAAATATTCAACCAAACACTTGAGGAAAATGATATAAGTTACTGTCGAAAATTTTATATGATACTTACAGTTAAGTACACGAAGGTACGTGCATAGAAAAACATTCGCAGATGACTGTCGAAAACTGTCAAAAAGACTTGCAAATAAACATAGATATATAGGAACAACAATGATGAAAGGAAATGCATGAAAGGAAAGCATGAAATTGAACGACAATATAGAAATAAATGATAATAGGAGGGATTTAACATCAACAAAGGAACAAGAGCGAATTATATCAACCATGAGAATTATTGATGGCGTAATTTCCAATGCATTTCGTTTCTCATCTTCCAATCAATTCAGTTTTCCCAAAATCCAGATTGTAAGCTCTGCTGGGGTATCACGCTATATATTTCCCCTGCACACCTCCGTTTCTTAATACTCAATTTTTTTGTATTTCATCAACCAAAATTTATGTGTTCACTTCTTTACTGTCTCGCATAAAGTATACCGGAACCAAAGCTGAGATAGACGATTATAAAAAGCCTTATAATTAAAGAGGAACATTGAAAAAATAAAATTTGTATAATAAAATGAATCTACGCCACTGTTGGTGACAAAAATAATAAATAATGATGCATTAACCTGCCTCGAACCGCGGTTTGTTTCATTTTTAACTCTTAACATTAATCTTCATGGGCTTGGTTTTGTCGCCTTGCCATCTCTATAAATTATTTTGACTCCTTTTATGTTTATTGACTTGGACCATTAATTTTTTTTCCCGGGTGCGTCGGATAAGAAGAGACGCTTGATTGAAATTTTGAACTTTCAAAAGTGATTGGATGAGTTTTTTCAATGGAAGAGAAGGTGTTTGTTTTTTTTTTCCAACAAGGGATACGTGAGAAGCGAACAAAATAAATGACGGAAAAAACATTCTTTTCTATGGGAGATTTATCGGTGGTGTTTCACATTTTGATCCCCTATGTATAGAAGTTCAATGGGTTCGAAGATCAGAATAAATAAAAGCGATTTGATGTCCAATATATATATATATTTTTTTTTCAAATCTCGTCGTCAAATTAAATTTACTGTGAGCTGAAAGAGGGATTAGAAAGCTTCGAAAATGTTATGTTTAGTTTGTTTTTGCCGTTATTTCGTTTAATAAACACGAAAAAATGTCTTTTTCTTCAACCATCAAAAATGTTCACATTTTTGTACTATTTTCAGGTGCAAAACCATCAATTCCCTTACCGTACAAAAATTTGCTCGTTGCTTAGCAACACTTTTAATCCTAGGAATAAAAACGCTACTAGGACTAAAAGTTATTGCATTTGAGCACTCTAATTGAAATTTGAAGAAAAAAACATTGTCTCTTACAAACTTAGTAAAACAAACTAATTGGGCAACTATATATAGGTATTTATTTGTTATTTATAGTGATATTGAATGTACAATTGGAACAATTATTGCCAAAATTCAAAGCACCACTGAAATTATCACTAACAATTTTCGAAAAATTCAAAAGATTTTCGTTAATGTTAGAACAACTCAAAATATTCTCCGTAACTGTTGATGAAACATTCGAGGAAATATCTCAACAGGTACTTGTACCTTCTTTGTTAGGTTGAAATATTTTTCTGGCAGTATTCTCTTTGTTGATACGTGATTTTTCAATATATCCTTCTGCTACCGTACTCGATTTCCAACCTTTATGTCTTTTAAGACAAGTGAGGTCACCGCCACCATCAATAAGAAGTGTAGCAGATGTTCTTCTTAGCAAATGTCCAGTATACTCCTTCCAATTTTCTAACTTCAAAAATTTTGCAATTTGTTGCGACACGGCACTAATTTTGTGAATACCAACAACCATTATTTGACACTTCCCATTAACATACTTCAAAAATGAACAACGTTCCTGTATATTTGATGGCCGTAGTGCAACATATTTTCGAAATAAACGCAAATAATTATCGCCTATAATGGTAAACAAACGAGGTTTTTTGTTTTTTGTCTGCAAAATTTTTACGACCAGGACCAAGTCCATATCTTCAATGTCATCAATTTTCAAATGAACTAGTTCGTCACGACGCATAGCACCTCCAATTCCTAATACTAGAACAACCTTTATCATCAAATATACATTATCAGGTGCCATATCCAGGAACCGATCCACTTCCTCCTTTGTAAAAACCCTAGACTTTTTAGGTATGTATCCATCACTTTGCCTTTTTAACAATGCTCGTAATTTTGAATATTTACTACCATTTTTGATATCCAGTGTGGATCGCAACATTGAATACTGTGACCAAAGAGTGGATGGCTATTGAGATTTTTTGTATGTTCTCTGTGGTGTATTCATCTTTTTTGTTAACAAACAATTTCTTAATCCTAGTCCCTATCTGAACTGAAAAATTCTGACAACTAGACATTTACAGTCGATCATATTCTTGATAAAATGTGAAATGATATCTATTTTGTATGACATTCTAACAATATTATAGTCTACTACACTCTCAAGGAACGGTTTTATTAAGGATATTGCTTTTTCTATTAAAGTAAAATTTATTAAAATAACAAAATGAAATAATAACATTATAATTGAATTGTTAAATTTGGAATTGTTACAAACTACGCAAGTTAATAATTCTTTCTCTTATTTTTTGGGAATCAAACCACAATAATGTTTTTTATTTTTTTTATTTCGACGTTTCGGTAGCGTGCCAGCTACCTTTATCAAGATCAACTGATGATAAAATAATTTTTGGTCCCTATCTGACACAACGAAAAAAATATGACAACTATGACAATTATCGAGCCGTAATAGGGAGAAGCGTGACACTGACAGATAATGATTTTCCAGTATAATGTCAAAGTCAAAATACTTTACCCGCCGCATTTTACTTTACCTGCCGCATTTATGCTGATTACTTTATCATAATAAAATGCAATGAAATATACCTCAGTTTTTTACATTCTGAATTCTGAGCAGTTGGCGATAAAATTCTGTATGCACCACGTCAGAAAAGTGTCTTTATCGGACTCGCCTGTTATTCGCCTCGCTTCGCTCGTCTCATAATTTCAGACTCGTCCGATAAAGAATCACTTTACTGCCTTGGCACATAAATAACTATCATTTTATGACATTCCAAAGATATGATAGTCTATTAGAAATGGAATCCAGTGAAGTGCACGTTCCAGGAACGGTTTTTATTGGGATAGCGCTTTTTTGGGTTATTTTGGAAATATTGTTAATAAAACGCGTTTGTTGTTACTTTTTTGTTTATGATTATTTTTGTTTTCAAAATATGTATGACTGTTTAGTGATTTTGTGTATTGAAGTGTGTATCGATTAACAACAATTCCAATGATAAATCATAAGAAAACCTAGATAAAAACTTATGATCACTGATACTATTCTGATGAAGCAGGTAATTGATTATTGGAAATGTCTTTTTCTAACATTGGTAACCAAAGTTGACAACAATTGGCCGAAATACACATTTATCCGCATTCAGTTGCATTGAAGCACTTTCTTCGATTTTCAATGGTATAGATGTTTCACCTAAATAAAAAAAAAGTCGCACTCCCAGGATATCTGATATATCCAGTTTTTTGGAAATTGAATCAACAAATATAAGGAATATTGTGATTTAATTTACCAAATTATTAACAGAAAGAAGGGATATATAACTTATGATAGCGCCCAACGTTTTATATTGAGTGAGGTATATACTTTATTAAGAATTGAAAACAGTCTCGTCAGGTTTCAAATACTTGTAAGTATTATTGAAAAATTTTAGAGGGTAAACAAAAGGTATAAATACATATTTCTCTTTGTATTTCCTACATAAATCAACAATGTCCCAAAAAAAATTCAAGTTAAGAGACAATTTTTGTTATATAACGGGTTATATAACGGGTTTTCGATTATCCCTTCTCATCAAACGATAAATTCAATTCTTGGATGTACCACTTGAGATGAGTTTTGCTACAAATATTTCATAATGGTAACTTTTTGAATGTAAGCAAGATATTCTACTTGTATACATTATTAATAAACCCATTACCTGAACCATATTATTCCTTTCTGTTTGTTTCTAATTTCAAAAACTTCAAAAGTAAAATTTATGCATTTATAATCATTTATCCTTTTTGTCGTGTAAAAAACCTTTTGTATGCTTATGTTCTTAATTGAAAATAAAATAAGCGACCTCGAAGGTATACTAAAATTTGTTTTCGTAAAAAGAATCAAGAATGCTGCTTTGCTTCATAATTCTTTTAAATATGATGTGACCTTTCAACCGAAAAGAAAAAAGTATTTGTTGAAGTGGATCCCATTTTCTTTTCTAATGCGAATCAAAGTAGGATGAAAATGAGATTCAACAGACCTAAAAAAAAGGTTGAATTGTTTTTCATAATCTAGTAGTTTGTTTTAAATATAAAGTTAACCATTAATTAGGGTAGATATTATTACTTTTTTCTACTACTAGCTGTGAAGTTGACGATTATTGCTTCTTCTAGCCAACTGAGAAGTTGAATTTCTCTATTAGTAGTTAATAATTTTCTATTATCAACCCCGGTCAATGATGGACAAATTCAAATATATTGAGAACTCCAGGGATAGTAATTCAACAAAAACTTGTGCAATATAATTCTATATACCCAGGAGATTGTCTTTAACATATTTGCTGCTTGAAATTACCTATCAAGATAAAATTATTCGAATAAAACTGCCATTAGTTTAAAATTCGCGCTCAACCAAAAATGACTGAAGACATAACGAGTACGTTCATAATATATCGAAAAGTAACAGTGTACTTGTCAGACGACGGAGTGATCGCTTCTCGTGGCGCGTTTGTGAATTATTTTAAATTTATGTCTTAAATTTGACTACTTAGTAGTAAAGAAAAATTGTATATACACCATGGTGGTGAAGATGTTTATAAACCACGCACCTTATTCTTATTATTTTTCTTATTCTTGGTGCTCGGTCAATAATAATAGTTTCCACCACCTTGGTGTATAATATTTGGGAATAATCTTTGTTGTGATACATTTTTGATATCGTGTTTGAGTTTGCTGTTTCATTTTGCCGTCAATTCGGAATCCAGATTTAGTCAGTTTAGACTGCACCGTTTAAGACTATCTGTGACTAAATACACTGCATACTCTATCAATACAATTACTACATCACCCAAATAATGTTTCTATTCAACGTTATGCATAAAATGAATTATTTCTTGCCTATCGAATACAAACATTAACCTTATTTACTTGAATCATGTTCTATTGGGTGAGTAATTACAAATAATACAAACTAGATTATACTACACGGAATTGAACTGTATTATGTGCTTTAAATCCGAAACCGATTTGCAAATGTCCGGTTTGTGTATCTAACAAGACCTGATATTCTGTAATATGTATTCTATTTCGGATTTTTTCCAGACAATTAAAACTACATGTAACGCATCATATGTAAAACCACGACAAATGTGTGTTATTGGTTGAAATATTTTCTGTATTAATTTAGTTTTAATGCTCCGTGAATCTATCGAAAATGTTGGAGACTTTAGTCAGGATTTAATACTTTTAGTCAAGATTAATCTCGGTTATTTTAAATTTATTGTAAATGTTTTTGTCGATGAATAATATTAGGCAAATATAACGTGAGCAGAGCGAGTAGTGATAAACGCTCAGTTGCGGCCAGCGCGCATCAGTAGGCGTGGCTGAGATTCGTTTTAAGCTAAATTTGACGGGCTGTACTTGTAAATATCATCTGTATCTGTATGTGTAGAGTAGGGAGGGTGAGTGTAGGCTCACAGCACTTATAGGCCACATGTGACCCACTGACCCTCCCGAGGAGTTGCCATCCTAGGTCATCGTCCATACTGTTCTTCCCAGGAAGGTGAACAGGTCACTAGGAGACTTGTAAATATGATATAGTAAACTCCCTTCATACAGTTGTCAGAACCAAACATGAGCCCCGGAAAATATGCGAACTAAAATAAGGTCATCGCAAGCAGCCAATCAAGAGCCAATGTTAACGATTGTCCATTAGTAATTGTTAAATATCATCGAAATAATATGACCGAGTGATTTCATCAACATACATCATTTTATCCATTCTGTATCAGTGTTGTCAATGCGAGGATGATTATCCGATTTTTAGACAATTTCACTAATTTGGATCCAATAGTTTTTCGAATATTTTGTAGAAGGGATATATAAAATGGCTATTGTTTTGGGGGATTTTCCATATTGATTGAAGTCGAAGTCTTTATTTAGATAACCAGTGTGCCCTTTTGGTAATTTTGATAAATTCTGATAATTTGAATAGTAGGTTCGGGTAATTTTCATTTTTGCATCGGCAACACTGGACTATAACCAGTTCATATTTTGTTGCTTTCCATAAGAACTTGCCCTTCTTTTTCATGTTATTTGAAAATATAGACATTTAGGGCGAACGGTAGTTTTAGTTTTTCTGAAATATAAATTTTTTTATTAATATTAAGAGTTACATTTTTAGCCAGTTTGACTTTGTTTACATATGTCTTAACAGTTGACATTTATGGTATCGATATTTGGTTATCGATTCAAAATATCGAATTGTTACTACAAAAATACAACTACAGCGACATGAACACGCCCACCAGGGTTCACGTTTGCTTCTGCCAACTGTACATATAGTAGAGGAAAGTCACCAAATATGGAATACCATTCCTAAAATCAGTCATACATTTATATGTAGTAATTAACAGCATTTAATCAAATATATTAGTTATCAAATTAAAATCTAACACAAAAAGCAAAATAACAAATGAGTAACCAAATATGGAATAGGTATCCATATATGGAATATAAGCATAAATCAACATAACAATAACAAAAATGGACATTAACATCTTTGAGATCAATTAGATAAATATAATATATTGTGATAAATGGAAGAAGTTACATAATTACTTGCAAACGTTACAGATCCCACACATCAAGCATTTAATTCAATATTCCATAATTAGACACCGACGACTGTCCATATTTGGATTTTTATACTAGTTCTAACTCTTCTAAATATTTTTTAAAGTCACAATATTTTAATGACAAAAGATCACAAACTGGAGAAATAAACATAATACCGATATACTAAATAGTATAACACTTACGTAAACAAACATAAGAGCTGGTAATACTCGTTTATTACTCACCTTTAATATTTTCTGAACGACAACAAAACAAAACACACCTGCCACACGTGAAGCATTCGCGCAACTGACTCTTCTTCTTCTTCTTCTAGGTTACAATGGCCTCCTATCCTATAGGACATCCAGCCAACGTTGTGGTATTGTGTTTTTGTGTTTATTTTTGAAGAGTGCACCTTGCAGTGCGTCTGGGTACTAGCCCATTCTCTTCAAATTGATTTTTATTGGGAAGGATTAGGGTGTAACAAAGGTCAAGACTCTTTTCGTTCTGTGGCGTATCCAGGACATTTCACAAAGGTTTGCGCCAGGTTTAATGGATTGTTAGGTGTGATTCTGAAATATAATATGTTTAACATTTATATGTATATTAATGTGTTGATATTTTAATTGGTTGTGTAAGTTGTGTTTCAGCTATGCAGGTTCTATAAGCTAGGGTTTTGTGCGTTAGCATGCATCTAAATACTAATGTTATTTGCTACTAAATGATTTATTACTATTCTAGCTACTTTGGATGTGGGTTGTTGTATTATGTCATTTATACTTATTGGTCCCTACATGTTTGTTATCAATTACCTGTACAGTACCTCGTTTTGTTGTGCTCTGTTATGCGCAACTGACTCGATGGTGTGGGTGCGATAGTTAGTAGACCGAATGAAACAGAAGATGGTGGAGTGTTGCGTTTCATACTTATAGTCTTAGAGATTGAAGGCATTCCATATTAGGATACTATTCCATATTTGGTGACTTTCCTCTAGTTTTTCCCTATTAAGGAAATGATGATAAAAATCGACTTTTCAAGACTTTTCCTCAAGTATTGCGAAAAGTGATTTGCGCACAAGTTGTACGCAATATTTTCTCTACAACCACATTTATTATTGAAAGAAATACAGTCATTTATATAGTTATTTTATTTAAACTTTGAACAGATAGATCTTTTGGGAAGAAATGGAAAAGTCAGTTGAATGTATGGTTAATTGTAAAATTGGAACAATTTTGTATTGAAACCTCAGGTAACACATTTTCGGTTGCAATTCGAGCCTTTTCGATAATATCTGGAGGAGTATTTTCAATGTCCGAATTGGACAACTCAAAAGATACATTATTTTGATCTTGGTTAATAATTACTAAAATTGATTTTATAATTAATTAATTAGAATAAATATTGAAATGAATAGTTTACTTACTTTTGGTTTGAATTTGAAAATTGTACAATTCACTATTAGGTTAAATTGTCAAAAAAAGTTTACAGGTAGCTCTGTTTGACATTTCGGTGCGGAAAAGAGCCATAGCGTGTACTTTTCGCATTACTTTTCCAACCGTTTTCAAAAGAATTGAGGAAAGGCCTGCTTTGCATATAAAAATTTGTGTAGAAAAGCGTGTATAGTGGTTGTAGGAAAAAGCTTATTCCAGAGCACTGTTGTATACATACAGTTTATTTGAAGTAATCTGTCTTAATACGAGCAAATTAAATGACAAACTACCAGAGATGGTTTCCTAGTAAGGTGTGAATTTTCCATGCATCTTTCTCTACGAAATTACTGTTATTTTTTATATAATAAGTGTATACAAAGATGGAAATCACCAATTTCAAAATCAATTACGCTTTGTGAAGCGGCAAATCACACTTCTTTGCATAGGTGTGCCTCACCGGCGGAAAAAAATGTTTTTTTTTATTTCCTCAATACAATTTCACCATTTCGTTTGCTATGTATCAATTCCCGAACGTTCAATCGAAGTCCTCGTGTCACATTTCGGGCATTCTTTACAAATTTAAATATCAATCGGGGGTAAGGGATGTTGCCGTTGCGGTTTGGCTTGGTTTTTCGAATTCGTATGATTTATTCGTATTGTTGTTGGATGGGTCGTGAAATTGGCGATGTTTAACTATAATTGCGTTGACGAAAGTTGTGTTTATGCCATTCAATTTTGAAGGTATTCGTGAAAAGGAATGTTTTTTTTCTGATGTTTTGGAATGTGTCTCTTGGGTCACGAATCTAAATTTAAATGGAAACATCAATGTACCGGGTATACATCTTAGAAAGGACGGCAAAATGGATAGAGAAATTATTTTCAAATTCGTAAAATTGCAAGTGTAACTGATTTTGGATATAAAAGAAATTGTGAACGCTTTTTTATAAAATTGTGTTAGAATTGATCGGCCAATCCGAAAATATAGTATAATATCTTAGATATTTACCAAAAGGTTTATTATAATCTTGACAATAGACAGTTATGATTTTTTTAAGGAGCCGTTCCTTCGCCGGTTCCACATCAGCCCCCTGGGCTTATTGTGGATCCTCCTAGTGTTCTGACTACAGCCTATTCAGCCAATCCGTTCCCTGTATTAGCTCATACAGGTTATTTGCTGGTTGGTTGTAAAAGTCTTCTGGGGGTCTACCATACAGTTTCTGCCTCCTGTGGTCCAGCATCTCACAGTTGCATAGTATATGCAGAGCTGTTTCGGTATCCTTTTTGCATCTTTTGTCTCCGTTATACAGCCCTTTTTTGTTTAGGTGCTCCTTTGTGGGAAAGTGTCCCGTAAGTAGCCCCGTTATGGTGCGTAGTTTGTTCCTGGTCATTGAAAGCAGTTCTTTCGCCACTTTTTCTGATGATTCTTCCATGAATTTCTTCCCATGTGTTTGCCTAACCTCAGGTTTTTATTACTTCTTGATGTAACTTTAGATTTCCAAAACTTCTTTTTTGGATTGCTTCACTACCTATTGGAATCCTTTTTGAATATTCCGCAAAGTTTGTCTGTAACTGAGAAAATTCGGGAAAGTACACCAAAGTCACGGCTTCTGAAAGTGCAGTAGCAATCTTTAGTTGGCACCATTTCTAGAAGTATTGATACGTTTTATAATACCTTTTTCTTGATTTTTGTGGCATCAGCAACAGACAAGCGATATTTTCTAATTCTTCTATATCCATTTGGCTGTAATACAAATCAATAATTCCAATTTCTCTCAATTTTTGATAACTGTTAGTTTGACGTTATTTATAAAATAATAATTGAAGGGCCAAGTGGATAAAGGGGCTATATAACAAGAAGTTAGTTTTGAAATATTGAGGTGTGAAGCTTTTTTGTAAAGTTTTTTATGAATAAACGTCCTATCATTGAAAAGTGTCTTATCATATTTATTGCTCATAAAATACACTTTTACTATAATTTATTATCAGTAGTAATAACTCAAGGACATTGATAATTGTTCGAAAAAATTTCTTGACGGATTTCGAAAGCTTATTGCCTACAAGCAACAAGCTTGAGAAAGTTGTCATAACATTTTTGAGCATTTATCAATGTCCGAGGGTTATTCAGATAGAAAAGTTCTTACCAATTATAGTATAACAAGCAAATCGTGACATTTCGAAATATTAAATATTTTAAACTGAAAATCTAAATAAATCAATATGTGAAAATATCCCATGGTCTGTAATCAGTGTAATGTTGACATGGTAAGGTGGATTTGTTCATATGATAAAAAATGAGGAAATTAGATTGGTTCTTGAAACTGTCAAAAAATTTTCATTATAATGTACATAGCCACTTGTGTGACTCATGACTCCTTCTTCTAATTTCTCTTGTCCCTTTAGGTATTACATAGCCCTTTCATCCAAGCTTTCCCTCTTTCCTCAGATGTTCTAACTTATTTGGACCTCACACATATTATGCAGGCACATACTCCCTTCGTCCACACTAATAACTCCAAAATGAAAAAAAATGTTATAGCCCCTTTATCCACCTAGTCCTTCAATTCTTATGAAGCTATAGGAACCGTTTAAAGCTGTCCATAATTTGATGCGAAAAGTAAATTGATTAAATTTCAAGAATAAATTCTGCGACAAGAAGAATGGTAGATATATTATACACCAAGGTGGTGAAGACTTTTATTATTGACCGAGTGGAATAGGTTGCGAGGCTTATAAATATCTTTACCACCCAGGTGCATATACAATTTTTTCCAGTACTAGCCAAATTTAAGACAAAAATCAAAAATAATTCATAAACTCACCACGAGAAGCGCTCACCCCGTCATCTGACTAACAAGTACACTGTCAGTTTTCGATATATTGTGAACGAACTCGTTTTGTCATCAGTCATTTTTGGTTGAGCGCGAATTTTAGACTAATGGCATTTTCATTCGGATAATTTTATCTTGACAGGTAATTTCAAGAAGCAAATATGTTAAAGACAATCTCCTGGGTGTACAAAATTATGTTGCACAAGTTTTTGTTGAACTACCATCTTTGAACTCTCAAAATATTCGAATTTGTCCATCATGGACCTAGGTTAATGGTAGAAAAAATTATTAACCACTAATCTCTGTAAGATTTTGAATTAGGCCACAATTGGCCCATTGTGCATCCTTCTGAGGTTCAGACTTCCTTCTAGCTCGTCATCCAGCTAAGTAGGCTGCCTTGTGTTTGCCTGTACTCGCCAAATACAGAAAACCTAAATTGAGAGAGTGTCGGACATTTACAAAGAATGTGTTCGACAGTCTAATCTTCCTGTTCACATCCTCTACAAAGTGAAGTGTCAGACAGGCCCAGTCTGTAGAGAGTTTTTGTAGGTGTCAGTGACCGGTCAGAATACCCATGGCTGTCCGAAGGTTTTGTCTGTACATAGTCACGTATTTTTTGGCTACTTTCCTGTCCGGATACTGCAGCAGTTCCTTGGCAAGCCTGTAACCTTCTGCATCGTCCCATCTACCCTTAAACTTTCGAAGGGAGTGTTCCTTTATTAGGTTAATCATATCCGACGCCGACAGACCAATGGAAGTGGCAGGTCCCATGAGTTTTTGGGAGGTTGCTTTCCTGGCTAGTGAGTCGGCAATGTGGTTACCTTTCGATTTACTGTTGCCCTTGTTCCAGCCTAGAGTGTCTTCGTTGTTGCTACAGCCTTCCATCAGGAACAGGTGACACTCCAGTAATAGGCCTGATGTGATATGTGGTCTGTTCAGTGCTAGTAGTGCTTGTCTACTATACGCAGATAATTAACCACTAATAAAGAAATTCAAGTTCTCAGTTGGCTAGAAGAAGCTGAAAAAAATCTTATATACTCCACGGGATGCAAGTATATTTACTAGTCTTTAGCTTGATTGTCAGCCATCGCTGTCGCTTGAGTTAAAAATCGTTCTAGACTAGTAAATGTTACTTAAGTCCCTCATAGTATGAATATCTATTTTTGTAAAGGTTGACGATAGGGGCACAATAGATCTTTGAGGTCTCAATGAATGTAACCCCAAAACACACACACACAAAGGTTGACGATGAAGTAAATTTAAATCGTAGATAAGTGAAATATTTATTCTACATAGAAAGAATTGCATTTTAATGAAATAGAACCAGCAATAACATTTTTGGATAAAACAGTGTAATGTCCAAGCATTAAAATCGCTCAATTATTTGTAGTTCGATAAAATCATGTCACGTTCACACCAAGTATGGGATATACAAATTTCCATACATAATTTTTTCACAGGCATATTTCCCGATCGACGTTTTTTCGCTTCAATTTTAATTGTTTAGAATTGAATTCATAAACCTCCTGGATAACGTATCCGAAAACAAAATAAAATGGCAGGTCACTAATTCCAGTCGATCGAACTTTAATAAATAATAGCGACCAGTATATAGCGAATAGACACAATCATTTAATTCGTCCCCTGATTGCGAACACAAATTTGTGACGAAGCTTTTGGGATCAGATTTATGAAATAACTTCATTTCGATAGGCATTTGCATATTTACTCGATTACGCGCGACTGTGATATTGTCACATTCAAAAAGTTCCCTCTTTGCTATTAATTTGGTTTCGGGATATGATAACGCGAGAATTGAATGATAACCGATACTTCTGACTTCAACAAACACAGCTTTGGAGATTTCTACGGAGATTTCTTATTTTATTATGTTCATTTTTTTAGTGTAGGTGTCTTTAAAGTCCAATATCTAATACCAAAGAAATTAGAATGGGACTACCTTGAGAATATACTGAACCCAGAAAATGCTACCAATAAATATAAATTAAAGCGTGAAAACATAGTGATTAATAGGGCTCTGTAAAAGAACGCGTCAGTCAAAATACCGCTGGACAAAAACAGCGGCGGACAAAATAGCGCCGCACAAAAATATGGCAGGACAAAAACAGCAGCGGACAAACCTCTAGAGTAGGGAGAGTGAGTGTAGGCTCACAGCACTTAGACCACATGTGACTCATTGTACATCCTCCCGAGGAGTTGTCCTCCTAGGTCATCGCCCATCCTGTCCTTCCCTGGAAGGTGGACAGGACCATAAGAGACATCTCCTTTATATCGGCAGGTGTAGGCCAAGACTCACCGAACAAGCACTCTCTTATTGACGATAGCTCCGGACACTCGCATAAGACATGCCTGACAGTTTCATCTTCCTATTCACACATCCTGCATAGAGGTGTTTCCACTAGCCCCATAGTATGGAGGTGTTTCCTTAGTCGACAGTGGCCAGTCGAAAATCCTACTGTTGAACGTAGGTTTTTCCTGGTCATCGCCAAATCGCCAGCTTCCCAGGGCTGCCCAGGGTGATCCTGGCAAGACTGCATCCTTTTATTTTATCCCATCTCTTAAGAGATTGAGCATGGGTGTAACGTTTGGCTAATTCCTCAATTGTCGAATTCGTTAGGCCGCAGGTGTCACTGGGTCCTGAAATTTTTAGCCCAGCTGCTTCCCTGGCTAAATAATCAGCAATGCAATTACCTTTACTCCCGTCGTGCCCTTCAACCCACCTCAGGATAATATTGTTATCTTCCGAGGCGTTAGCTAATTCTTGGTGTCACTCTGGTACTAGCCCCGATATAACACGTTGTCTGTTCAAGGCTACTAGTGAAGGAATTTGGAGCAAGAGAATATCTTCGATGAGTCGCTGAATATGATACTAACCTTCACAGTTTTTAGCGGAATCGATATTATATTGCAATATTGGACCTCGTTATCCGTGACAATAAAATTGCCAGAGAGATAACCAAATACAAAGTTTAATATAGGAATAAAACAAGAAGGATAATAAGTATGATTTAGAATATAGGTAACAATGACAATAATTTTTATTGTTCACAACAAAAACATGAAAAATAACAAGAAAAAAGAATTTACATCATTTATGTAGAAATACCCGGCAATTGTTCCGGTGCAGACAAGTAGAATAAAAGTTGAAATTATTTATACCGTAGAATTGAAGAAGTCACTGGTCACTAGCGTCTGGCAACCATGTAAGGATACCGGTAGTCGGTAACCGGCATATCCCAATTACAAAGAAAATGCTACTTACAGTTTATGTAGATTATAACAAAAGCACAAGACCTAATATATGATTAAGGTGACACTGATTATGCCCCAATTTGTAAGGGCATGAACTACACTTATAAACAATACATCATTGAAATTAAAGGTAGAAAAGAGAGCATACGCTCATGGTTATGAGCTTACAATCTGGAGTAATGATTATAACTGATTTTTTGACTTGTATGATTTTTGAGGAAACGCATCGAGAGCATTCGGTCGAACTCGCAATATGAGTCTCACGACGAGGGAAATCATATTGGACAGGGCCGTAGCTAGGCCCATTATTGTACGAATTTATTAGGAAATTTGTACAGCTAGGGCTTGTATACTATCAGTGCAGATTATTATGGTTTTGCCAGAAATTCCTCTTCTGGTTAGTTCTTTTGTGGCAATTGAGATACCAGCCAGTTCTGTTTGAACCACGCTGTTATTGTTTCCCACTCCCCACTCAATCCTTAGGCTTAGTGCTCTGGAGTAAACTCCACATCCTGAGCCTTATTTCATTTTTGAACCTTCTGTATATATGGGGCGAACAAAATGGTGCTCGACAGCATGGCCCTGAAGCATAACTATTTTACTACTATTTCACTTATTAAAAAATAGACTATAGTGGTGAATTAGCATGATTTAGTCGCGTCAATGAAGCCTTTGCTTAGGAAGTCCTCAAGAACAGCTCCGATTTTGATGAATTTTTTTTTAATTTTGTTTTTTATATTATTTAAAATCAGAAACCTCTTAGAGCGGGGACGGAACTATTTATATTGTTTAAACAATATCAACGATATTTATATAAAAAATTTTGGTCTCTATTTTTTTCAAATCTCCATATATCAATCTTATTGTAACAAATAGTTGTAACAAAAAAGTTTTTAACAATAATTTAATATTAAAACAAATCAAAAACATTTATGTGTTACCTGCATACGCTACAAATACTTCATAGATTAAAATGGGAAAAAAAATAAAAAATTTGCATCTAATAATTATGGCACTGATGTTAAAGTTGTATTTGATGGATATAGAAATTATGGAACTAAAGTGTCTGAGAGAAATCGTAGATATATCGGCAATACTTCCATTGATTATTCATTTCAAGAAAACATGCCTTTAAACACAACGAAAGAGAAATTTTTGGGTAATAGCAATAATAAAAATAGGTTTATTAATCTTCTCTGAAAAAACTAGGCGAAAATAATATTGAGTGGAGTCAAGCCGAAAGTGATGCTGATCGATTTATTGTGCAATCTGCTATAGATTGTTCCTCTCTTCAAGTAGTTGTTGTAGCTGAAGATATTGATGTGTTAGTTTTATTGATGGCTTCAGCACGTGATGATAAAGAAATGTTTTTTTTTTTAAAACCACTAAAAAATAATATCTTGCAACGAGTTTACTCAACAAAAACAATATTAGGGAAGTATCCAAATATTTAAAAAACCCATCTGTTTTTTATTCATACATTCACTGGATGTGATACCACATCCGCTTTCTATAACAAAGGAAAAAATGGTTTTATTGAAGTTTTTGATGATAATCAAAAATTACATGCAGCTGAAAATTTTATGGTTGAAGAGCAAAATGAAGAAGTGCTTTTTAATGATGGTATTGATTGTATTAAGCAATGTATGGTGCTAAAACTGCCTAATGCTTGAATGAACTGCGATATAAACGTTCCATAGCATTAGCTTAAAAAATAAAAGCGTACAACTTAATTCCTTACCTCCGACAGAAGATGCAGCACAACAACATATTAAAAGAGTCTACTTACAAGTTCAGCAATGGAAAAATAATTCATCGATACCACCTGAAGAATGGGATTGGCGAAAAGAGAGTTATTTAAAACCAATCAAAATGAAACAACCAGCAGCACCTGACAACGTTTTATAATTGATATTTTGTTCTTGCAAAACAGGATGCGGTTCAGCGTGTGGCTGCAGAAAAAGTGGTCTTCATTGCTCACCAGCCTGCATAGTTTGCAGTGGAAATGACTGCAGTGACCACCCACCACTTGAAGAAGATGAAGAAGTCTCCGAAACGCGAAATGAGAATGAAAATTAAATGTACTTTTTTTGTATATAAAATAATGAATTTTCTATGGTCAATAAAAAAATTATATTTTGGTCCACAAATTAATTCCATGTCGTTACTACACAGAACAAACTTATAGATAATTGTTTATAACATTGATTAATATATTTACAAGTTTTTGATGGGTATTGTATAGTAGAAATTTTTTCTGTGCATAAATATCACAGATATTGTTTAAACAAGATAAATAGTTCCGTCCCCGCTCCAAGAGGTTTCTGATTTTAAAGAATATAAAAAAACAAGATTTTGAAAAAAAACATCAAAATCGGAGCTGTTCTTGAGGACTTCCGAAGATTACCTGTTTTATGTATTCATTGACTCCACTAATCAGGAATAAAATATTCTCCATAAATAATATAACAATAGTTTTCATAAGTCAATTCAACATCACTTCCCGACCAAGTGGAGAATAGAAGCTTTTTATGGAGGACGGTTCAGGATTTCGCTATTTTACGGAACTTAACGATAACTTCTGCAAACAAATCGATTTGTACCAATCACCAGTGACAGTTCTTTGATCTTGCAGAGAAATTGTTGCTGCATGACATTACTATATTAAAGAACGGATAAAAGGTTATATTCAAATAACCACTCCCTGCATAAATCATTCTTATTCTACTACTAGCCCCTATTACTCCTACTAACATCAAACACACTCAAGTTCGTATTAAATTACACCCTAAAACAAACCATATTCTTTTTTTCTCCTCCACCGCCCGTACATTTCGTTTTTTGGTTTTCTCTCTCAAATAAATCTCTACAACATTGTCAGTGGCTGCATAGTCTATGTAAGACGGCGTCAAGTGAAACGAGATGTCTCCAAAGAGACCGCAAGAAGGAGTCTGGGCGCCAGCTTATGAATATGCAGACGTTAGAAGCATTGTCTTTTGCATGTTCCCGAGGGAAGAGCTTCCTCGCGTTTCACTTGAATTAGTGTTACTAACCGCAGCTATTCCGGAGTAAAAAAGGGAAATTCAATCGGAAACCACGAATTCACCTAGAAGCGATGCGAATCTTGTGAAATGTGTCACCGTACGTTAAATGAAATAAACAAAACTAATTTTCACACAATACTTCTTTCTTTTCAGAACCTTTTTATTTTGATATCCACATTTTAGTTTCGTCAGCCATTAGCTCACGATGTCCAAGACCTACAAACCTTCTCCATATATAAAACATACTTATAGACCCGTGAGGCCTCTTTTGTACTGGTGGCTCCATCTTGACTCAGTCCCGAAAGAGAAGATTCCTGTAATTTTAGCGGCAGTTTTTGGCGGCATATTCAAAATTACTTTTATTGCAAAATGGTATTTATGGTCATTCTCTTCACATCACTAAACATTAGATTGATATTACAATAATATCAATCAAAAGTTAAATTGAATGATGTGTCAAAAAATGGACCATATAATGCCTGAAACGGGAAAAATAAATAAATAATTATTTTATTCAATACCAAAATGTATACAATAATTCAAACGTTTTTTACATATTTCAATGACAAACATGGGGGAGAATGAATGCTAGGTGCTCAACAACAATGCAATGTAGATATACTTTAGCAAAACTTCTTTCCAGCCAAACTAAACGTTGTTCTTCATGGCTGAGAAGTTCAAAGCTGTATAGGAGAAAAACCACTTGTTATTTATTGGAACATATTTTGTTATAAAAATGAAGCTTACCAGGTGCACTTCACATTACAGTCTTTCACATCACATATTCTCAACATTGTCTCTTAAAATAAAAGTCCCGCTATAAACAATAAAAACTAACCAGAAATACTCAACTCACCCACAAATGAGCACAATAGTTTTTAAAAACAAAAACTGGACTAACTCAACACACTCAAAATACACGTCTTAAAACGTTTGTCTGCAGTTGTCAGGTATCAGGTATCAGCGCTGAAATATGTGGAAATATCTACAACTATCACTAGCGACATTACAGCTCTCATTAAATTAGCAATTTTAGTACTGACGGGACTCTTAAGGTGGCAGCGCCTCGCGCGTTCAGAGTGCCTACCCTGACCTTCCCGCTCGTGGCTGATGATAGCTCTACGTCTAATTTGGGCCACTTCGCTATGACTTCGCCTTAACTCTTGTTTTAGACGGTTACCCATGCCAGGGGTCTTAGCTTCTTCAAATTCTTTTTCATTCCTTCACCTCAAATTATTGTCCATTTTTACATTTTTTTTACTTGGATGGATAAACGTTAAATATTTTTTGCATGGAATTTAACATCAACCTAACCGTATAAATAAACTTAACTTTCCATTTCATTTCAGTATTAATTGACTTTTTTTCTCGGTCTTGTTCCTCTCCAATTCACGCATTTTTCATTTGTGAGTTTTCATTAACTAGTAGGCGGGATATACGATTCCGATTCTAATATCACTTAACCTAAATTTATATCGAACGAAACCAGTTGACTTTCTGCCAAGATATTCTCAAAATGGCCATATTTCCATTCAAAATTCGTTAAACAGGATCGTAACAATTCAACCATAATATTGGCTCTTCATCAACAGTGTAAAAACGTTTCTGCAATTTTATAAATGATAATAATCCTAATAGATAAGGCTTAGGGTACGCTAAAAGTCTCAGAGTAGATAAAAATTGCTTTGAACATAATCAGCTAGAGAAGTTATTCACTTTTAAACTTTAATAAAGCCTCCACAATAGTTTTCAACAAGAAAGTAAGTACTGAGAGAAAACTCAACTTGCTGGGGCGTCAAGCCTGCCTAGTAGCCCATGGAGCTATGAGGACAGCTCCAACAGGGGTCACTTTGTCAGACGTAAACACTTTTTCCTGTTGATATTCAAAAGCATTTTGATCCCGAGGGGACTCCCCGGCTCCTATAACCATAGATAATGTCGACATCCACATACATCTTATAGACTCTGACTGTGTAATATGGAATTGGAGTGGTTGATGGATGGTTGTCAATTGCTAGTCTGTCCCATAGATAAAAAAAATACTTATAGATGGGAAACTGACTCGTGGCGCCCACTATTTTCACGGGTGGCGCTACCTTGAGAGCCCCGTCATTAGCTCTAACACAAATCAGATGGTTGCGAACTCCGCTAACAGAAGAAAAAGGAGATTCCTGTAACTTTACAGTTTTTGGCGGCATATTCAAAATTACTGTAATTTTACTTTTGTTGCAAAATGACATTTGTGGTCCATTTTTTGATATTTCATATAAAGTTACTCAACATTAGCTTGATATTACAATAATAACAATCAAATAGTCAAGTAAATTCAAATGAAATGTCAAAAACTTGACCATATAATGCCTGTAATGGCAAAAATAAAGCAATAATCATCAAGTTCAAATATTTTAGTGAATAAAAAAAGTATAAAATTGATGAAACGTTTTTTTAAATATTTCAATGACAAACATGAAGAAAAATAAATGTTAGGAATTCAACAACAATGCTGGGAAGTTCAAAGATGTATGGAATAATAACCAGTTCTGTCACTTTTTATTGAATGAAACATGTTTTTTTAGGAAGAAACCGGGTGCACCTCACATTACAGTCTTCCACAATACATATTCTCGACATTGTCTCTTAATAAAAGTTCCACCATAAACAATGAAAACCAACTACGAATACTCAACACACACACACAAATAAGCAAAATAGTTTTTAAAAACAAAAACTGGACAAAGTAAAAATATGCGTCTTTCAAGAAATTACTTAATATACAGGGTGTCTCATTTAAAAAATTACATCTACTGTATTCTGAAAATACGCCACATTTCTAGCGGGTAAACCGGAAGTACGCCATTTATATAAATGTGTCACAACAAAACTCACGGTAATTTTAAACCTAACTGTGGAAACCGCATCTTATTATCTAGAACCTTTTTGAAGATATAAGCTCTTGAAAACAGTCAGAATATAATGAGACACCCAGTATTTCATTTAACCCGAAAATTACACAATGAATGAAACGTTTTTCACATATTTCAATGACAAACGTGAAGAGAAATAAATGTTAGGTATTCAGCAACAATGCTGAGAAGTTCAAAGCTATATGGAAGAATAACTACTTCTGTCATTTTTTATGTAATGAAACATGTTTTTTATAAAGATAGAGCTTACCTCACATTGCAGTCTTTCACAATACATATTCACGACATAGTCTCTTAAAATAAAAGTCCCACTATAAACAATAAAAACCAACTACGAATACTCAACACACACACAAAGAAGCAAAATAGTTTTTAAAAGCGAAAACTGGACAAATTCACGTTACACGTCGTAAAACGTTGGTCTGCAACTCTGTAGTTGTCAGGCAGCTGTCAGGTTAGGATCATAGATAACACCATAACACGTTAGGATGTCAGCGCTGATATATGTGGAAGAGTCTGCAACTACCACTAACGGCGTTACAGTTCTCACTAAATTAGAAATTTTAGTACTGAAGGGACTCTCTATGTGGCAGCACCCTCGCGCTTTCAGAGATTCCCTACCCTCTTCAGAGATTCCCTACCCTGGTCTGTCCGGCAAAAATGTCACAGTTTCTGTTCAACTTGGTTTATCACTGCTAACAACGCCATCACTCTTAAAACCGGAATAAATCAGCGTTTCGCGACCCCATTCGGATGGAGGCTCTGAGTTTCCCATTGTTAGAGCAGTATTGAGTGGACGGTCGAGGAAAAATTCAATACTATGCGTTCGCAAGAATATTGACATGAATAATAATTGGATATGTTTCCCTAAGGCAACATTGAAAATTCATTTTGTTTAAAGTTAGATATTATTTTCCAGGATAATATTACCTTTACACAACAATCAGGAATGCCATATTAGACAAAAAGATGTTTTAATAAATATTTCGAATTTTTATAATGTAAAAATACCCATATAGAGTTTCGAAATTAAATTTCAAGAAGTAATCGATATAGTACGCTATTGTTCTTTTGATGGATAATAAAACTAGAACGAAAACAGAGAAAGATCGTAATCTCGTTATTTTCATATAAGTATTGCTTCGTGACCTGCTTTTAACCTGTGGTACATTTGTAAACTAAATATTTTTGTGAGTAAAATTACCTCTGGACTTTTAATGGCTAAATCCTTCGAACATACTGAAGCTGATCTATTTACTTCTATTGATTTTGACAGGGTAAAGCGTTAACAACTCGCATCGTCCCCAATTTTCATTAAAAGCTAAGAATAATTCAGTACGAAGGCACAACAATAATATTTATGAGGACAAAATCGAAGCTTCTATGTTTAACAATAATGTTACCGAATTACAAAAAACAGATAAGGTGTTGATTACAATTTAAATTTAAATGTTTTCGACGAAATTAAACGGAGAGATAAACGTTTTACTTTTAATTAATGTCAACTTAATAAACGAGTTTCATTAGCAATTTTATCGCGAAACAATACACCCAGCACGTTCTTACTGTTCTTATAACGGGTGTACCAGAAGTGATTGAATAGGTTTTTTAAATGCAAAAGCTGTGCAGCTTTATATAGATTAGAATATAATTAGAGTGGCTCTTTGTCCTATCTTACTGCAACCTTTGCAGATCTATTGTGGTCCTGCCTATATTTAGAGATAGATATCTAGCATTATTCTTTTTATTAAACTTATTATCCTGAATACGCCTCTCTTGCGTAGCTTCTCCAAGTATGTGAAACCGCACCCTTGCTAGACCTTCGCACTCACTGAGTATGTGCTCCACGGTTTCGTCTTCTTCCTGGCAGAACCTGCATAGGCTGTCCCACCATCATCCTCGTTGTTTCTAGACTTTGACATAATAGGTTTGTTCCCGTTGCAAGTTCCTAACTGTTAGGGACATATTGAGTCTGCGCAGTATCAAAAAGCGTTCCAGCAGAGCCTGAACTCTGATACTGCGCAGTCTCAATTTGTCCATAACATGTCCATAACAGTTAGGAACTTGCTACGGGAATAAACCTATTAGATTGTGTGATAGTTTGACCGGATGGCTTTTAAGGAAAAAAGGGAGAACGTGTCGCGGGACACATGGTAGGAGCTTTAGTTCCTTTTAAGTAATAATCAAATTTTTTGAATTAATAAATAAATACACATATTAATATAATAATTTATTTTACTCTGGATGAAACTTCATTTAACAAAAATATACAGTAGTATCCATTATAAATAAAAATAAAAATCTTATCATTAAGTTGATTGGCACAATAGTTATTTATGATCCGACTGGCAACATCTACTTATAACAGCATCGTATATTTAAAAAGGGAAACCGTAGCATTATACAAATTGGACATTCAAGAACTGTACGTTTACCACAAAAAAATTACTGGATTGTCCATATCGCACTTGAACTACTATTTCTATCAAAATATGCCATTTTACATTTAAAAACAAACTGCCAAATGTCAAATCAATTTATCCATCCATTTTAAAGTTATCGAATTAAAACATGTAATCTTTCAAAACTTTAACACCCTGTATTTCGAAAAGTAAATGTGCTAGACCCATTAATCCTCATATCATTTTGTCCAATTTTACGAAAGGAATCTACATGCAAACGTTGTAATTACCCTTAACGTTCGAGATGCTTACACCATTTTTTGCGCGATCGTATTAAAATAATTTCCGAATAAAATAATTTAAATTTCTTCGAAATGAACGAAATGTCAAAAGTGACATTTATACTTCTCGATCAGTTTAAAATATATATTGCTTTTTGGTGAAATTTTTTTTACGCTATTTATTACTTTTCGACGTCTGAACGGTAAGTAAATCACTTACCGACGTGTTAAACTTAGAAACCAGTGAACACAACCTACCGTCCTGACAACCGATGCTGTAAATAAACAAAAAAGATCAATCGCGCAAAAAAAATATGGAAATAATAGTAAAAATTTATCCGAACAAATTCAAGTAGATCACCAGCACTGCGAATACCAGCTTTGCATAGAATTTTAATGTAGCATCGGTGGTTCAGTGGTAGAATGCTCGCCTTCCACGCGGGCGGCCCGGGTTCGATTCCCGGCCGAAGCATATGAATCGCTGCTTCGTAAACGAGAGAGAGACTCAGGAGAGAGCACACGCACGCAAGTAAGGAAGATAACGAAGCAACGTAACATAACGTAACGTAACGGTCAGATCTTTTGTGTCGCGACCCCCGGTCGCTCAAACCTAACCTGACGTAAAGAACTAAAGTTCCAATAATTTAATAATTTTGCGTGCCTCTGCCCTGGGGTTTCATACAACCAACGCAACCATCCATTTTCGGATGCTCTCCTTAGTTAGGCATTTAGCAATTCCACAGAAAGGTTCTGGATCTATCATGGCCTCCGTTGCTCCCTGTCTGGCCTTTTTGGTTCAGGCTCCAGGACACTCTATTATGACTACCTAGTCTGTTGAGGGCCTTGCGACACTCTCACACCAGATTCGACGTTATCCGATATGAGCGTAACGCATTTTGTGCTGCTTAGATGTTGGAGTAGATGACGATTCTTTGGCTATCCACCTCCCGTCTTATCAACTCTTATGCACTCTCATTGCACCGCCATTACCTCTGCCTGAAAGAAAGTAGTATGTTTCCCTAGGCTTAGAGAGATCGTGATCTTCTCACAGCTCCATGTATCAATTTATTGTAAAAGCTGGACTCTTCTACTTATTTCCGAAAATGTCTAGTTACTGAGTTACTCAATTTTTTAGGTTATGTGCTTACAAACATTCGAATCTCTACTACTATTTGATAAAACTATCATGGACCAACCCTTGAAAAACAACTTCTGAGCTATGAGATACATTCGTTAACATCTAGTCACAAACGTGTGAGCCGTTAGTGAGCAGAATATCAATTTAAATTCAGAACGCGTTCGTCTTTAATACACCCTTCTAAATCTTTTGTGTCAATTTTCGATTTTGTTTCGAATTTGTTGAATTATTTTTATTTGAGCTCATTCCGGTTTTAGTGCTTTAAATGCTGGGGGCCAGAAAATTGATAATTCTAAGATGAGTGCATGGATGATAATATTTTATATCGAAATACTGATGAAGTTGTATCAAATCAATCAATTGAATAAATATACCTCAGATAAAAATTCACTTTATCCATCCAATCATTATATCAATATAGGGTCAACCACAAACGGTTGGAGTGTTGGTGTCAGATGAGGACCAAATATTATTGAGAACTTTGATAATTCTTAATATCATAAGTACTCCAATTTCCTCGAAATAACAAAATTAATAATAAATATAGCACAAGAGATATACAGAAGATACTGGTATTATGGATCTGTTATGAACTCACAATAAAAAACCCATGATCTGGCACACGATTCCCTTACGAAGCCTTCCTAGAGTTAATGGCCTGTCTAAGACCCTGTTCAGGTTCATTTCGTTCTGTTATGAATGTTAGTGAATGAAGTGTCACTTTGTTGGGTTTGCTGATAGCTTTTCTATCGAATACCAAGTGACAAAAAGGCTTGAGCTTCCATCGTGTAATAACTAAAACGTCAGCATAGCATAATTACAAACACAATGAAAAAGTCATATTCAGTTGACATCGAACGTTTCATGAGAAAATACAAATATGTCGATGGAATTTTAATGGAAATACTCTAAAATATTGAAAGATTCCATTTATTGGGTTATCTATATTGACAAAAGAGCAGAGGAAATAGGATGGAGTAAGATAAATTAAAGTCAACATTATTGTCTTTTAAAGATAAGTCATCTCTAATGAAATATTGCATTAACATTATTAATGCATTCTTGAATAAATTGATTTATTTACAGGGTGGCCATTGTTTCAATATTATCTATCGAATTGTTTGAATCGGAAAGAAGTTAGGAATAATAATTCAGTGACTTTTGAAAATTTCCAATAACAGATACGGTTCCAGAAGTTTTTGTTGATTCTATTTGTTTGGGAAGATGAGAAAAATATATTCTACACTTGACAATTGATTTTAAAGTAATACCTAAATTATGGAGTTTTCTTTATACTTCATTTTCTGGTTATTCAAGTAACAAATGCTACTATAACTTGTTCTCTTCTTTTATTTAGCAGTGAGAGTGGTTCCAATTTCCAATTTATCTCAAATTGGTACACAGTGTCTTCCTAGATAAATTGCCGTTTTTGGTATAGGTATTTTTTTGATAGAATCTTCGATAATGTGTAAATTTGGTAAGGGAAGGTAAATTATTAATGGAAGTTGATTTTAAGAATAAATTTGTTACGGGATTTTATTTTGCTTTCAAGCTAAGTATGTTTGTTGAAGTTTTGTTTGCAATCTTATAAACGAGTTGACTTGTTACGTCTTAAAACAGCAGTTTCTGTAATCTAATTGGTAGCGACTGCAAGCAGATTTCCGATGATTTAATTCCAAACCAAGAAGCTGTACGAACTAAATTCATTTTATACTTACAATGATTACTTCGTTAAAAAGATAATTATCAAAGCGAGCCGCGACACAACCCTCGCTAAACTTTACAAATCACCCTAAATTAAATATACCGAACCACAGACCTTTTTGGAATTTTCAGCCGGAGAGGGATAATAACTTTTAATACATTTTAGGAAAGGGTTATATAAAAGTTGGAAAACATGCCAATTACAATGAACGCGCTGAATACTTATCGTTTGAAATTCTTTTGTTGTGATTGGGGAAATCTGTTTGTTCTACACTTTTCGTATCCATAATAAATATATGTAAATGTATAGTAAATAAAACATCAATACTTCAATCAATGAAGTGAAATGTTTGATTATAATGAAAATAATCAGAAATCGACAGAAACTTTTTGCAAATTGTTAAGAAAGTTGTTGAAAAGTTTGGTTAACCTGGAATTAGTTATGAACAATAAGTGAACACTTATCAAGCAATTTGAATAGCTGGAGAAATACTTTTTCAACTTCCGCCAAAGTTGATAGGAAGAGGTTTCTCTGGCCTCTGATTACGATTTCAGACTGGGAAAAATGAAAAACCAAAATAACGAATGAAAAACTGCGGGTTTTCACAATTTTCACGAAACTGAATCTCCAAAAAATAAAAAACATTTCGGCTACTTGATTTTTTGGATATTTCACAGCTAGTTGGCAGCTGTCATTGTTCATGAAATTTCAAAAATAAGCGACACAAAATACATACAGGGTGGGGCAATCTTCTGACATCGAGGGATTACATCGTTGTGGTGAGAGATAAAACTTTAGAGTTTTGTGTGGGCTAATACAGCTACTGAGGGCACATTTTGAAAATACTTTCGATTCTACAGGGTGTTCCAAAACCACGTAGCAGTACATTTTTTTGAATAAAACGTACTATATTTTGTTCAATAATCGAAAAGATCTCACCGAGAGCGTTACAAAAATATAGCAAAAAAGACCTCCTCTTTAACACTCTGCTTAACAGTTAATCAAAATAAATCAACAGGTCATTGTATTCATTTGTCATTCACATATCATTGACTGTGCTCAGTATCAATTACTTTTTAATCTGTGGCTTCTTTAATACAGGGTGAAACAAGCAATATCTCAAAATTTTCAAATGAATCACCCTATATGTCTTTTTACAATTTGTTAGTACAATTAATAATCTTTGAAACGATGTAGTACATTCAGGGTAAAATTTGATGGAAAATCGTAAATATTTTATGATAATGGTCAAAAACAAATATTGTACGTACACAAATTACTTAAATGGTATTGAATTTTTACATGCAACGTCTAAGGCATAAATTTTAATCGTAGTTCTGGATCCATCTGAAATATCTTTCACTTTTACTCTTAACATTAAAGGAAGGAAAGACTTAATCTGAATTATGTTGGAAGCAATATTTTTGTTTACTGTGAGTAGGCTAATGACATTATAGTACTAATAAATATAAAAGCAGTTTGCAGTCTTCACGAAATAATTAAGTCATCACAAACAGTATATCTTAGTTATGTAAGATGTAAGATTGTACTTATTTTCCAACTTTTTCTATTTTAAAAAAGCTTACAATTATGGAAACCAACATTATAAAAACACTTACATTTACATAAATAAACATTGACATTTTATAAAAAGTATAGTTTATGCTAAGTGTAGCTGTATTAGCTCACACAAAACTTTAAATTTTTATCTCTCACCACAAGATTTCTTGAGAAAAAATATTATGATAAGTATTCATCAAAACCTTAAGGTCAAGTACAAGACAGCTGGAAAATTATTGATTGTACTATTTCCTAGAAGACATTTGGAACCTTTGAATATGAACTTCCGTTTTTATCAGTTTTCACACAATATTTTCAAATTTTTCACGTCCATTAAACCTGTGAATAATATTACTCAATCTGTGAACCGAATTCATGCATTTCACTGAATAATGGACCGATATTTTTGTCAAAATACATTTTCTCGCACAAACGTTCAACCGCAAAATGGATTTTCTCAGAATAAGATTTCAGAAATCACAAGTTTATAAAATACTTATAGATAGAATGAAAAAGTTTGTTCGACCTTTCAGCTGTCGCATTTTCGAGCTGTATTCGTGCTTTGTAGCTTTTATATTTGCATTTTTATTTTTTTATACAGAGAAGAAGAGCACTTAGAACAAACAAAATATTCAAGTTTTTGGTGGAAAAACATAAAAAATAGCGTAGTCATAAATTACAACGCTCGAAATAATTAGGAAGCTTTGAAAAAACTTCACGAACAGTTCTGTTTACTTTTCGGCGTTTTCAACGATATCGCTATCACAAATTGAGTACCTAATTAGAAGTAACAAAGATTAATAACGTTTTTTTGCTAAACGTAATCAATTGCCACCCTACAACGACTCAATACTCATGTTTTTGTTCACTGACGTATGTCTCGTCAAGATTCATTTTTCGAATTTTACTTCATATACCGAAGCACATACTTGAATGTGTTTTATTCTAATTAGGGAATTGAACTCATTCGAGAACCGATCAAGTTAACTTCAAACTTATTGGGATTACTACTTGGAGATTCCCTCTAAAGTTTACTTTGCAAACTAAAATTGGTAAGTAAGCTACTTAACCCTATTTCTCAGAAGGTTGTTTTCCTTGTGGATTGTAAATTTAGTTAGTTATTGGCTTAAAGCTATTCGCTATAATTTATTTCATGGAACATATGGTATGCAAAATGTCAGTTTTCTGTATGATATAACCAATACCTTCAGACAAGTTTCTGGTTAATATTATTATTGAAGTAAAGTGTGGATTAAGAATGATTATCCATTTTTGGAACTTTAGTTCTTTATGCCAGGTTATGTTTGAGCGACCGGGGGTCGCGACGCGAAAGATCTGACCGTTACGCGTTACGTTACGAAACGTTATGTTACATTTTTTCGTTATGTGCCTTGCGTGCTTGTGCCTCCTTAGTCTCTCTCTCTCGTTTACGAAGCAGCGATTCATAATAATAAAATGCTCCCAGCCGGATTTGAACCCGGGCCGCCCGCGTACAATGCAAGCATCCTAACCACTGAACCACCGATGCTGTATTGAAATTCTATGCAAAGCTGGTATTCGCAGTGCTAGTGAGCTACTTGAATTTGTTCGGATAAATTTTTACTATTATTTCCATAATTTGTTTTGCGCGATTAAGGGGTCTAGCACATTTACTTTTCGAAATACAGGGTGTTGAAATTTTGAAAGCTTGAATGTTTTAATTCGATAACTTTAAAATGGATGGATAAATTAATTTGTCATTCGGCAGATTGTTTTTAAATGTAAAAGGGCATATTTTGAAAGAAATTGTAGTTTGGGCAGGTTGTTTTTAAATGTAAAAGGGCATATTTTGAAAGAAATTGTAGTTTGTGCAACTAGTGTGGATATGATGGCCATGTCGCACGAGGACGAAGTTTGAGCACGACGCCGTAGGCGGAGTGCTCAATCGTTCAAGTGCGATACAGACAATCCACACGAGTCGAGCAGCATATTTTTTCTACGATCCACTTAAGAAAAAATCTAGAAAATAAAAATTTCTATAAACTGTAATATACCTAACTTCAAATTAAAAATTTTACAATTCAATTTTATGTTTCCACTAATTTTGTGGTAAACGTACAGTTCTTGAAATTTGTATAGGGCTACGGTTTCATTTTTTAAATATACGATGCTGTTTAAATATACAATGCTGTTCTAAGTAGATGTTGCCAGTCGGACTCCCTCATGAAAGGTTCCGTACCACTATCTATAATAATGAATATTCTGCTAAATATTTCAAACGTCTACCTGTTGTTGTTATTATTATCAAGCAGAATAATTATTTTTTGAAATAAAAGTAACAATTAAAAAAAAACTTTTTCACGGGAATCGAACCCGGGTCTACGGCGTGAGAGTCTGGATTGCTTACTACTCAACCACTGAGAGATATGAAAATTGTTTATCTATAACGTCAGATGTACCTATTACATAATTTTATAAAATCTGAGGTCTCCTCAAATACCCATTTTATTCTGTTTTAAGTATTATTTGTTGGTAATTTGTACGGATTATTTCTTTCAAGTTTATCTTTGTAAATGAATATTCTTGATCCAGTGCGCTTCTATGAGAAACTTTGACAAGTTATTTTGACGTTTCTTTTAAATTGAAAAAAGATGAATGACGGATACTCAACTCGAATGCTGATTGGTGGATTTCATATACGTTCTAGGATGTATATGAAATTATATCCGTTTAGTTAACTGATGGCCTACATTTCCATTTTGTAAACTGTGCA
This sequence comes from Galerucella calmariensis, assembly GCA_910591675.1. Classification (NCBI taxonomy): domain Eukaryota; kingdom Metazoa; phylum Arthropoda; class Insecta; order Coleoptera; family Chrysomelidae; genus Galerucella; species Galerucella calmariensis. Next base: position 164,088 of record CAJUYG010000405.1, read on the forward strand.
GAATAGTAGTTTGTGCAACTAGTGTGGATATGATGGCCATATCGCACGAGGACGAAGTTTGAGCACGACGCCGTAGGCAGAGTGCTCAATCGTTCAAGTGCGATATGGACAATCCACACGAGTCGAACAGCATATTTTTTCTACGACCCATTTAGGAAAAAATCTAGAAAATAAACAATTGAATAAACTGTAAAATAAATATAAGTAAGTTGAAATTAAAAATTTCCAACAATTTTATTCATAATCGTACCAATTCAATTTTATGTCTTCACTAATTTTTTGTTATAAGTAGATGTTGCCAGTCGGACTCCCGCACGAAGGGTACCGTACCTTTGTCTATAATATGAATATTCTGCTAAATATCTCAAGCGTCTACCTGTTGTCGTTATCAATATCAAGCAGAATTATTATTTAAAAATAAAATTAACAATTAAAAAAAAACGTCTTCACGGGGAATCGATCCCGGGTCTGCCGCGCGAGAGTCTGGCTTGTTTACCACTCAACCACCGAGATCTATTATAAGGACATGTGCATCGGTAGCTCCTCAATTACCCATTCTATTCTATTTTTAGTATTTGTTATCAATTTATATGGACTATTTTATTTGTTCATTTTTGTAAATAAATATTCTTAATCCAGTGCTTCTGAGAGAGACTTTTTTGACAAGTTATTTTGACGTTTCTTTAAATTGAAAAAAAGATGAGTGACGAGTACTAAACGCGAATACTGATTGGTGGATTTCATATAAGTACATTCCAGGATGTATATGAAATCATAATATACGTTCGGTTAACCGATAAGGCCTACATTTCCATTCTTTAAACTGTGCAGGAAATGGATAATATACATATGGGTGTAGAAAAGATGGATAATATTTATGCGGGTGTAGAAAAAACATTTTTCAATTTTTGATCCAGTGGTGTACATTAGGGGTGGGCAAAATAATCGATCTATCGAAAAATAATCGATTAATCGGGTGATCAATTAATTTAATCGGGTGATTGATTAATCGATATATATTTTTTTTGGAACTTTAGTTCTTTACGCCAGGTTATGTTTGAGCGACCAGGGGTCGCGACGCAAAAGATCTGACCGTTACGCGTTACGTTACGCTACGTTATGTTACGTTGCTTCGTTATGTGCCTTGCTTGCGTGCTTGTGCCTCCTTAGTCTCTTTCTCGTTTACGAAGCAGCGATTCATAATAATAAATATGCTCCTACCGGGATTCGAACCGGGCCGCCCGCGTGCAATGCGAGCATTCTAACCACTGAACCACCTATGCTATATTGAAATTCTATGCTAAGCTGGTATTCGCAGTGCTGGTGATCTACTTGAATTTGTTCGGATAAATTTTTACTATTATTTCCATAATTTTTTTGCGCGATTAAGGGGTCTAGCACATTTACTTTTCGAAATACAGGGTGTTGAAATTTTGAAAACTTGAATGTTTTAATTCGAAAACTTTGAAATGGATGGATAAATTGATTTGACATTTGGCAGGTAGTTTTTAAATGTAAAAGGGCATATTTTGAAAGAAATTGTAGTTTGTGCAACTAGTGTGGATAAGATGGCCATATCGCACGAGGACGAAGATGGAGCACGATGCCGTAGGCGGAGTGCTCAATCGTTCAAGTGCGATATGGACAATCCACACGAGTCGAGCAGCATATTTTTTCTACTACCCACTTAGGAAAAAATCTAGAAAATAAAATTTTTTATAAACTGTAATATAACTTCAAATGAAAAATTTAACAATTCAATTTTATGTTTCCACTAATTTTGTGGTAAACGTACAGTTCTTGAATGTCCAATTTGTATAATGCTACGGTTTCCTTTTTTAAATATAACTGGCCTGTTGGCTCTGCCAGTAACAAAAACTTGAGAAAAAAAAAGTAGATGTTGCCAGTTGTACTCCCTCATGAAGGGTACCGTACCATTATCTATAATAATGAATATTCTGCTAAATATTTCAAACGTCTATCTGTTGTCGTTATTAATATCAAGCAGAATGATTATTTAAAAATAAAATTAACAATAAAAAAAATTCCTCGCCGGGAATCGAACCCGGGTCTAACGCGTGAGAGTCTGGTGTGCTTACTACTCAACCACCAAAGAATATGCAAATTGTTTATCTATAACGTCAGGTGTGTTACATAACTTTTGCGTAACAGGAACTAAAGTTCCTACCGTGTGTCCCGCGACACGTTCTACCTTTTATTTATCATTCAACATCCAATGTATGTATGTGTATGTATTTTGGGGTGACATTCACTGAGACCTAAAATATCTATTGTGCCCCCTTTACTTCTACTTAGTTTCTGAGGAGAATCTCAGAAACTATTAGCTCCTTTAGTCCTATTTCCCGGAAGAATTTTGGGATGTCTGCAAGCTTCAACTTAGGTGAATGTTCCTCTTCCTCTTCCCATTCGGGTGACAATGTCCCATTAGAATCCCTGTTGAAACTCTTAGCGCAGTTTTACTTTGACTTATGCATTCATTTGATCTCAACAGGTTGTAGTCACCCAAAAGAGTCTTTGATTGTATAAGCCCTACTAGATATTTCCAATGGTCAGATATCTTCTCTTTTTCTCGGCTTCACCTATTTCTTCCAATATTACATTGGGACTGATTCCGCAAAAGGGTTCAGGCCCCCAGAGAGGTATTCCAGTTCCCCTCTTTGCTAGTTCATCTGCTATTTCATTTCCTTCTATTCCAGTGTGTCCTGGAATCCCTAGTCAGGTGACTATATTGTTCTCGCATAGTTCATTGAGTTTGTCTAGGCATTCACACACAATTTTGGAACTGATTACACAAGAGCTCAGTGCTTTTATTGCTGCCTGTCTATCCAACATTATTATAATCCTTTTTGTTTTCTGTATCCTTTATGAGTTTTGAACTGGGGCACTTTCTTATGGCGTGGATTTCCGTTTGAAAGATACTTCTGTTTTTTCTTAAGCTTTCAGAGTGTTTGGTTCCTGGCCCGAACACTCCTCTCCCAGTTCCTTCTATTGCCTTTGAGCCGTCTATGTACCATTGAATGGCATTCTTTTCAAGTCTGGTAATGGTATTTGGATCCGATTCCTTCTTGTTTCTTAATTCCGTAACGAATCTCTTTGAAAAGTTATACTTTTCCATTATACCGTCTTGTGGCATGTCCCAGGTTGTCTGATTTCTTAGAAGTGAGGAGGTGGTTTTTTAATGATTCCCTCTCTACTTAGTCTGTATGTTGTTCTTTCTGCAACACTTTCCACCACCTTATGTGGAGGTTTGACATCTAATCTAACCAATGCGAATTTTGAGGAGATACTTCAGTTTTCTGGGTAAATGATTTTTTGTGACCAATGTATTTAACTTTGTTAACTTTATGGGAGTTTCTGGTGGTGAAAAGACACAAGGATTCAGTTGAGGCTGTTGTAACAGTATTCCCTGAGGGTTGTATTTGATGTAATCATGTCCAAATGATCTTATTCGCCTGAACAGGTGAATCATATTGAGAGGAATGATTGCCACTTTCGTTTAATATACTTTTTATGTCAATTTGATACATCCGCTTGGTGTGAGGGAATCGGTTGGTGATGTATCGAATTTTTACTTTGTCACCTCGTATTTTTGCCGCTCACAAGACATGATAAAATCGACAAAGAAGAAGATAGAAATGAAGATGATGATTCTATCTCAGATGATGTGTGAGGAGTTTCGATCTGTGATATTTCTATCGATACTGAAGATGATAAACTCGTCACATCTGCTATACACAAGCGATATTTTCCAGCCCTTTTGGAAATATTATTTATTCGGCTGGCAATTTTTTGCTAGCAACTGGAAAAATGTACCTTCACGAGAACCCGCATTATTGTTTTTCACAGTAAATCCATTTGTCACAACACATGTTACAACGAAACTTAAATTATTTCGTCACATTATGGTTTATTTTGGGGGAAGTGATAGAATTAAGCGAAAAGGTCAAACAAAATGTGTGTCACGCACTCTACCGTACAAACAAAGTGCGTCCGTGCTCGAAATTCAAATAAATAATGCTTCAAAAGACCGCAAGATACACTCGAAAAAAAATCACGACAAAATGTGACTGCTCTTTAATACAGGTCCAACTTTAGTATTTCCAAAGTTGTAGAAAATATTTCTTAGGGAGTAGAAATAAAAAGTACGTTTTTTGGAACTTTAGTCAGGTTATGTTTGAGCGACCAGGGGTCGCGACGCAAAAGATCTGACCGTTACGCGTTACGTTACGCTACTTTATGTTACGTTGCTTCGTTATGTGCCTTGCTTTCGTGCTTGTGCTCTCTCCTTTACGAAGCACCGATGCTATATTAAAATTCTATGCAAAGCTGGTATTCTCAGTGCTGGTGATCTACTTGAATTTGTTCGGATAAATTCTTACTATTATTTTCATAATTTTTTGTGCGCGATTAAGGGGTCTAGCACATTTACTTTTCGAAATACAGGGTGTTGAAATTTTGAAAACTTGAAAGTTTTAATTCGATAACTTTAAAATGGATGGATAAATTGATTTGACATTTGGCAGGTTGTTTTTAAATGTAAAATGATAAAAATAGTAGTTTGTGCAACTAGTTTGGATATGATGGCCATATCGCACGAGGACGAAGTTTGAGCACGACGCCGTAGGCGGAGTGCTCAATCGTTCAAGTGCGATATGGACAATCCACACGAGTCGAGCAGCATATTTTTTCTACGACCCACTTAAGAAAAAATCTAGAAAATAAAAATTTCTATAAACTGTAATATAACTTCAAATTAAAAAGTTAACAATTCAATTTTATGTTTCCACTAATTTTTTTGTGGTAAACGTACAGTTCTTGAATGTCCAATTTGTATAATGCTACGGTTTCCCTTTTTAAATATACGATGCTGTTGTAAGTAGATGTTGCCAGTCGGACTCCCTCATGAAGGGTACCGTACCATTATCTATAATAATGAATATTTTGCTAAATATTTCAAACGTCTACCTGTTGTCGTTATTGATATCAAGCAGAATAATTATTTAAAAATAAATTTAACATTAAAAAAAACTTCTTCGCGGGGAATCGAACCCGGGTCTACCCCGTGAGAGTCTGGTTTGCTTTCTACTCGGCCACCAAATTGTTTATCTATAACGTCAAATGTATTACATACTTTTTGCTTAAAAGGAACTAAAGTTCCTACCGTGTGTCCCGCGACACGTTCTACCTTTTTTTCTTATTGCTGGTCCTATCGCCAGCTACACTTCACCCTCTTGGGCTTTTTTGTTTTCTGGGCTTAGTTTCAGAAAACAAGTTTTTTCCCTCTGAGGCTGCCCTCTGACTGTATAATGTTTATTATTCTGGAAGTTTTTGTCCCTACACCAAAGAAAGTATTCCGATTCATTTCGTGCAGTTCTCACTTGGACACGTCAGCTTTTCCCCCGAAATTCTTGGTATACTGATCGGAAAAAAAATATTGCAAACCATAGATACGTATTGTTGATGCGAAATTAAGTGGGTTATATGAAGATTTGGAAGCTAGGTCGAAGACTGAAATTCCAAAATTGATAAATTAGTCTTATAACAGCCTAAAATACCATACATCATCCAAATACCATCTTAAGCATCTGGTTTAATACATCATCGCGAATATTGTGGTTTCCTATAATTTTCTCCGATTAATAATTTGATTTCAGTTTATGGAATATTGATTAGCACCGTTAAGATGCGATTATACAAGCGCTAAACTATGCGAGGAACGTATTTGGCCATTCGGAAATTGGCGTAGCAATAAGGCAGCAGTACGTGAATTGATAATTTTTTCATCAACTTGTTGCTGGAGGTTCTGGTCGCTTAGAATCGGTAGAAAAAAAATAAAAAAGTCCTAAAAGACCTGGAAGATACCAGAATTCAGTATTACAATTCCACATGAAAATTTGACTATGGTACATTCTTCGATTTAGATTCATTGAAGAAGAAGGTTCTTTTATTCCATATTATACGTTATGCGATATTGCTCCAGGAAAACCTATTCAAACATTACAATAGTAGAGCTCAATCCCCCAAAAGTTGAATGTTTCAGCTGGAATATTAGGTGAACATTCAATTAGACCACTTTTTTAGTATCGGCAATTTAACCGGACAAAAATATTTTAAAACGCTGCTCTCATACATTTAGGTGTCAACTTCAATGATATTTGGTACCAACATGATGGTTGTGCATCTCATAATTATCGATTAGCATTGAATGTTTCTTAATACACAATTTACCAATTGGATAATCTCCACGAATGGTAACACTAGATGGCCTGCTAGGTCTGATTAGGCACCCAACGATTTATTTTTATGGGGCTATGTGAAATACTCAAAGAGTTAACAAATGGATCAATATTATATTTATTAAACCATGTCAAACCTCTAGAAACAGGTGAGTTGTAACCGTAATTTGTGTTATGATTTTTTATTGAAAATAATGAAGGGTTTCTAGCTCTATGAGAAGTAACAAGAACGTTAATTTGATGCAAAAGATTTGGACAATCAGCTCCACCAGACAAGATTTTATAAACTAATATCAAATCAGAGTGAAAACGACGTGTTGTGATATCAGTTAGGTTTGGAGTGTTTAAAATATTATGGTAATTAAATTGTAGATACGTACCCATTTTGAATGAAATATATTTCAGAAATCTGATTTCTACATTTTCAATTCTCACAATGTCACAATTATAATAAGGAGACCACACTACAGAGGCATACTCTAAGTGAGGTCGTACCAAAGAACAGTACAACGTTTTGAGAGTATTACAAGAGAATTGTTTGCATTCCTCATCAGAAACCCCAACATTCTACTACTCTTTGCAGACACATTATTCATGTGTCCTTTGAATGATAATTGCTGGTCAATTGTAACCCCAAGGTCTTTTACTTCGTTGACTCTATCAAGAACCATACCATTGATGTTATAATCATAGTTAAGAAGATGTTTTGATCTCGAAAAAGAGATAATATGGCATTTCTCTATATTGAGTTGTAAGTTGTTTGTTCTGGCCCAATCAAATAATGTATCTGAGTCGTTCTGGAGGATTTGAAGCAAAAATCGATCTTGTTTATCTATGTCGCTTCGTACTAACATCTCATGCCACTGGTGTTATAAACGACAGCCATTTCATTATTATTGTGCCAATTTCACAATAAGGCGCTGGTTTTGACAACAATTTCGCGCATACGACTGCAGCTTCACGTTGGTTCTTCTTACGTGAAACTCAGTCTACATGTGGATATAGTGAAGGAAGGACTAACATAGATAACAATATTATGTTCCATTGACACTGAACTGACTCACAAACCCAAGGTGTGAATTTCCACGAAGAGACTGGTTTGTTTGAGAACAAATATTGTTCAAATTACGGAATGACCAAACGTAACGTTCAAAAAGTAAACAAAAAAGGGAATATATTTGAATGAAATTTTACCCATTAATAACAAAAACCTGTTTAATCTCAAATGTAACATAAATCCGTTTTATTTATAATTCTCCGGATTAAAAGTTTTTATTCTGAAAGTAAGCAATAGCTCGAGAAAAAAAATCATTCTCGATCTCGTTTTAATTACTGTTTAAAACGCTAAGCTCATTTCCATGATAAGAACAGCTCCAAAATAAATGTGTTCAATATTTTATCAAAATAATCCTAAAACAATTAACACCGTCAGTATTTAGCATTTTTTTGTATTCCGGCTCTTTTTATATGCTAATGTTCATTTTCATTCGTGTATACCTTTGCAGATATATTGTTTTCATTCATGTGAATAAGGCAAGAAGATTTAAAAAACATTGGAAAGTGAACACTCTCTTTTTTGGTATTGTTAACCATGTACAGGGAAAAGTAGAATGTTGAAAAATTGATAGTGTGGGTTCTTGCAAAACTGACTTTAAATTTGAATACAACGAAGTCAGTTCTCAGGGCTTTGTTATCTGATGGAATTAGATGAATGCTTTCTAACAAAGTCTTTCATCCAGAGTGGCTCACTCACTTGCGCGTACTTTTTCATAGCCCCCAGCGGCCCCAGATCATCATATTTGCCCCTGCGCAAGTTATTATCGTAAATAGGCGTTTACTATTTAGCTCTGCGCCACCTAGGGGTTGAGATTCCATACTAGTCTAGACTTTGTTGTACCTCGAGATTGCTTTCACTGTCACCTGACCGTTTTGACATGATACGAATCTGGTTGCTTTCGACAGTTCTGTTTAGATCACCTATATCTCCGCTTCAAATACGAGATGTGACTTCTAAGTGCACTCATCCGGGTTTTAAAATAAGCACCCCCCGCTTCATTGCCATAATACAGTCTTAGTCTCCTTGTTGCACTATACCTTATGATATGAACCCATTAATTTCGACTTCTTGTATAGATTATCAATGGTTGCGTAGTTTATTCTCCTGTTTAGCACGTTCTTTCAGACATCTCTCACAATATTCATCTACTCCGATTTACCCTTTAGGCATCTCATCTTGTCTTGTAGTCAATGGATAAGTAGTTTCGCTTATTCCTGTATTACAATGAGTAGTACTTCCATTTCGTATGCCCTCGTGAAACCCAAATATGCAATTTTTCATACCTTGCTAGGTTTTCATGGGTTCATTTCATGTTGAGTATTGGACAACCAAACTGAAGAAGCGTATATTATGGCACGTTTCATCACTTGGTATAAGGATTTAGAACCAATTTCTTTCCAAAGGAGCGTCTGATCACTACTATCGTGGTCTCTGTTTTCTCTATTATTTTTTCAAATGTTCCAAGTAGGTTTTTAATCAATAAACACCCTGGGATACTTAACCTCTCTCAAATTCCTCCTTGTAGTCTCAAAGGCACTAGTATTTTTTGTGTGTCACCATTGTCTACAGCTTCAAGCATTTCATCTCTAGATGTTGTATTATATTCTCGTTTGGCCAAGTTGGCATCAGCATACCTCAGAGTACTGTTTCCGCTCTTTTTGAGAAGTTATAATAGCTTATTCACCACTAGATTTTACAAGAAAAGAGGCCTCTAGCTACCTGAGCCACCAAATATTGTCTACTATAGTCTTCTTCCCTCGATTTTGTCTCAGCAACCGGAAGATATATTTTTCAGAGGCGTTATCGACATCTTCTTCAATGTCTACGAAGGTCCCTATCTTTATCATCCAGCAGATAAATTGATGTAACTGTTGTTTCTGTAGAGTACTCTGCTTGGTTGAGACATTTAGAAACATTGGAAATTAGAAAAATGGAAAAAAGAAACAAAGAAATAACAAAGAATATTTCAGTGGTTAAGCCCAATGTTATTAACTATTGAGACCCAAAAAGCTTTTTGTGATGAACCATATAATATGCATACCTACCAATATGCGTACTGTTTCTAAATTCGTGTTTCAATTAACAGAATTACCACAATATCTTCAAATAACGTCAACAAAACCAGATTAAGAGTGACATAATCAACTTTATCTGAAACGTTACGTTGCATTTTGATGTCCGTTTTCGAACGATATGGGAATTGGCTCAAGGAAAGATGCATTCACTTGCATAGAGGTGGAGTATTATGTTGATAACGAATACAGTCTACCGTTATTTTACGATTTAATCCACTTATGCCCAATTTCACCAACCATTTTCCAAAGTTAGGTAATACCTAAATCAGATTTTGGAATTTCTAAGTAATATTTTCGGTTTACCACGCGCTAAGAATTACTTGAGAGTGACAATATTGGGTATTTTCCTTATAACATAAAACTGACAGGAAGGAGTCTTGTCACTCATTAGCTGTATAAGAAAATGCGATGGAAGTCGCCATTCGCAACACCCTAATTATGACTCATTTGTGAAGTTGACGTTTACTGACGTAGATTGTAGGCACGTTTTTTTTACATTATTTATCCACCATTGGTTGAATGACGTCAGTCTCCGCTGCAACGACATGTTTGAGTCATCGGTGAGACACAAAAAAACGCAGTTGTTATTTAAATCATCTGACCACTGACAATCTATTTCTGAGGTTGATTGTTTTTATTAGCAGTTCATCTGATAGTTCCACTTGAAATTTTTCCAATTACTGACGCTGTTAATAGCGCCGTCAATACCTTGTTACCACATTTTAAATTTATTTCTATTAATTCGTCCATTTCTTTGAATGCTTCAAAAAATCGTTAGTTTTTTCAGGTCAAGCTGTCATTTTGTGAACCACCAAAGTTATCCACCACCTCGATACAACGGTGGAGTGGTTTGCAATTTTGGTTGATGCAACAGTAATAAATCAACGCGTCATTTTTCCAATCTACAATCCACCAATGAATATAAAAACGCAGTTGGTCGATTGGTGGATCTACCGGTGAATAAAAGAACATGCCTTGTGTTTATGTAGTTTTTTTGGTGAAAATAAGTTTAAACAAAAGTATCATCAGAAGTATTATTCTATATTCGTTTTTTCATTGCTCCTAGACAATATTGTTTGAATAGGACATAGGACAGCTTCTAGTTTTATATTTAATACATTTCAATAAGATTCAATTTTAAAATTTCACATATCCCATACCCTATACAAACAGTACGCCACTGTCAAAACGAAAACGACTAATCGCCATTTGCAACCTCCTATTTGGACGCAAACTTATTTGGTAAATGCTCCTTCCTGTCTGTTTTATGTTCTAAGGTATTTTCTTTCATGTTTAGGTGTTTCTTAGCGCATCGTAAAACGTAAATTATATTTTGTCATTCCAAAATTTGTCTTAGGTATTACCTAACTTTAGGAAATGGTTGCTGAAATTGGGCATCAGTTTTCATCCAAATCTGCAATAATTCAATAGTTAATGTGCCTATGAAATCGACCCGTAATAAAGTTGTCAATTTAATCACCAAAAACTTCAAATTTTATTTGTCAGAAATCTCATCACATTTCAAGCGTTTTCGATTATTTACTTTTGGCTGCTAGTAGCAGCTCGTAGTGACTGAATTCCGTTCGTTTATTACCGGGCGTGACGCCTAGTCTTACCTTCCCCTTGCCCCTCAAGCACATACCGAAAAGTATGAGCTTCAAGCCACGGACATTAAATTTGACGTTTGTCCGGTTTGACGTTTATTTAAAGGTTAAGATTGTGCCGATTACGATTTAATACGATTTAAACCCTACTAAAAATATCTGAATATGCAAAATTTTCTTATCAAAAACATTATAATCGAAAGCTGTTCTTCTAACAACACAGGAAATTCATTGGCATTGGCACATGTCAGGTGGTTTTGAGCATCCCAAAAAATCGTGTTCGATTTGCTCAAAAGTCGTGACGACTGAGGCGTCACGTACAAGTGCTTGAAGCCCAAATAAATGAAAGCAACATTTGCTACTCTTAATAATAGCTCCTTCCAGGTTTGAAAATCATACAGATTAAACCATTTAAAAGTTTCATCCTCAAAAACCTATAACTTGGAAACCTTTAAATTAACACAACTGATGAATATTCAACCCAAATGTAGATTTTCAATCAATCACTGTCCACCTCTATCGTCTGTATATAACATGTCGAATAATGAGATACCTTCTGTTGTATGCCACGTCTAGAAAATATCATTTCAGTGAGTTTATAACAATGACTGATAGAAATGGAGAGACATAACTGAGAGAAACAAACTCTTCATTAGGGGAAATTGTCAAATGAAATAGAAATAGGGTTATTGGGGATTCTTTAAAGACGTCTCCTGCTAGGTGAAACGACAGCACTAGACTAGCGAATTCAGTTACAGAATGCTTACAAATATAATATACACAAAATTCATCTTTATATACAGGGTGTTTCTAAATCCATATGAAATAATTCAAGAGATATCACATCTGAAAGGTGCGGAACAAAATTGAGTTTTTATTTTTGGAACTTTAGTTCTTTACGTCAGGTTATGTTTGAGCGACCAGGGGTCGCGACGCAAAAGATCTGACCGTTACGTTACGTTGTATTGCGTTGCTTCGTTATGTGCCTTGCTTGCGTGCGTGTGCTCTCTCCTGAGTCTCACTCTCGTTTACGAAGCAGCGATTCATATGCTTCGGCCGGGAATCGAACCCGGGCCACCCGCGTGGAAGGCGAGCATTCTACCACTCGACCCTATATTGAAATTCTATGCAAAGCTGGTATTCGCAATGCTGGGGATCTACTTGAATTTGTGCGGATAAATTTTTACTATTATTTCCATAATTTTTTTGCGCGATTGATCTTTTTTGTTCATTCACAGCATCGGTTGTCAAAATGACATGAGGATTAAGGGGTCTAGCACATTAACTTTTCGAAATACAGGGTGTTGAAATTTTGAAAACTTGAATTTTTTAATTCGATAACTTTAAAATGGATGGATAAATTGATTTGACATTTGGTAGGTTATTTTTAAATGTAAAAGGGCATATTTTGATAGAAATAGTAGTTTGTGCAACTAGTGTGGATATGATGGCCATATCGCACGAGGATAAAGTTTGAGCACGACGCCGTAGGCGGGGTGCTCAATCGTTCAAGTGCGATATGGACAATCCACACGAGTCGAACAGCATATTTTTTCTACGACCCACTTAAGAAAAAATCTAGAAAATAAAAATTTCTATAAACTGTAAAATAACTTCAAATTAAAAATTTAACAATTCAATTTTATGTTTCCACTAATTTTGTGGTAAACGTACAGTTCTTGAATGTCCAATTTGTATAATGCTACGGTTTCCCTTTTTAAATATACGATGCTGTTATGAGTAGATGTTGCCAGTCGGACTCCCTCATGAAGGGTACCGTACCATTATCTATAATAATGAATATTCTGCTAAATATTTCAAACGTCTACCTGTTGTCGTTATTAATATCAAGCAGAATAATTATTTAAAAATAAAATTAACAATAAAAAAAAAATCCTTACTGGGAATCGAACCCGGGTCTACCTCGTGAGAGTCTGGTATGCTTACTACTCGACCACCAAAGAATATGCAAATTGTTTATCTATAACGTCAGATGTATTACATAATTTTTGCTTAAAAGGAACTAAAGTTCCTACCGTGTGTCCCACGACACGTTCTACCTTTTTTTTATAGAATTCAAGTGATGTTGGAAACTTGAAATGTTGTCATTTGGTCCTTTCGTAATAACTACATTATAGGGGGTAGGCTGAAGCCACGTTTTTCCAACTGCCACCTATTTAAATGGCCAGTGAGCTACAGTATGTGAGACACATATGATTCACGTGACAGCTAACGTGTTAAAAAATAGCTCATAGTAAATTTGTTCCATGAATAAGTTTTCTGACCGTTATAGCTCATCCCTGTAGAAAGGTTTATATCTTGTTATAACTAGTTACGAATTCATAATACCTTCCCAGTTTTTCGTACTAAAATAACATTTCCATGGAGTTCATTTTCCCAAGATTATATGAGCAGAATATAATAAACGGCAAACAATTACGAAAGAACATCGTAAATTTATCTCTTGTACGTTTTACTTAATTTCCTCTTGTTTTATGGTCTACAAAGACCACAGACCAAAATAGCTGGAAGCTATTAATATGGTTTAAATTGGGAAAAATCGTACTTTGTATGTATATATGTATATTGGGTTGACATTCACTTAGATCTAAAATATCTATCAAGCCCTGTTACTTCTTAGTTCCTGAGGAATGTCTCAGGGAATAGTAGCTCCTTTAGTCCTATATCCCGGATAAATTTTAGGATATCTGCATGCCTTCAATTAGGTAGATGTGTCTCCTCTATCCAATAATCTCCTAGGTTTGCCCTAGAATTCTGAATTGCTGTGAAATTCGCAAGTATGTGGATGAAGTTTTTTTCTTCCATGCCACAGAATCCACATTCCCCTCCATCCACCATTTTGAGCCTTTTTAGGTCCGAGAAAGTCTTGGAAAGTCTTGGGTACTTGTAGCTCCTATTTCCCGGAGGAATTTTAGGATATCTGCAGGCTTTAACGTAAGTGTTTCTCTTCAATCCAGTAATCTCCCAGGTGTGCCCTAGGATTCTAAATTGATCTGAAACTCGCATGTATGTGGATAAAGGTTTCCTCTCCCATGCCACAGGATCCACATTCTTCTTCCTCCACTATTTTGAGCCTTTTCAGGTGCCGATTCAGATGACAATGTCCCGTTATAATTCCCGTTGAAACTTTCAGTGCAAATTGACTTTCACTTGAAATCTGCACATGGCTTTGTTTCTCAGCATTCTGGAGATCTCTGTGCCACCCACTTTTCTCTGGCCATATTTATTGTCGACTTTGCGACGCTGCAGAACGCAGAAGGGTTCAGGTCCAATAAATGCCAATTAATAAGCCTTGTTTGGCCGTTTCAGACACCAATTCGTTGCCCTTATGAGCCTCATCACTGATACTCAGGCTAATAGGATCTTGCAATCGTTTCCAAGTACGTTCAAGTCGCCTATGCAATCCCATTTTGGCTTAGAGTTGGAATCAACTTTTTGCTCAATAAAATTTCTGCTCAGTGTTGCATTGCTACAACCTCTTCCTAGAAATAAAAGGGAGGCATTGATATTCTTTACAAGAGACTTTTTAGAGATGAATTAAACCGTCGAGTATTTTGTAAATATCTTCGCTCGGAAAGTGGTTAAAGCTTCTGAATTATAATAAATTTGGTTGTTTATTTTAAACTGGTAGAGGATTTACGTACCGCACCTCAAAAATCCATTAATGCCGCAGCTCTTTGTATACCTACAACCCCCCAAAAATTATTTGTTTGTTGACTCTATTAACTAAACTGGCTGTAAATGCTCTGTTATCATTCGAGAACCTTTTCTCGAACGATCTCCATTCATCATTTCAATTTGCATATCCTCGCAATTACACAAACTAATTCCTGCGCCTCAAAGAGTCCTTGCCTCCATCCCTCTACCTCACACAACACGAGACCGACGCGCATTGGAAATTATGTTTCAAGTGAGTCTCAAGCTCTACTGTAATGCGCCCTTTATTGTGGCTTAATACAATAAAATTGAAGGCTGGGCTTCCGACGATTTGCATTTTCATCAGTAATTAATAAAAGATTTACCATCACAAAGGCTAGCTGCCAGCGTGATATTTCTTCTTTTGTTGTGTGTATTTTTCCATGAGATCGAACAGCGGGGAGTATATAACTACGATCCCTTTTTGAGAAAAAAAACTATTTACGCTTGGCACTATTTCTTAACATGCTAATGTAAATCTTTTGAAGAGTTTTGGAAAGTAAGATGAAGGGAAATAAGAAAATTGTTTCGTTTAGGCACAATGTTGGAAATATTCCCTCGCTCATCTCCATTTAATGGCACGAATTTGATTAATTACGGCTCTAGTCGATGTGGAAAGACGTCTACACAGAATTTTTGATGGTATATTTGAAAATGTTTGAAAAGGGAGTGTCAAAAAGTTACATCAGTAATCTGTACATGCCAAGAGAATATTTTAAATGTTTTTAGTTCAAAAATCTCAATTTATACTGAGAATAAGCGAATTATAGTCGAAGGAATACTGTATGACGACGTAAGCATCCGATAAGAGAAGATTTTCCGAAATTCTACCCCCATGGGGTGGAAAACGATAGCAAATTTTGTATGGGTCCTTAAACATTCTTCAACAGAATTGGTGCAGTTGAAATATGAAAAAACTTGAGAATGCTCGGATCTCAAAATGCGAAAATCAGTGAAAAACTCTATTTCAGCCTGAAAGAATATAACTGAAATTTAATAGGATACGGAGATATTGCATCATGTTACGAAACTCTGTTTGGCAAAATACATTTTTTTTCTTCAACGTACAACAAGCTACAGAGCGTTGATTTACCTACGATTTTCACATAAACGTGTCCATATCTTTTGAAGCACTCTGTATAACGTGGCAAAACCTCATAACAAAAGCTTAAAAAAATGTAACCAATCCGAATTCGGTATAATATACAGCGGTTCCCATTTGAAGAATCATATGTTTGGTTTGTAACGGAGTTATGTAGCACTCTGTATAGTTCGATATAATTTCAAAATATGGACCTTCAACGCATCTACCATTTTTGTTAATAAAATTTTTGATATCTCTTAAAATAACCCATATACCGAAGTTTGTCGTAAGGTTGGTACGCCCTGTATATAACTAGTACATTGTAAGTTTCAAACGCGACCTCCGTATACTTTTTCAGTTATACGCTCTTACGTACGCTAGTAATTCACTACTAGCGGTTGGATAATAAAAAAAAATCCAATTTTTCAGTGTTCTGTTCAAAAATGATCTCCGTCTAAAAGATAAGCCGTCGAAAAGAAATGGAAACTTTTCATATGGGACTCATAACGCGAGAGTGAATTTTCCTATTTCTGATTTACTTCGAGAGCTTTTCCGAATAATTTCGAAAGCTTTTAATTCGAATATCTTAGAAATTTCTTTCTTGTTTCAACCAAAGTTGGGAGATTAAGAGGGGTTAAAAAGTACAACGTAAAATACTTCTTCTTTTCAATTAAATATAAAAAGAAATACTGAAGAATTTCGGTCAAAAGTTGCTCTTTGTATGAAATGAATCGATAAAATACAAAGTTTTAAACTGGTTTGTGTTTGTATGACACTATCACAATATGAAAACTATGTGGGTGACGTTACATAAGTTGTTATAATAGAGAACTACAAACATAAACTGCCACCTTAATGTACGTTTGTATATGCTCGCCTGATACAAGCTATCAAATTCACAAACAACCTCTTTGGTCCATTACTTTAGTTGGTTTTGATAAGTCGGTACCTTCTGCTTCTGAATATTTTCTAACATCTTGGCTCGTACCGCAGGAAGCTCTAATAGAACTTGTTCTGTTATTAGTTTGTTCAAACTCAAAACCAATTTTTATATCTATCCAGTTAATAACTGCTACATTGTAACAGTCATTTTATCTCGGATCGGCAAACTGATTATTTCTGCCGATAAATCCTTTCTTGCATTACTTGTCGAGAACTACTTAAAATAAGATGTGTAGGTACATCTAGTTTTTATTTCAGAAATTTTTTTATGGCGGATTCGACTGGGGAGCACGGCCAGCTCCCAGCTCCATTCGAATTTTTTCAGTGCCATGTAAAAGCTTGGAACCAGAGGAGGTACCATGCGAGACTAATAGTCACACCAGTGCAAATCTCAAACTGATGTTGATTCGACTGGGATTGTTCCTCTAGAACTGTCACAGGTCTAAAAAAACTCCTGCAAGCCAGCCGAATTCTCGTCAAGACCCCCCTAAATTGGTACATGTCTGTGACGAACATAAATATTGTTAAAACCAGTGCAGAGCTTTGTCAGTCGAATAACCAGCACCAAGAGAGAGTGCTTTCAGCGCCGCTTAGTGCGTAATAGTGCCGTAAGTTGAATTCGCCATTAGGTTAAGTTCTTTCGAAATCGGGTGTTTAATTTATTTCATTGATAACCCCTGCTTCAACCAAACAATTGATCTCTCTTTGTGGATATGAATCTGTTGCTCTTGAATCAAATAACTCCTGTTTCGTTTGCTTTTTTCGTCGTTTGATATTTCAATTATTATTCAATTTAATTCAAAGACAGTTTATTGACTGCTCTATGTGTTGTTTGTGAGGTATTTATTTTTTAAATAAAACATAATATTACATTGACATTGTTCTACAAAGCTGTCTAGCAACCAACTGTTTTATATCAATTGCCAAAACCACGTACAGAGTACACTTTTTAACAAGAGACGTAAGCTTTGTCGGTTCCTTTGAAGTCGGACATGAGAACACCTTTCATTATTCATCTCATGTGGCCAATAAGAAGTAGTTCATTTTTAACCCAACTTTAAAATAATAACGGTGAACTAGGGGGAATGAACGGAAGTGACGACTTGACATTGACAGATAAACTAATCAATTCACGCATGTGCACACAAATTTGCGATCACGAAAACTACTTTTTTTCGCCTCTTGTTAGATGGTGTACTCTGTGGCCAAAACACACAAACTTAAATTTCAGCTGATCAGGGAACCCAGCACAAAACGGCCGACCTATCACAGCCGGGTGTTCTGGAACTTTTTATTCCATTTCTACAACCATAGTTTGCTTCATTTGTTCCTAATCGTATTTCAGTCAACATAATATTCATTTAAACATTTCGATCATGTTCCAGCTGACGTTATTCACCTATCGTCTACTGCAACTCTACTTATTATATCAACTAGACACGCTGAAGTTATTAAATAGTAACCCGAAACTGTACACCGCTCCAAACTTTACGGCTCTGTTGATTTTCCCATACAAAACAGATACAATTGTTGTTTGGAGTTGCTGGAAGTGTCACTTCTATTGTCTGTCCATATGGAAACTGAATATGTTTCAGTTTTGGTTATTATCAAAAATACGATTGTTCATAATTTACATCAACATTCGTTTCTGATGTAATATATCATCCCGGTGTGACTATGGGAAAGTATAACAAAAGACAATATCAATGTTCATACTGTATAATACATCATTGAAGAAAGTAATCGTACCTTCATCTCGTATTATTCGGGATTTCAATAATGCTACAAGCTATATCTTACACACAACAATAACATCCTCTCCCTTAAGAACAGACACGCAACATGACGAAACACCTACAGAGGGCGATGGGATGTACAAGAAATATTAAATTTTGTTACAGAAGAGACTTGAATGGGTGATGTATAGCGGAGACGAACGAAAATTAACCTGAATATTATTTAGAAAATAGACCCAAGCTAATTAAACTTTATTTCTGTATGTTTTTGCTGGGAATTTCTAATGATACGTGGAAGTGGTAGACAATATCATCCGTATCATGTAAACTAGTTACAAGCTCTTGCTTGCTTGCTATCCCATCTGCCTATTTTATTTAATTCTATTTCAGTGTGACCAAGGAACTCACAGTGAAGTGGCGATGTTCTTCTCAACAGTTGATTTTTTTCTGGGCACTCCATACCATTTTGAAAGTGATTACGCAAAAACTCAGTGTTTTAATGGCTGCTTGACTATTCCGTCTTCGTATTTTTTTTTTGTTCGGGTCGAGATGGGAAACATATGTTCGAATGGGTTCTTAACCAGTACTCAGACAGTGTTAAACTCATCTCCACGGGAATGCCTACCAACCAAACCCACCCCAAACTCGCCGCTACTCCCGCCTTGGAATCACTACCTATACTTCAAGACGGATGGCGGTCCCTCACCATCCATTCCTCCTTGTCCCTCAACATAATCTCCACTATATTTTCCCAATACACTGCGTCTCCCAGTTTAGTTTTCAACTTCTTCAAAACTTTCCCGTTCTCCCAACATCTGAACACATGTCCTACATCATCCTCCACTTCACATCTCTCGCACACTCCAGTTTCTCTTTTCCCAATCTTGTGAAGGTAACCCACTCTCGACTCATGCCCTGAGCACCTGCGTCAAGAAGTAGTTCACCTCCCCGAACTTCCGGTCCACCCAATTTCTCCTGCTCCCCATCGCTCCTTTTAGCGCGCCATCATACTCATCCCACCTTCTCTCCATTTCCTCATCCATCCATTCCTGTACTTCCTCTCTGGTCGCACCCCTCCAGCGTTTCTGTCTGGCGCTAGTCATCAAGTCCAATGGATAGGACCCTGACATCACCGCTGCTGCCAGTCCACCCACTGTCCTGTACGCCTGCAACACCCTCAGGAGTATCCCTATCTGCACCCGCAGGAGTGGTCTAGCCCTCGCTCCTACCCCTGCCTTCTCACCCCACACTTCCGCGCCATACAGCATACTCTGCTCTACCGTCCTACCAATTATCCTCCTCTTCCATTCTCCCGGTCCTTTCACATTACCCATCGATCTTCCCAGCCACGCTGCCCTTACTTTTGCCTTCTTTGCAGCCTTCAACATATGGGTTTTGAAGGATAATTGGCTATCCAACCACACCCCCAGAAACTTCACCGCTTCCTCCATCCGAATTTTCTTTCCCTTCACCATCACCCCCACCTCCCTTGCCTTGCTCCGCCCCTTCACCAGTAGCCCCACCGTCTTATCCTCAGTCATTTCCAGTCCACACCGCTCTATCTTCTCCACAATCTTCCCACACATCCTCTCCGCCTTTCTTTCTATCTTCACCTCTCCCTTTGCCGTACATACCAGACATACATCTTCCGCATACACCGTAATCTCACATCCCTCTTCACATTCTATCCCACAAACTTCATCAAACACACACTTCCAAAGTGTCAGTTCCAGAATCGAGCCCTGGGGCACTCCAACCTCCGTCTCATACCTTCTCCCCCTAGTGTCCACTATCGCACGCCCCGTCAGGTAGTCCTCTACTAGATTAACTAGCCCCTCCCCTACTCCGAGCTTTGTCAACGCGCTCAACACCGCCCGTTTACTGACACTGTTGAACGCGTTCCCAACGTCGAAGAGCACAAGCAGGGCCAATTTCTTATTCCTACCGTTACCCTGCCTAGCCCTTTGCACCAAGTCCACCACCCTGCCAAGCGCTGAGATGCATGACTTCCCTTCTACAAACCCATGCTGGTTTTCCCTAAAACCCCCATTCCTATCAACTTCCTCCTCAATCCCAACCTTTATTATCCCCTCCATCAATTTACCCAATCCACATAGCAGGCTGATGGGCCTGTAGTCCCCCGCCCGCTTCCTATCCCTATCTGTCTCCTTCACAAGGATCACCCTGGCCACCTTCCACTTTTCCGGGAACTCTTCCTCCCTCAGTATCATGTTAAACAGTTCCAAAAAGTATTCCCCATTTTCATCCAACAGCCTCTTCACCATATCCCCTCTCATGCCATCTATCCCTGGGGCTTTCCTTACCTTAACATTTCTCCCCCCTCTTCTACTTCCCACTTCTCTACCGACCTCATCCCTCTCATTTTCCCTATCTCCCTAGTATTCTGGGCTTCCCGAATTCAGCCATCCACACCTCCTTTTACCCCAGTAAACAATTTCTCTATAATCTCTTTTTCCAAATCTTCCTCTAGCACCACGTTCCTATTTCCACCCATTCTTTTCACTGCTATCTCATACGCCTTTCCCCATGGGTTGTTTTCCAACTCCCCCAGTAACTCTTCCCACTTTCTTCTTTTTTCCCTCTCCACCCTGCGCTCCAGTTTCTGTCTGGCTCTAGCCATCAAGTCCAATGGATAGGACCTTGACAGCACCGCTGCTGCTAGTCCACCCACTGTCCTGTACGCCTGCACCACCCTCAGTAGTATCCCTCTCTGCACCCGCAGGAGTGGTCTAGCCCTCGCATTCACCCCTGCTTTCTCACCCCACACTTTCACGCCATACGGCATACTCTGCTCTACCGTCCTACTAATTACCCTCCTTTTCCACTATCCCGGTCCTTTCACATTACCCATTGATCTCCCCAGCCATGCTGCCCTCACTTTTGCCTTTTGTGCAGCCTTCAACACATGGGTTTTGAAGGATAATTGGCAATTCAACCACACCCCATCTTCGTATGAAGACAATTCATTTGAATTCGTGTTATTTGTCTAACCAGTTTCAGATTTTCTCTTATGCAAATCTTTGTGATTCTACAGAACGGTCCAGGACTCTTCTAGAGCCTTCTACAGATTCTGTGCAACTCAATACAATTGTCCATTGTCTTTATCGGAAATTTATTGTATCGTTTATAGAACATGATTCTCCAGTTTGCTGTAATTATGGTAGCTCCTGACTGTCTAATTTCGAGTGCCAGTCCGCTATCTACTGACTGCATTTATATATTTTATTATAAGAAATGCTACAAACTTTAAATAGTTCTCTATTTTCAGCGTCTCGAATGTAGGTTGTGCTCAAACTGATTGAAAGTTTTTAAATACTACGAGTCGTCGTTATACTGATAGCAAGATGACCATTGGCGTATCAGACGGAACTCGTAGGAAGTCAGGAACATTTTCTGGAGATAGGACCGATAGAAACAAGAACAGTCACGACATCAATCTATGCGGTAGATTTCAATCGATTCTCGTCCCAGTGTCGCACCCTTTCACTCATTCATTCAAACGTTTGGGTTGTGCTCAACATAACAATGTTATCTACCTACATCCATTCCAGAAGCTTCATGTCTTTTATATAGGCAACCAGTTTATCTGGAGGGACCTTCAGTAGTTGTGATGGTTGTATTATTTCCACTCCAAAGTGCTTCCGTCCTTGGAAGCTCTCACAGATGCAGAGTATGTCAGTGGGTGTTTAATCGTAGAGCTCACATTTTCTGCACATAGGCTCAATAACTCTGCCCATCCTGTGCAGATGCTTCCTCAGGGTACAGTGTCCAGTCACCAGGTCAGTAACTGCCTCTTTATCTCACCCAGTTTCAACAGCATGGACGAGAGTTCCTTGTCTAACTTATTCAGTAGACTCTTAGTATGGAGGTGTCCTTGTGTCAGCCTCCATTTGAGTTGATGTTCCTTAACTAGCCAGTTCCCGACTTTCCCTCATGTAATCCTTTGTGATGCCATAAAACTGTTCCGGACATGTGAAGGCTCCTTTAGAACCTCCTTTAGCTGACTGTCGAACTCTGTTTGAACTTATTGAAAATGCCTACTATTCTTGAAGTCGAACTTTAAAAACTATCTTATCACAAAATTATTGAACAGAAAACATAAAAGCTCTTCATTATTCAACAAAATACCAGGCCTAGAAGATGATTACACTGGACACCTCTGAGACTTGAACATGTGATCAGTTGCCAAGCAGTCAGACGTTTTTGGTGATGACGGCCTGTACTGTTCTCTATTCGCGGTAACTCAACATTCAAGCATTCGAAAGACTTTTTATGAATGTACGGAAAACCCATTTTGTTGGTCATGTAAAAAGTGCTTTTTTATATAAAGATATCGGTATGGGGAAATACATAAATATGAAGGTTTGGATTTGTTTGCCAATACTCCGAAAGCATAACAAAACATAAGAAGCTTACGTCTCAAGTCGAGAGTGAAAGTTTTGCGGAATTTGTCGATTATAAATAATTGAAAACTTCTCATGAATATTTGAATTTAAAAATGAAAATCGAACGGCTTTATCGCGGTTAATAAAATTTTAATTGAATCTGAATGATATAAAACGTTTTCGTATATTTCTCCAAATACCACAAAGAATAAAATGTTTTTTAGAAGATCAAAAGATTAGAGTCACTTCATCCGTGAAATCAAAGGATTAAAATGTTGTGTGCTTCCAGTGAATATTTCTTGTGATCTTTATATTATACCCTTACGTATCTACTTTTGTTTTTTGTCGTTACATTTATACGCATTTTAAAGTGAACACTCTTTGAAAACTTTACACGTTAATATTCAATTCACGAATGAGTACCTCCAGTTCATTTCAATTACACTGGAAAACAATTGTTTCTTAATTTACCTAATTTGTTGTTTGCTTGTTGTTTACAAACATGCAGACTTCTATCAAGATCATCTTCTAGTAATTTCTTAAGGAATGCAAGTTTGTGGGAAGATCTCAAAGAATTCCTGCTTCTGGCGACTGGCTGATTTCTAAATCATTAGATATCTGCTTAGTAGATATATTAGGATTTTCTTGAACAGAACTAATGGCAGTTTGTCGTTGAGTACTTTCATGCCAAATACCCCTAAATTGTCTTTCTATTTTCCTTTGCGATATAGGTGACAGGTCGGGATATTTTTCTCTAAATAGATAGGTACGTAGCTTCCGTTTGTGCTCTTAAACTATCTCTATACATATATCCAATCATTTGTGAAATTTACATCTCACGCATTTTAGTTGAATAAACAATATTCCTCGGAGAGAGAGCTGACTTTGCTAATAATAATATTTCACCACGACTAAATAATAACGCACAAATTATTTCTACATATTTAGCTGCATAATGATATAAATTCTTCAAACCAGTGAATAATAGGAAGAATTCACTCTCGTTAGCCAATCACATTCTATTATCATCAGAATTCACTCTAAAATGAATTGAAGTGAATAAATCAAATCGTTTCTTTAAAACGTCAAATACCCAAGAGCGCAAATCGCTTCTGACACCGCGTCGTTTGAAACGTCAAAATAATTATAAAATCATAATTAAGTCAGGTACTGGGTTTTGTTTTGTTTTTTTTTTCAAAGTTTTTTATTTCTTATTTTCTGATATTTCTATACATAGTTACACTTTGATCAACCGCGTATGGGCCTGGGTTTTCTTGTTTTTCTTAGTTTTATATTTCTGATATTTACATATTTATTTCACTATTGTTATGTTACTACTAAATTTTGCAAAGTCTTGAGTCATGCGCAGTTAAAGGAGCCTTGTTGTATGTTCACCCTCTCCTGCTAGAGTATAATGCACAGAAGCTCCATCGTGCTGAAACCATACATTATCCATAATGTCATTCAAGTTTCCCTCAAAAAATTACAATAAATGATGCAAGAATATTTAATTTCCTTTTCATTGCGTCATTTAAAATAAACTCTCCATTTTTATTAAAAACACTAATATTTACCTATATCCGAGCAATTGAGATAAAACTATTTTATTGTTATACCAAATATGATATCCACTTCCCAGTTATCATCCAATCCAGAATATCCAGTGTCCTTTAACAAAGTTGTTTTAACCTGAAATCCCTAAAAACCTCCTCGTTGTCCCTTTAATTGAGAAATCCCCATGTACAGCTAATAGCATTCCCAACTTATCCCTTATAATCCTTACAAATATGCTGGAAAATTGAGGTCATCGGCGAATTGGTACCTCGAGTCAAACTTGCTATACAGAGCTGTAGTGTTTTTTATATACCGGGTGTTATCTTTATCGTATACAGGCAATATCTCGCTTATTTGACAAGATAATTGATAAATAAAAAAACTGCATTAAATGGCATTAAAGTACCATCCCAATGGCTTATAAAAAACACTTTACATTTGACAGCCCTGTGGTAGCTACCCCTCACTATATACAATACAACGATAGTATTTTTTCATATAATTATAACAAAAGCATCAATATTTCATGAAGTATGAATTTCAACTAAAATACCTCTGATTCAATTCAAAAAACGAACATAGCAAGTATTCAAAATCATTTTCTGCAGCATTCAAGCAAGCTGCAAAACGTGTTCTTGTGCGGTGTTTATTGGTTGTTCGTGTTTTATATTTATGTTGTATAGATTTTTCAAATTAATTAATTAATTGTTGAAATGAGCAGAAAGTCATATTAATATTTTTCTCTTTAATAGCAAAGCTTAAACACTAAATATTGTGTAATATTTGCTAATAGAAAATTACGGATTTATTTTTATAATAAGGATATTATAAAAACAAGTACATTAAGCAAGAAAACACAAAAATTCAATTCTATAGCTAACCAAAGAGGAATTGGTCAGTTCCTTTTGAACGAATTTACTAAATTTTCTTTTCATCATCCATATAATCAATTTCCTTTCGAATATTATGCAAGTCTCTATACCAGAGTCCGTATATGTTTTCCTCTCAAATGTATATTGGAAGATTTGAAAGAAAATAGATTGAACTTAACACATAAACTAAACTCCAAACTTAGTATTTTACAACATTTATAAAAAAATTTAATAAAGCTGCAGCTGCTCCTCTTTTTACTGTTTTAACCTTGTCAAACCAAAAAATACGCGTTATTTAAAGATCAAAATTGAGGATAAGAATAATAGGGTCATTATTCTGGTGGCTAATGAGTATATTTAATTGAATTTGTGATAAATATCTCCTAGATTGTTGATAAGTATCACAAAAATACTGAGATGCTGGATAAAAACTGTGAACTGATTCATTTTAAAAATTCAAGTTTATTTTTAACTTACCTTTTCAAATTAATATTCCGAACATTTTTCGAAATAATTAACATTTAAAAATAAACCTTTGTGATAAAGAATCCTATTAATTTAAATATACATTTCTCTAATTACCCCTGTATAGCTTGAAATGAAATAAGCTTCTCGAACTTATCTAGTATCTACCGGTCTCGTTATTGACAACAAAAGCGAGTCGTGAACATAATTTATGAGAGCGGCGTCCGTTTGGCACAGCAACTTGAATCAAACCGCCCTGGAGTGAAACATCTTATATTTTTATTCTGTAATCTTTGCTTCAACCTAGAATTGTAATCTTCCATCAGAGCTGAATATAAGAAAATATTTGGCAAACTTCTGTTGACGCAAGATTGGGCGAAATACTATCAGTCACGATATATATTTTTTAATAAACAGCTGCATTTTGTGTTATTTTGGTATAATCAATTTATTTTTAAAAAAGATAAAATTGTCGCTCAATTGGAAATTTAAAATTCCCGCTGAAATTTATAGTTTCTGCGGCCGAATTTCAGATGGCTTTTAAAACAGTAGTCACTGCTGACAACGTAAAAGGGAGTGCCACTTCCATTTGAAAATAAAAATTGAGGGGTAGCTACCACAGGGCTGTCAAATATAAAACATTATTATCTTGTCAAATAAGCGAGATATTTTGCCTGTATACAATAACTTGGGACACCCGATATAAATGTGTCACTATAAAAAATAAAGCAACGAAATAAAGATAAAAATTAATGGGAGAAACAGGAAAATATGAATTCAATTCTACAAAAGATGATTTTAAACGAAAAATACAGATAAAAGATGTCCCTCCATATATGAACGCCAACTCAAAAACGTGTATTCGTACAAAGCTTCATTGTAAATTAAATTAATTCAAAAACAGTTCCAGTTCCTTTGTACACTTTCCATTAGACGTGAATTGCCCTGTGTATGTGTGTACAATTCCGCATACAACTACACGATTTATTCCAACAGACCGGTAACGAATGTGCTACTATGCGTTATTGTTTGTTTTTGTTCTAATTTCTGTTGTTCGATCTTTACAACCGTACGGTTGACTAGTCAGAAAAAAATACATAATGGTTTTCAATTAGCGGACAAGAATATGTAAGCGTTAAAAAGGCGGTCAATTCATTTGGTTTATTAAAGCCCATACGAAGACAGAAAAAAATACAAAGATTTGTTAATTTGTACGGCATTTCGCAGACAATTAAATACGTACTAGAAAATTAGGATACCTTAGAATGAGGCATTGTACATAATGTCGGATAGTCAAGCAGCCATTTAAGCACTGAGATTTTGTGTAATCAGTTCCAAAATGATGTTGGAATTCCCAGGTGAACTCAATGAACTAGGCGAGAACTAGAGTTGCAAATAATGCATTTTTTTTAATGTGATGACAATTCATTGCTCATTTTTTTCTTAATGGGTAATGTATTCAATTTCCATTACTGATTTATTTTTTTTAATGATGAATTAAATTGATTTCATTAAATTTTTTTTATGAACAATGTATTTTTAGTACATTTTAAATTTCATTTCTTGATGAGTAATAAATTTTTCATTACAATTTTTTGTCTAAATAGTAAAAATGATTTCAAAATTTGAGAATTTTTCCGAAAATTCAAAATTTTTAAAAAAATTCAAAATTTTTCCGAAAATTCAAAATTTTTTAAAAAATTCAAAATTTTTCCGAAAATTCAAAATTTTTTAAAAAATTCAAATTTTTTCAAAAATTCAAATTTTTTTAAAAAATTCAGAATTTTTCCGAAAATTCAAAATTTTTCCGA
The DNA here is from genome assembly GCA_910591675.1 of Galerucella calmariensis. NCBI lineage: Eukaryota > Metazoa > Arthropoda > Insecta > Coleoptera > Chrysomelidae > Galerucella > Galerucella calmariensis. The sequence goes on from CAJUYG010000405.1 coordinate 191,668, forward strand.
AAATTCAAAATTTTTCCGAAAATTCAAATTTTTTTCAAAAATTTAAAATTTTTCCTAAAATTCAAAATTTTTTCAAAAATCGAAATTTTTTTTCCAAAATTTGAAAAATTTTTCAAAAATTAATAACTATCAAAAATAGAAATTTTTTTCAAAAATTCTAAATTTTTTCAAAAATTAGAAATTTATTCAAATATTGAAAATTTTTGGGAAAATCGAAAAATTTTCTTAAGAAATTCATCTTAAAGAATAAAGACCAATACAAGAGTTAGATTTCTATTAACCCTCCCGAAAATTAGTCCAGTGGGAAAAGAATCACTAAGTATTTCAAGTGAAAAATGTGATATTTATTTTTGATCTGGAAGTTTCTAAAAGTTAACTTATTTGAGATATGTATTGTTTTAATGACCAATGTCATTAATACACATTTTTTCTAATGAATAATGATGTATGTTTCGTTACTCATTAAAAAATTTTTTATGGATACTACTATTACACTACTCATTAAATCGTTTAATGAGAATTGAATATTTTCACATTGAAAATATATTTCCAATGCACAAAGGACCAGAATTACATTTTCATTAAAAAAAAAATGACAAATGCATTATTTTTAACATTAGGATTTTTGCAACTCTGCCTTACTGTGGATTCCTCCCAATAAACACACAAACGTGTAATATACGTTTATATGTGGTAGCAGACGTTGATTAAGCGTTACGGTTGATTTTCGCAACGTTACTTTCGAAACAATTATACAACCAAACGTTAATTCTACCTATAATTAACGTATATGGCTTAACTCATCACTATTCACTACCGTTATGAAACGTGTCTACATCGTGCTTTCTCAACGTATATTCAATCAAAAGTAAAAACATTATATAAACGTTGAATATAACGCTACTCCATAACTTGAAACTTTAAGAAACCTATATTCTACGTTTAAATAACTACGTTTATTAAACTTATTGGAGATTACGGTATTTATCCGTTGAATGAAGAACTTAGTAACAACTACATCCTTCGCGTTACCTTAAGACAACGTTTCTGATTGATTTTAATTCAATGTTGTCAACTACCTTACTTCACCCTCATTATGAAACGTGTCCACATCGTGCTTTCTCAACGTATATTAAATCAGAAATGAGAACCATCACATAAACTTGAATTTAACACTACTCAGTAACTCGAAGCTTTGAGCAACCTATATTCTACGTTTAAATAACTCTTCTTTTCTACGTTCATTAAACTTTCCAAGAATTACCTTTTTGATCCATTGAATGAAGAACTTAATACCAATTAAATCATTAACTCCACCTTGATACAACGTTACATATCACTTATTATTCAATGTTGTTGACTACCATTCTCCACTACCATCACGAAACGTGTCCTCATCGTGTTTTCTCAACGTATATTCAATCAGTAGTTAGAAACATCACATAATAAACGTTGAATATAATGCTACTCAATAACTCTAAGCTTTGAGCAACCTATATTCCACGTTTCAATAACTCTTTGTTTCTACGTTTATCAATCTTCATGAAAATAACGTTTATAATCCGTTGAACGAAGAACTTAAAAATAACTACATCATTGATGTTGCCTTGAGACAACGTTTCTAATTGCATATTATTCAACGTTGTAGACTACCACTCTGCTCTACCATTGTGAAACGTGTTCTCGTCGTACTTTCTCAACGTGTATTCAACCAAAAGTGTCAAACAGTACATAAACGTTGATCATCCGGATCAAAGCAACGTGCATTATAATCTCTTTGGTAGATCACCTCCCTTCAACATTTTCTCGTAGTGGTGTACCAACGTTGATGCAATTATAGAAATATTACGTTGTTTCAATTTTTTTACTTCAACGTTTTTTAAACGTTAATAATACATAATTTATAAAATTCATGTTTTCTTTGCTTTTTACTCAATAATTAATGAAAGGAATATGTAATGTTATTGTTAACCAACCTTGTGTAAATACTAACTTCTTCGTCACATCTAAAGACAATTTATTTTGATAAAAGTAATATTATATATTAAGTATTGAAAGTACATATTAGAGATACGTTTAATAGATAACGTTTCCGCAACTTGATTGCCAAGTGTATTTCGTTGCATCGCCTATAATGATTAAAAAAATCCACAATACCTAATATTTTATATCTATACCTCATTTTCTTGTCCTCATTGGTCGAGTTATTTATTGTTTAAAATATGAGACCTACGATTATAACTATACAGCATACCTGTATCAGTCATTCATCGAGGGAATTTATGCATATTCCTCATATATTTGTAATTTATCACTCTTTGGCAACGCTGCACGGTCAGTATGGTCTGTTGAAACGCCACTCGCCATAGTCGCCATTTTGCATTTGTTGAAGATTGTGTCTGCACGTGTTTGTTCGACTGTTAATAATTTGGTAAGTACCTTGTGATGTGTTAATGCACTGTAGAATATTAATTAACTTTTGCAGTTGACGTGAAAAAGGAATTTGGTGCGTAGCCGATGCTACGGAAGATTAACTGAAATTCGCGAAGAAAGGGATGAATGACGCCCATAAATCCAAACAACGAAGAAATCCTTGAATCTCACTTTTAATTATAAATAATTTTTAGCAAGTGATTTTTAAGTTTAAAGGACTTTTGATTTAGTTTATTTTTATAAATTTTGTATAGATATTATTTTTATGCTTGTTTTATTATTATATTTTTTCAAAAATATAAACATTCGTTTTCATTTTCAGGGCTTGTACAAAATCCAGGAACAACGAAGAAATATACATCGGGACGAAAATCGAAAAAAGGCCTTTTCGATTATTTTTCAAAAGCTATCTAATGACACCAAACTCGATTAACTTTACACTTCTCCTGGGTGTAGGACAGGAGCAAATTTTAATTGTTCCCCCACTTTTTTTGCAGATTAGGATTCTCCAGAGAAAAAAAATTGCTTTGATTTCACGTACTATAATCGATTCCCCTCCTTAGGGAAGACGAAATCAAGTTTTAAACTTGATTTAAGTCCAATTTTTGAGATATATTTTGTCTCTAATTTTGGAATAATAATACATTTTCCATCGATTATTGTACAGTATACCTACATGTTTTCAACGAATATAGTATTTTTTTGTTTTTAACTAGTTTCAGATGCTTAAACAACTGAACCGAACAATAACCGATTTGAAATTCATTATTGTAACAAAATTGCAGACAATACCTACGAATTTTGTACCGAAGAAACCTAGTATGCCGAAAAAATAGGTCTAATCAAGTTTTTAAATTTATCCCCCTCTTTTCTAGTGGTAGGAAGTTGCCCGCTACCCCATCCTCTGGAGGTATAGAAGGTGGGTAGAGTTTGGTGCCGTTTGTGAGCTTTTGAAAAATGATTGAAAAGTAATTTTTCGATTTTTGTTCCGTTTTTTATTTCTCATGATATTTCACCGTTTCAAGACTTGGTACTAACCCTATATGTATTTATTCTGAAACAAGTTACGTTCATTGAACTTATCGTATTGGTATTTTTGAAACGTTTATAGAACGTTTCAGGGTAGTAATGATGAAGGTTGAATTGAAGTATTATACAAACATGTAATCATCGTTGCTTCTACCGGAAATTTTATATGGCTTGGATACTGGAATTCTACGTTCAATTTCGGTGTTATTCCAATATTTTTCATGGTCCCCACAAATCGAACATCAACGTTGAAAATTCGTATTTCTGCAACGTTACATGGAAACCAAAAGATATCGTTATAGTGACGTAGAATCTCACTGGATAAATAACGTTGAAAACCCGTGGTTAGGTAGAGTTACGTTGAAACCAAACTATAACGTTATATTTCAGTAGAGTTCACATTATAACAAGTATGTTTTCAACGTGAAAACAAATTTAACATCAACGTTATATATTCGTATATCTGTAACGTTACATCGAAACCAAAAGATATCGTTAAATTGAAGTAGAATTTTAATGGATAAATAACGTTGAAAAACCGTGAATAAATCGAGTTACGTTGAAACCCAACTACAACGTTATATTTCAGTAGAGATTACATTATCAGGGGTATATTTGCAACGAGGGAATAACATTAAATCAACGTAATCAAGTAACGTTACCGTAAAACCAGAATGAAACGTATTTCCTAACGACATTTTGCCGTTTTTTCAACGATGAATGCTGGTGGCGTTACTTGAAAAATTCAACGTTTTTTTCGCGTTTCTGTGTTTATTGGGCTGGACACTCTGGAATATAAGGAAATGGAATAGCAGATGAACTAGCAAAGAGGGGGACTGCAATAACTTTTTGGGGGCCAAAACCCTTTTGCGGAATCAGTTCCAATGTAATTTTGGAAGAAATAGGTAAAGCTGAGAAAAAGAGAAGATCTGACAATTGGAAAGACATAGTTGGGCTTTTACAATCAAAGACTCTTCTGGGTGACTACAACCTGTTGAGATCAAATGAATGCATAAGTCAAAGTAATGTCCCAACGGGACATTGTCGCCTGAATGGGCACCTGAAAAAACTCAAAATAGTGGAGGGAGAAGAATGTAGATTCTGTGACATGGAAAAAGAAGCTCATCCACATATTTGTGAATTGCGTGCAGCTCAGACAGTCAGGGATATTGACCTAAAATTTATCCGGGAAATAGAACTGAAGAAGCTACTAGTCCCCGAGCCTTGTCTCGGGCACTAAGTGGAAGTAAGGGGACACAATAGATCTCTTAGGTCTCGGATCGCATGAAATAAAAATAATATCCTCTTTCAGTTTTACCAATCGTAATCACGTTTCTATTTTGACTTGCATAAGAGAACAAACATTTTTCAGAATTGCACTCATCTCATATCTTTACTCATTCCATTTTTCTTACAGGGAAATTTCAGTTCTGTTTCTCACTCTGATATTATTATTGTTAAACTTTGTGTAGTATTTGTCAAATCGTTAGAAATATAAATTATTTCTCAGGAAATTCAATTACGACTTTAAAAGTCTTTAAGAGAGTGGAAAACTTTTTTGACCGACAAAGTTAGGGGGTATCCAAAGTTTTCTATAAAAGCAATCATATTTCCTAGGTATAATCAGATAATGGACTCGAACTAAAATTATATGTCGCTTAGCTTTGAATGAAAATTCATGAAAAATTCAACTTTTATAGATATTTACCGAGACTGTAATAAAGTTAAAAGACTTTACTTCAATTATTATCAAAAAAAAATTGACGTGAATACAGTTTTCAGCTTGTGATTTATCGAGCAATATAAATTCGTTACTTGAGGGTCTGTGTAATCCTTGTCTTCGTTCAAATCTCAAGGATTCTCTGTCACAAAATGAACAAACGTGAGAAGATAACAGTTTGATGGAATAACAATGAAATCAAACGAAAAAATACATGTTTGCGAAGGTAAAAATACAAAAATGGATACAGTAACAGTTGAAGAATTCTTTTGAAATTTCAAAAGGAATTAAAATTGACTTGAAGTACGCTGCAATTGGCAATCAGGTCTGAAAAATACCAAAACATAGACCTTAAGAGAAAAATAGGTGATAAAAGTGACTGTCAAAGGAGAACTGACTATATTTAAATTGCAAGTGTAGTAGATTTAGCTTTATGTCATAAACAGTGTTACATTCACGGTGTCTTGCTTATTCCCGGTAGTAACCAAAACCTACAATTCTGTCTTGGAGAATATAAAGGACCTTTTTAGCTATTCTGTCGTTCTACTTCGCAAGGTTTTGAAACTTTAAAAGTGTCCCGTTACTTTAATAAAGACGAAAACACGAAAAAAGTACAGATAAAGGTTGGAACAGAATGTAGGAAATACCGACTACAACAACTTTTATTATGTCGACAGACATTACCCTTATCTAAATCCGTACCGAAAGAATTATGTTCACTAAACATAGCCCAGCAATAAAGTAAAAAGTACGACGTAAGTAAAGTTTTAAGCGGATACTTAGAACTTTAAATATAACAAGTTGAAGAGTAATATTCATTGGATAATATTAAAAATTCGGATAAGGACAATGTTTAGTTTTAATTCAATATTTATTGAACAAATAATTTTGATAATTCTCTTGCTAAGCTAATTACAACAATGTATTACAAATAGAAAACTTGTGTTGTATAGCATAGTATTTCTTGACATTAGTTTTTTTATTTGTCTGTAGTGAATAGATTGAAAATACAGCGAATTGGGATATGACAGGAATGTACCGAAGCAAAGTAACCTGTTATGTATCTATTAAGTAGCCTTAGAGGAAGTCATTCTGAGATTTCTTGAGACAGGAATATATTTTGGATTCAGGTTGGGTTAGGTGTGTGGTGAGTGGGTATATAAGGCTCTCCACTGCGACTCGCAAGAGTCTGTTCAGAGAAATGTGTATATTTGAGGTACATTTCGCTTGCTTGCTACTTCTACATACTTGAATAAAATTGTCATTTATTTCCTTACCTTCAAAGATATCTCACAATTCTTGTAATCGCATTGAGTTTAACAATTCATTCATTCTATTATTGAGCTTATTTGTGTCCAGAGCACTTTAACCACATACTTCACAAAAACAAAATAATTACTTAATTACTAAATAATAGGGAAGGGTGGGGTGGGAATTGTTTGTTTCAATTGCCACATAATTTGTAGGCTAATGTGATTTCTTACGGGTGAAGAAATTTTTGATCTGTGGCAAATAAGTTTTTTTTCTCGTAACAATAAATGAAATGAGATACTTATTTTTTCGGTATAAAATAGATCTTATTTGAGGATAATAATCTATAGGCTTATTTAAAAAATGTTAATTTCTGTCAAAACTTTCAAATTATTTACTATGAATATTTAATTTGTTGTTTTAAAGTGATATATTATTGAAGATAAGGTTTTTTCTGGGTAATGAAAACAATTTTCACCCAAATAGCATTGTTATATTTTATAACAAAATATAATATTGTGCTTCGTAGACTTTTATGGTTTCTGAAGAACAATTGTACGGAGGTGTGCATAAAGGAGAACAAATTTTTTTACATTAAAGAAATTACACTCGAATAAATCATTTTTTTATATCAAAATTGCCCAATATTTTCACGTTAATATGGCTTCTTAATAATAAATAAGCAATGTTAGTTTTAAACAAAGGGGGGTCAAACAAATCAGTTTATTTTTCTATAAATAACTCTTCTCTCGGTGTAGTCAAACTTTTGTTTGGAGACATTCTTCGAAGAATATATAAAAGCCTTTGAATGAACCAATCCTGTTAAAGCTCTTCTTGCTGTCCAGATTTTTAGAGTTTGTTTGGCAAAACTTATAGCGATGCCATTTGTAGGTTCTTCTCCGATAGAAACACGTGCGGCACCCTCCTTTGCAAGAGAATCTGCCTTCTTGTTTCCTTTCATGCCAGAGTGGCCAGAGATCCATTTTTGACTTAGTGAAATCGTTAGTTTTCCCAAATATATTTTTCCAATTTATATCTATATCATGTATCCTCGTGTAGAAAAATCTCTTATATATGCTAATTGCTTCTCGCCATTCTTTATTCAGTACAGTAGGGCTTTACTATGTACGACGTTGTCTAAAATGCGTAAAGAAACATATTCAAAGTAAAGCAGAAGATAAAGCTAATGAACACCATCAGAATTTCAATCATTCGAGCGTGAAATTTTCATGAAGCTGCTTTTTATTATCACTTATCCGAGAAACTCGGATATAATAACAGATACCTACGATCCCCGTTCATCTGCTTCGAATCCCTGCTCTAGGCCAATCAGTGGCGGCAAAAATCTTGTAATTAACTAAAATATTTACTTCTATCAAATATGAAATTAATAATTTATTTTGTAAGGCATTCGCATTGTCATAATGGAAAAACAAAACTGCAAGCACAAGCCACAGCTTAAACTGAAGCGTAGGTAAAGTCTACTAGACTCACTTCGCGCGATAGTTAATATTTTATTTTATATAGCTGGGATACTAACATGAACCTGCTCTGTGAGCTCTTTCAAACACCCGCGCTGCACACTTCTTCCCCTTGACGGAGGTATCACTCAACTTTGGGAAACGTTTGGTGACATTGGGAATAAATCAAGTTTTTTTTCTTTAATTTTTTTGGGAATTAAACCACAATAATTATGTGACACCTTAAGTCGCTCCTTGACGTTAGGTTACGTCACATTTTTCATAACCTTCATAGATCAGTTATGAACAGGAGTTATGTAAAGACTTTACGTAACTGTTTAAGTTTTAACATAGTGAGATACTACACTAGTTCCAAAGAATAATTCATTAATTAGGTAGGTACTGTCAAAAATTAACAATTATTTCATTATTTGAACTGACAATTACCCCATTATTTTAATTCAATAGTATTTTAAGATTTATTAACATCGAAAAAAACATTATTAAGGACACAGTTATTTAGAGTAAGTCAATTTTCTGGGTGAATACTTCATAGTAACAGCACCTGTAACACCATTTGAATCCACATTAATATTATCATTGTAATTGAAGATTTTATTAAATATTATAAAAGCGCGGAATTAGATGAAACGTTGTACGTAAAAGCGTAATTTGCAGAACTCGCTGACGTCTACAACAAATCAACTTCCTCATAATTTTCTCAATTTTATTCAGTCAATATGAAAAAAAAACAAATATTGGATTCGACATTTCAACTGACACTTCATATACAGCTTATTATTGATCTGAGTGTGTCAACGCCTGGCCTGTGAGTTACCTCCACTTGTCTGATGTTATCTCTTAAGCATTCCTCTTAAATATTCTTGACGTATTACGAAGATTAAACTGGAAAGGCCAATCGTATCACCTAACGAATCACGAAACTTATGAAGCATAAATCCAAATTATGGGCCGCAAATTTTCAAGGAATGGGCAAAGAGAGAGAGAAAAGGGGGTCTGCACAAGGACCCAGCTAGCTCATGATTTCAGGCGCATCGAACTTTCATGTAAATTTTGCCTTTGCCGAACTTTCTGGAAAATACATTTTCATTGAATTATGTTACCGTATATTACACGCCGAAGCTTATTTCAAAGAAAATGTAATTTAATGTTAGTGGTTAAAGAGCTGGGGCCTAGATTTGGGCACATGGAAATAATCGGTAAAGAGTTATGAATCCATCGAAAATGGTGGTTTTATAATCAAACTCCATTTTATCATCATTTCATCCTCGTATTTATCATATAACTTAAGAATTTTTCAAGACCATTTTTCCAATACTTTTGTGCATTCAAAACCGAACTGTGCCGAACCATACAACACGTTAACATTGGAACATATTTATAAAAGACACTTAAGGCAGCACATATAGTTCTTTCCACGATCTAAGAAACTGACCTGACCTGATATGGGTTAATGACATGCAATAAAGCCATAAAAATATTAGCCTTGACAGGGTCGTATTTATTTTTTTGGCAAATAATAAATCATTTCCTGAAATCTATGACTTTTGGGTTATTCTCTACTTAGTACTTTTTATTTTTCATCAGGTATAGTGCGGCAAATCCGAAAAGTTCCATGCTTTCATTGCATCACAAGCCTAAGTCAAGTCAAGCCAGTTTTTTAGATCATGAAAAGAACTATACATGGGTACGTATTGACACTATGTATACCCATTATAGTTTGGCAAGTTTATCTGAAGCTATGGGGCATCGGTAAGATGCGAGGAAACATGGCGCAAATCTGTCATGAACGTACAAAAGGCTTGCGGCTGGCATATTCTGTAAAAACAACAATTATTTTGCAACTAGCAACCGTTGCACAACGGTCGCGCAATCAGTCGCAAAATTTGGTATTCTGTAAGGTAGTCGCGTCGCTGTCAAGATGCACTTTTACGTCATAAAACTAGCGCCTCTTGTAATCGGGTAGCAATCAACGTAACTTAAATTGTCTGTAAAATCAGATGATGAACAAAAACAAATGTAAAAAAACAAGGAAGCCTACGAAACAGTTCCTTACATAACTAAAAGCAGTTGAAAATGGGTTTCCAAATACTTTTTTAGATGATTGGTTTAAAAAAAACAATATACTTCTAGGTATTTTTTGAGATGGGTAATATAGGTAGGCGCAAAATGTCAACGTTCAATCCTTGAATATTTACATTAAAAAAATCACATAATGGTGAAATGTGGGTAAATATATAGGATAGTTCAAATCCTTGAATAATGAAAAAAAGATTTCAAGTCAATTTATTTTTTCATTTATGTAAGAATGTAGGTATTTCTTTTCCAAGAACAAACATGTTAGAAACATCATTTAATAGATATTTTATCTTTAAAGGGCATATAAATCACACCATCATAGCCTAAACAAAAATTAACTCTTAGTGATTGTTTATATTAACATAATAAAGATAAGAGTGTAGGTACCTAGCTATGGCATCTGCCTTCAGAAAGAATTTTTATTTTCTCTCATTTTTAAATAGTATATTAGGTACCTAGTGAATACATCAGTTTTGAATTATTGTGTCTTTTGTGGTTGTACTTATCCTTTAATTAATTAGGTGAGTAAAATAATTTGAGAATGGGTACTGCTACTATTAATTGTTTTTGACGTACAGACAGAAAATGGGGGAACACAGAGTTTTCAATAGCCAGTTGGAAAAATTGATTGAATAGCAATCACAATTATTATAGTAGTTGTAGTTGGGTTGTTTGATAATTAAATCAAGTTTTCTCAATAGAAATAAAAGGTAAGTAATAAATTATAAAATTTTGTCAATAATAAACATGTTTTATTTGTACAAATAGTAATTTAATGTGCTTACTAACTGCCCACAGAAAAGTGGACACATCTACCCTAATATTTAATAACAATTACTAAATACGTAAAAACAAATAATAACTATTATTTCTTTCATTACTAAGTACAAATAAAAACTAACTTTTCTGAGGGTAGTTAGTAAGCCCATTGAATTACTATTTAGTACAAATAAAATATGTTTATTATTGACAAAATGTTATAATTTATTACTTACCTTCTATTTCTATTAGGGAAACTTGATTTAATTATCAAGCAACTCAACTACAACTACTTTAATTGTGATTTGAATAGCAATTGCAGTTGCAATCGCGTTGTAATTGCTAAAAAATTGCTTACAGAATACGTATTTTTCACATAAATAACTGAAAAATGCACTTTTTCAGTTAACCAATTGCTCACTAGAGGCAGTTAACAAATAAATTGCGATCGCGGTCGCAGTTGCTTCTTCGAGAATACGAAACCCGCGTTTGACAGCGACAATTGCGCAATTATCGGCAGTCGCAAGTTACAGAATATGCCTGCCGTACCTATTTTACCAAGTGAAACTTAAAATACAAAGGTCACTGACAATACCAACGCCACTGGATAAATCAATACCAGTCAATTGAGGGAGTGAGAGGGAAGAGCACACGCACGCGCCCTGCCAATAAGAAGTCAGCTGGTCAGGCCTTTCGATAAAAATCACTAATTATGTAATTCGGAAGGTGTGGTAATTATGGATTTCGTACAACGCTGCCAGAGCTTGAAGAAGCCGATAACAAATTTGGAAAAGTACTCATCTTTTAATATTCAGAAATTGAAAAAATGATGTTGATAGAAAAAATCCAAGGAAACAAGCACATTAGGGAATTAACGTTTAATCTTATAGTTAATATTGTTAATTGTATTCTAATTATTATCACTACATTCTTAACACTTTAGCTTTTTCATAGTTAAACGTGGCAATATCGGATGTTTTCGACTGCATTCCCTCCACAGCTTCAGATAAACTTGCAAAAGTATACGTTTACGTATTTCATTTCATCTTAAAAATAGGCAAATGACGTCGGGTTTGTCCTTTTCTTACATTTGAATCAATTGGGAGTTCCTCTAATCCAACTTTATTTTGTTATTTCCATTTGACTTTTCCTTTTTTCAGTGCAGGGTTTTTCATATTTTGCAGACTTTTTTCTGTGAGTATTTCAAGTAAAAAGTGCTAGAAATCTTGCAGCGTTAATAAATGAAGAAAATGATGATGATATGGATGAGGCTTTGTTTCCAAGCATCCCTCTCAATACGTCCAAGAAGTACTTAGGTACTGCGCACGCGTCGGTGTCTAATAACACATGACGTATAGCGCATTAATGCTTATGTCATGAAATCTGAACTATTGTGAAAACAATGGACAAGTTATTTTGAAATTGAAAAGATGCAAGAAAAACGGTATCTCGAAACAATGCTGGTGTTGTGACGTCAACTGCCCGCTGATATGGTTGAGTTACGCTATTCACAGAGATTTCACGGAGATACGTGATTGATCAAAAAGAAGTATTTAAGCAAAAGCGTTCGTAACGTAACCATACATGTGTTTTAATTTTTAACTTAAAAAATAGTGAGACACTATTATCTTGATCATAGAAAATGAGGTTATGATTTTCAGGCACACAACATCACCTTTGTCGATTAGTCATTGAAAATAGCGAACACGGAACACAATAAAGCAATACGAACGTTAGGTACGTGTTACGGATTGATACATTTCACGTAACGTAACGAAACGCACGTATCGCTTTTGCACATGCGCATTGCGATACGGATACGGATAAGTGGTGATTTTTAGAACTGCTTTAAGTTCCTATTAAGGCTAAACTCAGACGGACCACAGCGAAGCATCACGACAACTTAATAGTGGTTGTTAATGGGCGGAGATCGTGGTTATATTAAAAATGCATTAAAATTAAAACAGTACTCAGGCGAACGACTTCTTGTAGTTGATCTCAACGACGGTCGCTACCTGTGGACGGTATCCAAAATTGTCGTTGTTGGTGGTTCAATGTAAAACACATGGACGACAGACCGCCTTCGCAATGCGACAACTCGACACTCCTCGTTTCTCCATACTGAAGCTGATGAACACTACCGAACACCATTTTCGTTAATTGGAGTCGTCTTCAACGACAGATGACGACAACAAAAACGCAAACTAGTCGCGTTGCTATGGTCTGTCTGAGTTTAGTCTGTTTTTTGTTACTTTGGAACATTGTTACATGTTTAATTCTGAAAATAAGTCTTTTACAAAACTTGAATCAAAAAAATATAATTTCTCTCTCAAGATTTCATAAATACTTAAGCGAGTTTCCTAAAATTGACCCTGCAAAAACTTTTGTAAAATTTGTTCATCATTGTATTATATATTTCACGGCTTTCTGTCGTAATACTAAAATACCCGCCTATATAACTTAATCTTGTCAACTGGTTGGGCATTATATTGGCAATTACAACAGAATCTCCACTAGACGTAATTCAATAACAGTATAACCCATAGTTATGACCCTCGATAAGGATACCGTTTAGTTTCTGCAATATAATGATTTGATACCCGACTTGCTTTAGGTCTATTAAGTCACTAGCCGCTATTATATCAAATAGCAAAGGGACATTAGATTGTAATTTGAATAGGCTTTGATCGAAACTATAAGGTTCTTGATAATTATTTTTTCATTACGATACGGGGATATTCAAAGCATCATCTGTTCCAGGAGGTTTCTATACAGTTTTATGGTTTGTAGACCCATTCATATACTTGTAAAATAGTGGTATGAGATTTCCAACAAATTGTTTTGTTTGATCGTCTTAAATCTCATCCTGATGACCTTGGTCAGGAGATTATCTGTGGTCGTTGATGCTAGTGGGTGAAAACTAGCACTTTCATAAAATACTGAGAATTGTATTTATCTGGCATGTGTTATACCTCATTTGAAAAGTTGGCAATTCTGTAAACCTCTGATTGGTTAGATTCAGCCCAGTTTCACACAACACTTCTTAGCATTGACATCAGCTGATGATTTTAATTTTTGATAGCTCTGACTGATAAATAAATAAAGATTGGATGTAAAACCAAAAATATTCATGTTATCTTCAAAATTTCACAAGCAGTTGGTAACATACTTTACATCTTTCTTGAAATAATAGTAAATAGATTGAGCTTGCGCGTAATCTAAACATCAACCAATCAAATTTTTGTGAGTCAAAGATTATGGTTAACGTTTATAGTACATTTAAACAGTTCATTATTGTGATATTTTGATTAGGATTAATCACAGACCTGCCTTTTTCCCATTTCTTCCAACATAATGTATTTGGACATTAACAATCGATGACGCACACCAAGAAGGGTATTATTTCAACCGTACTATTTATTTGTTATATACATATTTGGAGAGGAATTGTCAAAGTTTATTGGAAAAACATAACGAAATCGGTATATTAATAAGCCATTGGAGATATAAAACAATGAAGAAAAGAATAACCCGTGATCTTAAAAAAGCTGCGGCAATTACACCGCGTTATGCAGAGTCACTTTGCACTAAAACTGCGTCACGTCACGCTGCGAAGCAATATGCGCATGTTATATTTTTTATTAGGTTCACAAAAACTCGCCGTGACTCACGCTGCGTCACCTCACCAAGCTGCGTCTCATTTTGCGGCTGGCCTAAAAGGTGAATGTGCGTAAGGCGAGTGTGACCTAAGCGAAGCCTACATAAAACTAGCTGTTCTCTGCGGTTGAAGTACGTTGGATACGTCCACTTCTTTGTACTTTGTTTCCATTTTCTTAAGTAACCTTTGTTGTATGAATTCCATTCTTCTTGCCACTTCTCGTACAGTGTTAATTTTATATTTTTAATTGCCTTTTCAAGAGGGATTGGTATATCTTCTACAGTTCCAGAGGCTGCTGATTTTGTCTATTGTCTGCTGCTTTATTGCCTTCAATTCCAACGTGGCTTGGGATCCATATGAAATTAACATATTTGCCTGTTGCAGTAATGTGAGAAATGAGTTCCAGTATTTTTTTCACCATAATATTCTCAGTAAATGGATTTTTGAAGGCATTGAGTGAGCTCAGAGAATCTGTACATATAAGCCACTTTTTGTTTGGTTCATTGATATGTAGAGTAGTGACTGCTATAGTGCGTATAGTTCGGCTGTGTATACGCTGCAAATTGGGTTTAGTGTCCATGTGTGTGACTCATTATTATGTACGAAAGCGGAACCGACACCTGAGGTGGTTTTTGATCCGTCGGTAGATATGGTAGATCAGCCGTTATATTTATGCATTTCTTGGCGTAGGAGTGTTCGATATGTTGAACCAGTGGTCGCTTCTTTGTTTCAGTGTGATAATGTAGTATTAATGATGGGTGTTTTTAGTAACCAGTGTGAAATACTCAGAGTATCTTCATGTTACTTTGTGGTAACATGTAGATAATAGTTTTATATAGGTACTATATACTACTCGAAACGATTTAAAAATTAACCTATTGACTTTCTTTTTGAAGCAATAAATTGTTTGGTTACTTAAAATAGCCGTAATAGAGTAATGTGGATGTTGTAATATTTCAGTTTGAATTAGAAACGAAACAGGGAAAATAATATACTGCAGATCAGAGGAGAAATCGACTCATGACTAATGTCTTTGCTATCAAGGCATATTTAACATATTTGGAACACGACTGTTGAGT
>CAJUYG010000406.1:0-18459 GCA_910591675.1 Galerucella calmariensis
AATTGTCTGAATACGAAGACAGATGAATTTTGGAAATTTTGGAATTTTAAAAAGAGAAAAATTGGTCAATTGGAATATTAGAAATGTTCTACCAATTATACTTTTTTTCTTCAGAAAAGACAGCTTTTGGAACAATTTCAGTAAATAATTCATGTTGAATTACTTAACTGAAAATCATCACACTTAAACTGAAAATTTTTCGTGCTTTCCCATTTCCTTTTTCGTTATAGTCATTGTGTGTGAAGGAAATAACCTTCAATATTATGCAGCTTGAAAACAATCATAACAAGTAGAGATCCGGCACTGCAGCTTGATAGCCACTACTAAGCTTAGTTTCAGGGCAACAGTATCACTGGAGATTCGAATGGGTCTTCCAATTCTCCCAATAAGCACATCTTTAAATTATTGATTTCTTATATTAAATTTATATGAGCTTCTATGTGCAAATGCGAAACAATGAGATTCAAAATTTTTGTCAATGTGCAAAAATTATTTTTCTACGACCGTGCGTTTTAACCCACTATCCCGCACGCATTTTAGTTTTGAAAGTGTCACTTTCCCGCACTAGTGCGGGAAAGTAAAATTATGCAAATTTTGACCTTATTAGATGGTTTTTTACTTCGGAAGTTATAACTAATGCTACAACAGGTAAATGAATATTTACGAAATAGTCCATCAAATGAAATATACATCTTTTCTAGCTTTTTGTTGCACTTCGAATTTTTTGAAAATATAAAGTAATTAAAATATTTTGATATAACCCTGTACATTCTTTAAAGTAGTGTCACAAAACAACTATCACCCGGGTTTGATATGAGAAAAATATATCAAGTAAAATTATTTCATCTACAAATGACTTAAAACCGTTGCCGTCACCTTCATCGTCATCTTTACGTGAACTGCAACCGATGCCATCCTCATAGACGTTATCCACTTACCTGGGGGTCTATTCACTAACAATGAGAGCTCCTACGAGAGTACACACTTTTAAAGTGCGCATGCGGGCTATATCATAATTTGCAATTTCGAGAGAGCTCGCATGCGCACCTTTATAAGTGTGTACTCTCGTAGGAGCTCTCACTGTTAGTGGATAGACTCCCAGTTAACACTAAATAACTCCACTGGACCGGCAATTTTAAGTAATTGACAGAATGCAACAAATTGTGTTTTCAATATTTAATATTTATAATAATTAATAGTTTTTGGTTAAAGTTTCGTATATGTATGTTGAAATAAAATAACTTTTGAAAAATGGGTTGGTATATTTTTTTTGTATATACGGTCGTAGAAAAAATAATGTTCCTAACTTATGCGTAAAGTGTCTTTCATGCCCTTGACCGCTTGCCCGAACTCCGCTCCGCGTCGTTCGAGTCAACTGCAGTCGCGTGCGGGAAAGTATCACTTTTCGCACTTGTTAGGAAAATAACTATTTCACGCTACCACACCTGAAAACACATCATATGAACTTCAAAATTATCAACGACACGGTTTTTCACCATCTGTCACTTGACAACTTTAACGTTTCACGTGAACTTTTTAATCAAACATCAATAAATGTCAGAATGCATGGTTATATTTTCCAATTTTTTGGTTTATGCGATAGGCGAAAAACAGTTGTGTGTCACACATAAAGGAAATGCTTTAGCAGCCCTTGACTATTAGCTGCCCACGCTTCGGTACGCTTGCTCGTGCATCTTATAGTAGGGGAACAGAATACGCCACGGTCAACGCACGTAAGCAAAAACCACGCATGATCTATTTTAAGTAGGCTGCGTATTGGACAAGTAGCATTGAACCTTACCTACTTGCCTAGGTCATTCAATGCTCCCGTAATTTTGCTTCGAGTGGTTTTTCTTGAAAACCAACCGATTATAGAACGATTCTATCACCTGCAGTTGGAGCAAACCTATTACAAATATGGAATTTCAAGCCAAGCTTAAGGTCGATACCTAAGTGATATAACTCTTGCTTCAAACTTGTCTAAACATTCTTAAAATTCCCAGGAGGGTCGAACCAATCGGTATTTGTTTTTAATAAGAAAGGAATTAATATTCATGTACCTAACTTTCCTTACAAAAAAGGTAGGTATACATTTTTGGCATTTTTAACTCCTTATTTTGCTTCGTTAATGCTTCGAACTCTTAAAAATTGTAAACATTAATTATTTATTCCTTTAACTCAAACAAATACTTCACTTGCATATAAACTTTATAAACATTTTCAATTACTATCACTTAACTTGGAAGTCAGGTAGATTTGGTAGATGCAACCAAATTCCTTGGCCGAGTTCCAGTCAATTTGAACAGTTAACTAGGAATGAAATAATTATTAGAGAGTCAACTTCACGATAATGTTTAGGAGATTTTCATTAAACCCTTGTAGGTATAC
Organism: Galerucella calmariensis; assembly: GCA_910591675.1. NCBI lineage: Eukaryota > Metazoa > Arthropoda > Insecta > Coleoptera > Chrysomelidae > Galerucella > Galerucella calmariensis. The sequence continues at coordinate 2,389 of CAJUYG010000406.1, forward strand.
ATGTGTAACTGTAATGTTAAGAAACTGTAACAAATGTGAAAACCTTACAAAAAAAATAGTCAAATACGTATGCAATCTTATTTATTCAATCCAAATATGTTTTGAAATCGTATTAGCCTCTCTATTGTTCACATACAAAATGGAAATTATATTTATAGGAACACTGATATCCAGTTTCTCTCAATTGCGACCTAGCATTCAAGTGCTACCTCCTTACGGAAGCTATCATAAGCAAGATAGTAAATAAAAGATAGGTACTTGAATCCAAATTACTCCGACTTAGATCGTGACCTCACATATCTCGTATGCAAAATGGATGAATTTTCCTTAAATCCAGGATAACATACAGGACATTTAAGTTGGAAAGTAGCGATCTTTCGAAAGTAATATTTCGTTTGGAAATAGTAGTTTACCTAACTAGTGCGGAAAGTGATACTTTTCCGCACGCTATTGCAGATGGCCGAACGACGCTTTAGCGGAGTTCGGCCAGCAATCGCGTGCGGAAAAGTCACTTTACGCACGTGTTAGGTACACTATTTTTTCTACTAGCATGCGGAAAGAACCCAAAAGTAATCATAAATCAACATTTCTCATTATATACATATCAACAAATTAATTATTATTATTTGACATTCATTTGATGAGGCTTATACCAGGGCCATCAAAAAATTATTGAAAAATAAGTTTTCTTTTTATTAAAAATTATAGCAGCATTATAATAAATTTATTAATTTTTCAGTCATTTGGTAAACTTGGATATACAAAATACATATTTTGAATATTCAAATGTCAGTATATTCCTCAAATGTCAATAAATTTACTTTCCGCACTAGTGCGGAAAAGTGACTCTTTCCGCACGCTTTTTAGTGCGGAAAAGATTCACTTTCCGCACGTTAGTAGAAAAAACATTTTTTCTACTTGCGTGCGGAAAAGTTCACTTTTCCGCACTCATTTTAGTTTAGAAAAAAAAGTATACACATTTGTCACACAGTAACTTCTATATTGATAATACCAAATTTAGGGGAACGCGTCACACCGAATTATATACTTGCCACAGTTTTCGGCGGTCTTCGTATAAAAAGTATGGGAGGATGGAAATCGAGCCTTGGCTGAAGGGTATTTAGAAGAATCAACGGAAATGCGGAAAAAATGTCTAGCAAAATATTATCGACCGACAAAGAACATGCATATGGGGCTAATTCTTCCAACAACAAATTGCCAATTTATTAATAATAATAATCATAAGTAGTAGAATTTGTTGTAATTTATCTTTATGCTTTGATAAAAATTAATAAAATTTAAATATGTTGTTTCTTTATTTTTACATGTTCCACAAGCTCGTAGAAAAAATAACGTTACTAACTCGTGCGGAAAGTGTCTTTTCCTCACTTGATTGCGCGCGGAACAGTGGAACTTTCCGCACAAGTTAGGAAATATAGACTTTTAATATAAAGGAGACCACATTGTTTACATTTTAAGGCGATCAATCATCATTCTATCTTTCAATTTTATCTCTCTCCCACCAGATTGCGTCGTTGACAGATCTCCATAATTTCGAGAAAGTATTTCGAAATAATTTAGGTATATTTAAAGAACTGGAGAACACTGCTTTTATAATGCATATATTGAATAAAAACTTCCATAGACCATTCAATTTTGAATTAATTGATCCTTACATTACTGAATAATCACCAAACTTTGCAAATATTCCTAAATTAAAAACGAACAATAAGTACAAAACAGCGCTTTGGCAACATCCCATATGTTTTAGTACTTTATTGAATGACTAATAGTATACGCGTAGTTTTGCTTTGTTGCCGAAGTGCTATAGCTCTTTTAGTGCTTACTTTACTGTTATAAGGTGTTTTTTTAGTACTTATTGTGGAAATTTCACTTTGTTTGGCCAATCATGGTATGTGTAAGAAAATGGAACATTTAAACCCAAATTTAACTTTTCATAGGTAAGTGAGGTTATCTTATAGTGGCGTGGCGTGTTTGTAAATATCAGAGGTGTAGAGGAAGGGTTTTGGTGTCTCTTGGTGTTAATCAAATAAACCACTACCAAATTAGTATACAAAATACATATCAGAAAAATATATCTTTGTTAATAAGGTTTTCCCAAGATCCTAAAGAGAGACTTCTTTGGTTTTCATCAGTTGGAATTAAACAAGGACAACATTTGCCCAAATTTCCAAAATTGTGCTCTGACCACTCTTTTATTTTGTTATTTTTTCACGTTTTAACTTGTTTATCGATTTGTCTAAACAATTTTTGTAAATTTTGAATGACAATAAAACATTTCTCACTTTCTTTGCTTTATTACATCCTGCAATTATGATCCAATAAAAAAACGTAATATATTTAATTATTGATGGTAGATTTTGAACCGTACGCCACTGGTGATGTAAATCAACAGCCCAATTACACTGTTGTCATTTTGAGCACGCGCCCGACAAGGACTATGCTTTCTTTCTTTCAAAAAATACTCGTGGTTACAGGGTCGGTCAAGACATGTTTGAAACGGCTCAAATGTTTACTGGTATCTTTTTACGTCAGAAAGACTTTTCTGCCTGTTTGTTTTCAATTATTAAATGAAATCAATGCCCAACAAAATTTTCCAAATTCAAGTTTCCAGATTAAATATCACGTGTATGAGAATGAGTTTTCAAACTTCCCACGCATCTCGTTGGTTCCGGGGTCACATAATGCTACGAACTCCTGAATAAGTAAACTTATCAATATTAAAAAAATTCAACACTACAGAAGTGACTATCGAAGAGCAACTGAAATAGGTATGCATATATCATGGAGTCCTTTCGGAAACATTAAGAAGATTTGGGATCATCATTCACGCCTACCCATTACCCGTCATCATATTTTGAAAGAGCAAAGTTGAAATTCATATTTTCTTCAATATTCGTTCGCATTGGCTTTTAAGTTACACACATCACGCTATTTTTAAGTCGCCCAACCATACATAGTACTCTATATATTCCAATATACTCAAGATTGGATCACCCAGTACGTTTCAGTGAATTTGTAATTTAAAAACTCGTTAAGTAATTAATTGTTATTGTTATATAATCTACACACCACCCGACATTATTAGTAATTAATTAGAAACTTATGATTAACACCCAGTAATCACAATAATAATTTTTCAAGTGTTGCGTGATATACAACAAACCGCTAATTATTTTAGTCCTTGAGGCATCAATTCACTACTCTACTTGGTAAATAATCCAATTTTTCAGTTGATATTGTGATCGAAATACCACTTATGCTAATTACGCGATATTTATTCACGGTTTTGTACCTCTAATATCACAGAACAAATACATTCTGAATAAAATTGATCGTTTTGTGAAAGGCTGTAGTGATTTGCTCTCCATGTCGAAAGAAAGTGATTTTTTATTCTTCTCCATAGACCACCTGAAACTTCCGCAATGAATTCAGAAATGGTATGGGAAAACCTAGGGAAGCTCAATGCACCAGGTGAGAACAGGTGAGCTTAAGCAATATTTTGGAGATTGAAGCCCTTCTGCGTTATTAGCTAATAAATATACTGCAATCCACCACTGCATTGAAGAAATAAAAAGGCAGCAAAGTAAATACCATTTAGTTTCCATCTTTAGAAACAGTCAAGCTGCACTGAAGGCAATCGATTCCATAGGAGTCAACTCTAAGTCAGAAGGGGATTGCATAGGTGCCTTAATCGTAATTGGATTCCATGGCAGAGTCCTGGTAGCCTGGTTGTCAGGACACGAGTATCATTGGATTGGAACCCAACTTCGGCGTCGCAAAGTCGACAATGAATATGACCACAAGGAAGTGGGTGGCACAGAATCTTAACCGGACAAACAAGCGGAACATTTTGTTGAAGGACATTCGTGTATAATTACGGATAGGCAATAGGCAAATATAGGATATTCTGTGACAAGTTCAAATCCTGTCACCTAGAGGAAGAAATTTGCGACTTTCTGGCGCATATTCGCCAGGCAATACAAGTCTCAGTCTCCAGGCTGATTAACTTTTGGCTAGCACGCCACAAAACACGTGCTTACTCACTAACCTAACGATAATTCGAGAGTAGAGTGGAGAGTAGAGTACAGATCTAAAGGAAATACCACAGTCCTGATCGTTCATCGATCCTATCTGTAGTTGAGGAGCGGAAACTGGTCGTATCCCTTCCGTGTATGCCTAGCTATTGTATATAGTCTAAGTTAGATCCAATAAAATATTGTTAGAAATAGATAGAACCGAAAAAAAATTGACCATTGGAGAGATCTAATAGGGCTTAGACAATCAATATACTTCTGAAAGACTACCACCAGTTGAGAAGTAATGGACCTAACAAAATTTTTCCTTCTCAAGAAGCTTCCTAAAGATTTTCGATTCCAAAAATTCCTACTGTTACTGATAACTTGGGAGTGAATAATTAAACTCTTGCTGTACCGTCACAGTAATCATTTTAAGCTGCGTATGAAAAGTAGCTAAGTGACTAAAAATGATTGATATATTAGTAGTGTGCTTATTAAACTTTGTTAAGCTCATGCTTAACGTGGGAAAGTTAACTAGCTGAGGGGCTTGGAACGTAATTTGGGTAGGGTAAGGTTTAGGAACGATGTAGTTCGTGGCCTTTAGGGACCTATTCAGACGCTCGTGGGATGGGAGGCCAATTCTTTTTCTAGATTGTTATATACAATATGTCTCAGTCAGTCGGAATCATATTGGAAAGAAACTTATGCTTGATAAAAAAATCTGCATGTTTTAAAATCTAAAATACAACCATACGAGGGTGGTTTGACGGAAGAGGGGTTGGCAATACTTTCGCTACGGTGATTATATTGTTGGTTAACGCCATGGAGGTAGAAGAGAGAGGAGGGAAGGTAAGCGTGGTAGTGATTCAACCAACTTTCGATGGAAGTCGCCACATTAGTGACATTAGTCATCAATTCTTGTGTCAACATATATAACCTTAATATACTGAAATGTGTCAAATTGGAAAGCCACGTTGAAAAAAATAGTGATTTTCAGTATTAGATGGGTTATTTATAAGTATTAGTATAAATTTAAGTTGATATTGAGTTGTACAATAGTGTTTGGAGACTGCTTTCATCCAATACTTCATCATTACTTCAAAAATTACTTTTTTTTTTTTACCTCTATGAGACATATTCAAAAGAACTACAAAGTCACAATTACCGAATAAATTAACCATCAAGTGAATATTACTTTCAATCTTGTGTAATTCAAAATTATTGACGAAATTATACTTTGGTCTGCTTTTGAGCTCAGAACATTGTTGATATATCATTTTTATGATCAAACTGAATGTAAAAGAAACCTTTTATACATTTTATCGATATGAAATTAATTTCTAGACCGCATTACGCTTAACATTTTCTTAGAAAAACTGATTATTTTGAAGGCGAATGATGAATTAAGAGCTAAAAGTATCCATATTATCAGTAAAGTATGCCCGGTTTATGTTTTCGAAGTTAGGGACCTCTGAATTGAGCGTGTTTCACTTTGTATTATTTACCAATATTATATTATGGTGTGTAGAGCAAGCCACCATAGTTTGGGAGTTTAGATCAAAAAAAAGATAAAGAGATAAAATTTTGTTCCACCTATCGCCGAGGAGGATAGAAAATATGTTGTCAGAATTACTACTTTATTACGTTATTATGACGTCGTTGAAACGGTATTATAACGTCTTTGTGGCCGTCACTGCAACGTTTTCACGACGTTGTAGTTGCCACAAATGTGCTCCCCATTTTGGTAGTGGTTACGTGTTAACGATGTATTTAGAACGTAACAACGACTAGTAAAAATGACTTAAAGGTTGACTAGATAGTCAGTTTTACGGTTTTACGACTTAAAATGTTAGTTGGGTGAGTATTAAGAGCAGTAAGGGTTGTTTACCGGTCGACAGCAATGTTTGGAGACCGGTATTACCCTCAACGTTCGAGATGCTTATACACTTTTTTGCGCGATTGTATCGAAATAAATTTCGAATAAAATAATTTAAATTACTTCGAAATGAACGAAATGTCAAAAGTGACATTTATACTTCTCGATCAGTTTAAAATATAATTTGCATTTTGGTGCTACTTATTATTTTTGGAACGAAGTTCCTTATCGTCCGTTGTGAAAGGAGGTTAGACGGATAAAATTCTTACGAAAAGTGGGGACCCGACCCTTTTTGATATAGGAAGCTATTGTAAGCTGTGCGGCATCGAATGTTTCTCTGTCTGTATTTTTCTCTCTTATAGAAAGCAAGCCAGATATTTTCATTTCTATTTCGCATTGAACAGTGTGGTGTCGCGACGATTATTTTTGTTGAGAGATTATATACAGATAATAATAATAATAATAAATGCTTTTTGTATTTTTAGCAAGTACGCACTATAACCTCTCTTTATTATTGTGCTAACCAAGTCATACGCATTATAATCTCCACATTTTGTGTGTTTAGCAAGTGTACGCGTCATAATTTTAATAAATTCGAAAACAAATTATATTTTTTTAATATTACAATTTCAGAACGTATGTATTTAGCAAGCCGTGCGTGTTCTAACCTATACGCTGTTGTGTTTACGAAGTCGAGAGAGTATATATATATACACTCTGCTGTGTTTACAAAGTCCCGCGCATCTATGACGTGTATGAAAGAATAGACAGACAGAGTACATATTATATATGTATATATATATATAAATGTTCCGGTGTGTGTATGTATATGTACAATTCCTTCACTAATTAATCGAAAGGAACTTCGTTCCATCCGCGTGTCCCTTGACACCTCTTAAGTTTTTTTTTTAATATTGTTCTGTTCGGATCTGTTCATTAAAAAAATATAAATCTTCTTATTTTTTTTGTTCTTTTTGTGTAATGACTGACGTAATATATTATTCAGGACCACTTAAATGTATGTATGGCTAAGACGTCGGTAAATAATGTCTGAACGGTAAGTAAATCACTTACCGACGTGTTAAACTTAGAAACCAGTAAACACAACCTACCGTCCTGACAACCGATGCTGTAAATAAACAAAAAAGATCGATCGCGCAAGAAAAATATCTCCATCAAATTTAAATCCTTATACAGTACGGCACTGTTATTGGAATCAGTGACCTTTTATGTGTGTATTGCTATTCTTGTAGTTTGTTCGATCGAAGGGTTAAGCCGGGTTTCAGGTGTAGACAGCTTAGCTAAGTACTTTAAATTATCATAATTCCTAAGCCCATGTGCCAGCAAAAGATTAAATGGGAAATCAATATTTATATCATTATTGGCCTGACTTCATCATAAAAGCCCCAATTTCTATCAATGAAATAAAGAAATTACCAATTGTGTAGATACTATAACAATAATAAAAGGTTCATGTAATAACCTCCCAGCACGACTTGAATATTTTTGTGCTCCAAAATTTGTTTTTGAATAATATATTGAAGTGGATCGATCTTAAATAATTCATTATACTCCCTTCCTTATTATTTCTTTTTTCACATAAATATATTATACAGTTTGTCCGTACAAAAATGAAACATAGTCTACGAATCGATAGATGCTCAATTCTGTTAATTTTACCAGTGGAAATGTGGTGGAAATGTTTACCAAGTATATTTAGGGCACAATGGCCTCGAATTGTAGACAAATTTGTCATTGATGTACATGGTGATGGTAGATTTCAACCGTTTCCATTTTTGAAAATGTACCCCTAATTTTTGCCAATTTTTTTGTGAATACCGTTATATATTTGAATGAACATTTTTCAATTGAATTTTTCTTAGATAAATCTTGTTTTATTTCGAATATGTTCCTTTTGCCTGGTGTGGGAATTACCTGTAGGATTCAGACATCAAATTATGAGAATGTGCAATTTACTTGTCAGTTTAAGGAAGCAGGTAGTCCATTTATCAACGTCTTTTTAGAGGGCAGATGTAAACTCAGCAGCTTGAGGATTTATAATATTCTCAATAAAAAGACTCCAAGGAATAATCGTCTGTAATCTCCTTTACTGTATGTTACCATAACTCCGAAATTATGGATGAGGTAATGAAAATATTGTATGTAAATATCCAGCGCTATCCAATCGAAATAACTACCATCATTATTTCGGCCTCATCACAAGATTTTTGCACACCAAAATCTATAAAAATCGTGAGATTCCTTTCCGAGATCCATATTTAAAACTGACGTTGCAACCCAATTACATAATACCCAATGACATTTCCCATTTTTCAGCATAAAGATTTTCCCAAAACGCTGATGATTGCTAATAGTCTCTTGCTGTTTTACGAATAAACCTATTTTGTGCAGCTGTATTTTGAGTAGTTGCGTTGTTTCTAAAACATCTAGCTGTTTATTTTGTATCGTATCTCTTCCTATAAAATTTTGAGGCCGTTCAAAGTTTAACCGGTGTTAAAACGAAATTGGTATTCGTTAACCACATTTCTGTTAAAATTTTGAAGAACTTTTATTAAATATCCTGTTAAAGTTATTATTCTCGAAGTTGTTGTGTGTGTTGAAGTGTGGCTTTGAATAATAACGGTTACAAAAATGGGTAGATCCACAGGGTTTAATTTTGCTCTCAATAGCAGCATATTCCCTTATAAACGCTTATTTAGCTTGAATATTGTTGCCAGATACTTGAAATTTCGAAGGAACCCTTCAAAATAAACACTTTTTAACAGTCCTTCGGCATATGAACTATTTTTAAAGTGCCTCTAAATTTTGAAGGATCACTTACAGATTAGACCCCTTTGTCCGTGAGCAATTTGAAAACTTTTTCAAAATTTTGATACATTTTATTCTACATTATAAATTGCCAACGGGCAAGATGTGGAGAAAAAGTTAACAAAGAACAATAACAAAAGTTTCAGAATGAAATTTTTTTCCAATGGCTCCACTGGATTTATAGATTTATTCCAGTGAAATCAAAAAAATCAAAACGCTAGTCCTGTCTAAAGAGAAATAATAAATTTATGGATTATTTTTCAGTCTAAACCTGTTTTTGAGGATAAAAAGTACGGAGCTGTACCCCGTTTAATGTATAGAAATATTATTTATAACGAGCGGGAATAATATGGTGATCGATATTCTTGCGGGTAGGAGGCTTTTTGCATAACATCGTTCCAATTAGATGATTCTGCGAATAATGAACATAGAGAGAGAAACGCCTAGTGTGCCTTTGAAGTAAAAAAATCATTATTAGGGTCATATATAGGAGTAGGGACTTTTGGATAATAATCTTGATAATATATTTATTTTTGGTATATAAACAATTAACTTATCAAAACTACCAGTTCAAAAGGCACGGTGTCCATTTTATGTCACACTTTCTAGACCGAGCAGCTAGTGTCAAACAGGTCAGAACATCCAAATATTTCAATTCTCAAAGTTCTTATAAATTAAAAGCTTCGAACACCGTCAAATAATACCCCAGTATCTCCCACTTTTATAAAAGGTCCCTTGGTTGTTTTTATAGAACTTTTACATATAAACAAACAATAAAACGTACATTACGAGTATCGATTAGAATTTTTTTTCCTTGTTTTGCACGCCACTTTGATATTAAATATTTATACTTCCAAGAAAAAGAAAAAAAAAGGGAGGTGAACTTCCCAAATACATTCCACAGCATGTTATTATGGTGTGCATGGTCCGCCCAATATATTTACTATGTTTGTAGAAAAATCTAAAAGTTACTTATGGCCGTTTGCACCAATAAAAGCATAAACTCAGAATAGCTATGGCGAGTTTAAAATTTAAGGGTCGCTTAGTTAAAGTTCAGTTACACCAATGTTTTTGCTCTGCTTCTTAGCTAAGTGTTTAATACATTTTTCAACCTCGCTTTTTGAGTTTCATTTATTTCTCTATGGTTTCTAATAACTTTTCGTTTTTGTGGTTTGAAATAACGTATTAGAGCTGTTAAAAATCGATTCTTTGAAAACCAAAGAATTTAATTCTTGTTTTTTAAATAAGAAAATTGTTTATAATGGAAAACACAGTAAAAAATGAGAAAATCAGATCGGCAAAATATACAGTTCGGGAAAAAGAATTGCTAGTATCCTCAGCTGCGAAATACTAAGAGGTTGCTGTTAATAAGAAAACTGATGGCCTATCTGGGCTTACAAATTGTCCGGATGCTCCAAAGAATCTTCTAGCCTTTCTACCAGCTGTAAAACAGTTGGCTTGGTCAAGCGAAACCTTTTGAAAAAGGTTTTTTCCCAAATCTTCCCAAATCTTCATAATAGTCTTTATGGTTGTACCGTCTTCTTGGAAATTCATTTTCAAGAATATCCAATATTTCCAGATCATCCTCCATAAACAATTTTTGTGTGTGTGTGTGTGTTTGGGAGCCGTTCTGATGCCGGGAGCACTGCATTTATTCCACCCATCCAGTTATCCCCGTACCTTCGAGTTAGAGTTTGTTCAACCATCCTTTGCCGTTACATTGTCCAGCTTGCTTTCTTGTTCATGAAATGGATGAGACGGAATTATGGCGTCATTAATGTATTTTTCATCTGAGGTCGACATAAATTTTATTTGTTATTTTTGACAGATCAGTTGTCATATTTTGACAACAATTTTTAACATATGTCATTGATTATAATTTTAAGGTTAAGTGTAGAATAACATTCAACTAATATGAGACATACGTAAAACAGCAGAATACGTCGCCGATTATGACGTAACGGCAAAGGATGGCTGAACAAACTATAACTTGCTTGCTTGCTTTAGACTTGGATGATAATAAAAAAAATATATAAAAAGAATATTGAAAAAAAATTGGGAATAACTGATAAATCGTCACTATTGTACATCATAACTTATAAAGTTAGTGTATGAATGTAGTACAAAGCACCTCATGCTTTTACCACATTCGTAGAAACAATCTTGTGCCTAACTCAAGCAGAAAGTTTTTTTCCAAAAGGAAAGTAAGCATAGTCAACATTTTAAAATGGCTCAAGCTGGAGGTATAATGTGGTTTATTTCTTGAAATAAAAAAATATGAGTCTTACGAAAATAGAAAGAAGCCAAATACCGAAAACAAATCCAGAATAATTACACAGACTTTAACAAAAACTTAAAAAGCAGTCTCTGCTCGTTGAGACATATAATTACTATTTACATCAGCAAAATTCGAAGTTATTTTGGAATAAATCCGCCTTCACACAAATCAATATTATCTTTCATCGGTATTTCATTTTGTTCCGAAAACAAAGGCAACCAACCTATAAGAGTTTTTAGATATCACAAAAATGTAGATACGTGTTAGAGTTGAATATTTTCACAGGAAAAACAGTGAAAACATTCCATCCTATTATTCAAAAAAGAAAATAGAACTAAAACTTCGTGTGTAGGTTATGAAAGAGAAAGAAATTTAAAACCTCATTCTGAACGTTTCCCAAAAAAAGAGCCACTGATTGGTTTTTGAATTGCATTGAATTAAACGCAGCAGAAAAACGTGACTAAAACCTCGACAAAGTCGATGTAAACAATTTCCTGCGGGTTTAACAGATTGAATAGATGATTAAGGGAGGTAATCAATAGATAATTAGTTCCAAGTTATACATCCACCTTTATTCAATTACAATAACCCGGTAAGGGGGAAATTTAAATTAATTTCACTACATATATGCAAAATTCGTTTGAGCGGCGTTGATTGCTAAATAATATTTGAATCCATGGGATAAATCATGCAAACACAAATCGTGCCAACTTTATCAACTACGCAGATAATTGCTTGTGCGAAAAGGAATAGTTCCAAAGATCAAGTATGTATCTCCTTAACACAATTAAGTTTATAGGAATTTCCAGTATTAAAGAGGACATATTGGAAGTATAGCTTAGTCAAAGTACACATAAAACCTCACAAAAAACACAAAAAAGTTGAAAATTCAAAATTAAGTATTTAAAAGGGTTGTGTTCAACATGAAAAAAACTTTACGATGCTAGGCATGCAATTTTCCGGAAAATCGTTGTGAATTTTTTTTGTTTCATTATTTCACTCTAATTGTTTAAATAATGAAATTACAGAAAAATATAGGCAAATTTGAAAAAGTAAATTTTCTAACTGAAAAATCAGTTTATTTATAAAAAACTAGGGCTAAAAAGTCAAAAAACAATTATAATTCCTATTTAATTGATACCTATCCCAGCAAAGCCATCAATATTTCGAATTTTAAACAAATGCTTTTTAACAATTTGTTTTTTTTAGACTTCATTCAATTATATCTTTTTTCGAAATTAATATAATTTAATGAAACCTTACCACTAGCCACTTTGAAGTGTATTCTTTCGAAACTACTATACAGTCTTTTCATGAATATAAATTTTTTTAAATAATAGATAATCATTTACAATGAATACTCAAATCAGACTTCTCTTCCAGCAAACCTTCTACAACTTTTTATAGTGTTTATGATATTATCTAAAAATTTGTGAACTTTATGATGAACCTATTAAGAAGTGATCGCAATACCAAAAACACACCTATGGCTCAGGTAAGGAAAAAATGGGAGCACAAATAAAGGTGAAAAGCAGATGAGAGGGCGGCTTATACGCGCCGCCGCGAATAACAACATTAATAATAAAATATTAACATTAAAAATTTTAGCAAGTTACATTAAAAATAAGGTCTGTTGTAGCTGATACATTTATCCACAAATTTTATTCGAAAAGTTTTTGGAACAAGGATGAAAATGAACTGAGGCCAAAAAAATGAAGGTACAATGAAGATGACGTGTTAAATCGTATGTGTCTTTTTGGAAAATGCAGATACAAGAAAAAGTTTCAAATAAAATTTGAAGATTACGCCATAATCTTTGAACTACGCTATGTTATATAATTAAATTTTTTCAATTCATTGATGTTAATTAGATGAATTTGGTAAAATAAACAGCTTTTTAGTAGAGGTTTACGTAGAAAATCGATGATAATACCATAAAAAGATTTTTTTCACAATATATTTGTAGATACCCCATTTTAAAACACATTTCATCCGGAATTTTTTTTCTAAATGTCATTGTTTACTTACTATCGTAAAATTAAAAACATGAAAATTGGTGTTCGAAAATACTACAAGGGTAATTTCATATATTTTGAAAAATAATACAGATACAAAAAAAGTGTTCAGACAAATTTTGTAGATAAATGTATGATGTTAATTTGAACATTTTCCTACCTTATTCAAACAATTAGTGGGAAAGCAAAAAAAAAATTCCTAAACGATTTTCCGGAAAATTGCATGCCCAGCCTCGTAAAGTAATTTTTCACGTTAATCATAACCCTTTCAAATACCCAATTTTGAATTTTCAAGTTTTTTGTATTTTTTGCGGCATTTTACAGATATTTTGTCTACTTTGACTAGGCTAAAGAGATAGTATATCACTCATCGAAATCCTTTAAATTGGTGATCATCATGTTATCACGTAGTTAACCTAACCGGTGTGTGGTTTCATGAAACCATGATGCAAGTGAAACTTTTTTTTGGGATGTAGGTAGAATTTTCGGAAACTTATCTGGGTGGTGCTATGACGTACTAACCCCTAACATTATCCGTCATACACAGAACCACAGGTATACGAATCTACTATTATAGAACTTATTATGATTGGTTGCTTAATGTCGATAGGCGTGTAGTGGTTAGTACGTCATACTGCATTACACAAATGAGAGCAGCTTTCACAAATGGTGCGAGAAATTTTATGTTTGAAATAAAAATTGATCAATTTATCATATTATTTATAATATAATACAAATAAAAATATTTAAATACTTTATATAGATGTTTTTAGGCAAGGAGATCACGATTTTAGTGTATTTGAAAATCAGTGACCTTTCCCATTAAAATTTTCGGAAAATTATTCCATTCATGGTATTAAAATCGCTTTTCAAATCTCAACTTTATAATGGGATATGGGAATAATAATGGGAAATCAATAGTAAACAAGGGATCCTGTTATAAATTTTAATTTCAGCCTGCAATAATTTGGATGATAGACGAATGTTTACAATTGAGAACAATATTAATTCAAATCATTGAATCATTTTGAATATAAAATATTTTATCAACAACTCCATCCCCACCTCGAGTCCCATAGTCTAATATTTCATGGTAATTGCTTATCATGTCCCATTATCATTCCCATTTTCCCCCTAATAAGTTAAGATTAATAGAGGAAGCACCCAGTACAGAAAAACAGGACCTTTTTAAATTTGAATATTGCTAAAGACTCAACTAATACATAGCTGATGAGATTGCAAAAGCACATTAAATTGATGTGTTCTTCTCTCAGTGAACTCAACTCGATTCAGCTATACGATATTTTGGCATTACAGGCAAACTCCATTAGACAACTAATTGCTGAATGACGAAGAGAATATATATTGATCCGAACGACAAAATGCTTAAAGTAAAATTTATAATTTAAAATGATAGATATAAAATAAAGAAAGTGATGGAATGAGATAACTCACAGAAATCATGCAATTCCATTCAAAAATAGTCTCCGCCTTTTCTGAGACTCGCCATTTCTGAAGAAAAGTCGTTCTTCATAATATGCATGACTTTTGTAGCAAAATGTGAAAAATGATGTATGCAGACTCACCAGAAACAGACTTAACGTGATATTGGTTTTCTTGCAAAAATTTTTACAGCCCCCCATTTGATACTTAAAGAATGTCACACTTTGATTCTTCCGTAGCTTTTAGTGCCACTTTTATAATTAATGACCCGGACAAAGGAATCTTCGGAAAACCACTGAAAAACAATCTGATCCACAACGCCCTCAGTTTTAGGGAATTTCCTCTTAACTTCGTCATTACTAGAGCCATTAACGAAAAGTTCATTTTTGATTTCTGAAATTTCGTTAGTTTATTCCTTATTTTTTTGGATAATTTGTATCTTATTCTTCTTTTTCCGTTGTTGTATTAACAGTAACTGAAATAGACTGATTATTTGGGTAGCAATAAAATTTGTTAATGTAAATATCCTTTAGCAAGTGATTATAAGGTTTGTTCCAACTAGCGTCAAAAACCGTCAGATTTTTGTCTTTCATTATTGAGTTCTTTTGATATTATTTGTCGCTTTCGTTTATTTGGGCTTCAAGCACTTGTGCGTGACGCCTCAGTCGTCACGACTTTTGAGCAAAACGAACACGATTTTTTAGGATCCTCAAAACCACTTGTCAAGTGCCAATGCCAATGAGTTTCCTGTGTTGTTAGAAGAACAGCTTTCAATTATAATATTGTTGATAATATAATTTTGCATATTTAGATATTTTTATAGTTCATTTAAAAACCAGGAGGAGTAATTTGAAAAGCCTTACTCACACCACTAAAAGTTACCAGATTAGTTACTAAAGGGTGTGTTCCGAAATCGTAGTCAACAGTCGTGTTACAAATATATTAAATATGCCTTCATAGCAAAGACATTAGTCATAAGTCGATTTCTTCTCTGATCTGCAGTATATTTTTCAGATGTACCTACGCATTAAACAAAATGCAAGACTTTTTCCTATTTCGTTTCTTATTCAAACATAAGAAGATTCAGATTCACATCGACAACCAACAAATTATGGTCATTGTTGATGGTGAAGAATTACAGATAGTCAAGTTACTTTAATTATATTTATTACAATTAAATTGAAAAGAATATGACAATTGATAATATGTTCTTGCAATAACAATACTACAAAATTAATAGCATTGTAGAGCAATATGCAGTATTAATTTAAACTTTACCAACAGTTATCTTTATGTTGCCGGATTAAGTGTAATAAACCACTTTTCAAATACTTCTGAGATACCTTTTTCCTTCTCTTTAACTTCAAAAACCAATAATGTATTTTCTACCAAACCCATTCTTTTCTATATTGTTTCATATCTTCCATGGCATGTTCTTCCGATGAACTTTGACGATTTCTTCCCAAATATGTATATAACAAATAAATAGTACCTACATTTGACACGTCAAAAGGTGACACAGATAAATTTAATTTGTTTCAAGAAAGTCTGAACGCTTCTTTGAAGCTTGCAAAATTTTGTCCAGCACAG
>CAJUYG010000406.1:18559-112097 GCA_910591675.1 Galerucella calmariensis
AACTCCGCTAAAGCGTCGTTCGGCCATCTGCAATAGCGTGCGGAAAATTATCACTTTCCGCACTAGTTAGGTAAACTACTATTTTTTACTTGCGTGCGGAAAAGTTCACTTTTCCGCACACATTTTAGTTTAAAAAAAAGTATACACATTTGTCACACAGTAACTTCTATATTGATAATACCAAATTTAGGGGAACGCGTCACACCGAATTATATACTTGCCACAGTTTTCGGCGGTCTTCGTATGAAAAGTCTGGGAGGATGGAAATCGACAGCCTTGGCTGAAGGGTATTTAGAAGAATCAACGGAAATGCGGAAAAAATGTCTAGCAAAATATTATCGACCGACAAAGAACATGCATATGGGGCTAATTCTTCCAACAACAAATTGCCAATTTATTAATAATAATAATCATAAGTAGTAGAATTTGTTGTAATTTATCTTTATGCTTTGATAAAAATTAATAAAATTTCAATATGTTGTTTCTTTATTTTTACATGTTCCACAAGCTCGTAGAAAAAATAGCGTTACTAACTCGTGCGGAAAGTGTCTTTTCCTCACTTGATTGCGCGCGGAACAGTGGAACTTTCCGCACAAGTTAGGAAATATAGACTTTTAATATAAAGGAGACCACATTGTTTACATTTTAAGGCGATCAATCATCATTCTATCTTTCAATTTTATCTCTCTCCCTCCAGATTGCGTCGTTGACAGATCTCCATAATTTCGAGAAAGTATTTCGAAACAATTTAGGTATATTTAAAGAACTGGAGAACACTGCTTTTATAATGCATATATTGAATAAAAACTTCCATAGACCATTCAATTTTGAATTAATTGATCCTTACATTACTGAATAATCACTAAACTTTGCAAATATTCCTAAATTAAAAACGAACAATAAGTACAAAACAGCGCTTTGGCAACACCCCATATGTTTTAGTACTTTATTGAATGACTTATAGTATACGCGTAGTTTTGCTTTGTTGCCGAAGTGCTATAGCTCTTTTAGTGCTTACTTTACTGTTATAAGGTGTTTTTTTAGTATTTATTGTGGAAATTTCACTTTGTTTGGCCAATCATGGTAAATTCTTGTGTTGTGTGTAAGAAACTGGAACATTTAAACCTAAATTTAACTTTTCATAGGTAAGTGAGGTTATCTTATAGTGGCGTGGCGTGTTTGTAAATAAATATCAGAGGTGTAGAAGAAGGGTTTTGGTGTGTCTTGGTGTTAATCAAATAAACCACTACCAAATTAGTATACAAAATACATATCAGAAAAATATATCTTTGTTAATAAGGTTTTCCCAAGATCCTAAAAAGAGACTTCTTTGGTTTTCATTAGTTGGAATTAAACAAGGACAACATTTGCCCAAATTTCCAAAATTGTGCTCTGACCACTCTTTTATTTTGTTATTTTTTCACGTTTTAACTTGTTCATCGATTTGTCTAAACAATTTTTGTAAATTTTGAATGACAATAAAACATTTCTCACTTTCTGTGCTTTGATCCAATAAAAAAACGTAATATATTTAATTATTGATGGTAGATTTTGAACCGTACGCCACTGGTGATGTAAATCAACAGCCCAATTACACTGTTGTCATTTTGAGCACGCGCCCGACAAGGACTATGCTTTCTTTCTTTCAAAAAATACTCGTGGTTACAGGGTCGGTCAAGACATGTTTGAAACGGCTCAAATGTTTACTGGTATCTTTTTACGTCAGAAAGATTTTTCTGCCTGTTTGTTTTCAATTATTAAATGAAATCAATGCCCAACAAAATTTTCCAAATTCAAGTTTCCAGATTAAATATCACGTGTATGAGAATGAGTTTTCAAACTTCCCACGCATCTCGTTGGTTCCGGGGTCACATAATGCTACGAACTCCTGAATAAGTAAACTTATCAATATTAAAAAAATTCAACTCTACAGAAGTGACTATCGAAGAGCAACTGAAATAGGTATGCATATATCATGGAGTCCTTTCGGAAACATTAAGAAGATTTGGGATCATCATTCACGCCTACCCATTACCCGTCATCATATTTTGAAAGAGCAAAGTTGAAATTCATATTTTCTTCAATATTCGTTCGCATTGGCTTTTAAGTTACACACATCACGCTATTTTTAAGTCGCCCAACCATACATAGTACTCTATATATTCCAATATATTCAAGATTGGATCACCCAGTACGTTTCAGTGAATTTGTAATTTAAAAACTCATTAAGTAATTAATTGTTATTGTTATATAATCTACACACCACCCGACATTATTAGTAATTAATTAGAAACTTATGATTAACACCCAGTAATCACAATAATAATTTTTCAAGTGTTGCGTGATATACAACAAACCGCTAATTATTTTAGTCCTCGAGGCATCAATTCACTACTCTACTTGGTAAATAATCCAATTTTTCAGTTGATATTGTGATCGAAATACCACTTATGCTAATTACGTGATATTTATTCACGGTTTTGTACCTCTAATATCACAGAACAAATACATTCTGAATAAAATTGATCGTTTTGTGATTTTTATTTTGATCCACATCCACAATATCTGTGAAAGCATGTAGTGATCTGCTCTCCATGTCGGAAGGAAGTGATTTTTTGTGCGACGACCCAGCACTGTGTGGTGGAACGCACTTGATGCGATAATTACAGTCAAGCGAGGTCGGACATGGTTAGTACTTGGATGGGTGAACATGCCAGGGAAAACCATCGTATAGGGCCCGTACAGCCTGCAGCGGACTAGCATATCACAGCTCGCAGGCATTATACCAATGAGCACGAGGTATAATGAAGATATGCCGTCTTCAGGAGGAGACGTAAAACCGAGGTCCCGAGTCCATGGATGTTGGGATCGTTAAAGAACGCTACCACTGGTTGGAACACTAGTGGGTTCGCCAAAATTTCCGGTTAGGGGTAGAGTGCTCCTGGCGTCGGTGATTAGCCTCAGTCGCAGAAATAGACCGACAAAAAAAAGGTGAATTTTTATTTTTCTCCATAGACCACCTTAACCTTCCGTAATGAATTCAGAAATGGTATGGGAAAACCCTGGGGAGCTCAATGCACCAGGTGAGAACAGGTGAGCTTAAGCAATATTTTGGAGATTGAAGCCCTTCTGCGTTATTAGCTAATAAATATACTGCAATCCACCACTGCATTGAAGAAATAAAAAGGCAGCAAAGTAAATACCATTTAGTTTCCATCTTTAGAAACAGTCAAGCTGCACTGAAGGAAATCGATTCCATAGGAGTCAACTCTAAGTCAGAAGGGGATTGCATAGGTGCCTTAATCGTAATTGGATTCCATGGCAGAGTCCTGGTAGCCTGGTTGTCAGGACACGAGTATCATTGGATTGGAACCCAACTTCGGCGTCGCAAAGTCGACAATGAATATGACCACAAGGAAGTGGGTGGCACAGAATCTTAACCGGACAAACAAGCGGAACATTTTGTTGAAGGACATTCGTGTATAATTACGGATAGGCAATAGGCAAATATAGGATATTCTGTGACAAGTTCAAATCCTGTCACCTAGAGGAAGAAATTTGCGACTTTCTGGCGCATATTCGCCAGGCAATACAAGTCTCAGTCTCCAGGCTGATTAACTTTTGGCTAGCACGCCACAAAGGTTTTTTCCCGTAGAAAGTTCCTAACTGTTATGAGCATATTGAGTCTGCGCAGTATCAGAGTTCAGGCTCTGCTGGAACGCTTTTTTGATACTGCGCAGACTCAATACGTTCATAATAGTTAGGAACTTGCTACGGGAACAAACCTAATGTTTTTTACGAAAATAACACCTTTATCGTAAGAACATACAATAAAGTGAATTTATACAATTTATACAGATTTACCTATAACGTAACAGTAACAATTAATAGTATATTACGTAACGTGTGTGGTAAGGAGCATTCTACGCACGAATGGAAAAGTTACGCACGATGCCGCGTAGCGGCGAGTGCGTAATTCCGTGAGTGCGTAAAATGCTCTACAACACGAGTTACGTACTATACTTTACCTACGACCTACTTGTACTTGTATTTTTTATAAGAAGCATAAGAAATAACAGTTACATAATTAGAGGTGCTTGGTGAACTCCATCTCTATTACTCTATTACCAATGAATGAAGCGCATTAAAGAACTAACGTCTAATCATTATTAATATATTGTTGATAATCGAAAGTCCATTTTTCAATTATAATCAATACATATAGATACATAGCCCTTTGTGCTTTTCACAGTTAAACGTGGCCATATCTAATGTTTTCAAATAGTAAATTTTGAATAAAATGGAGACGTCTATTGACAGTTGCTAAGATGTTGCTAGGGAAGCCGTGCGATTTACTTTACAGCTGTGCGTTTTTTTTACAGTACGTAATAGACGTCATTACATTGATACCGACTGTGTGTTATTGACTGATTACAGGGGGGGTCGTAGGTAAAGTTATTTTTACGAAAACATTCCTCTTAGAATCACTTATACATTATGTTAACTCATAAGTATAATTTTGCCGGTAATAATCACCATTAGCTTCACGTAAATATTACCTATAAGTTATTTTCACTTATATGTAAAATTGCTGTGGTTATAATTACGTTTCCAATTTTACTTTACAGCCAGATTCACTGTTAAGTTGCCAATGCTTGTGTTTATGACGTAAATGTTCCAACAGTTTATTACTGATAGGTTTGTGACTTTTTGGTCAGATTATTGGTATTTTGTTGGAAATCATTACTTCAAAAATTACTTCTTGGTTTTTTTACCTATATGAGACATATTCAAAAGAACTACAAAGTCACAATTACCGAATAAATTAACCATCAAGTGAATTTAACTTGAGGGTCGTTATTTATTGGACGCCATAATGATATTACTTTCAATCTTGTGTAATTCAAAATTATTGACGAAATTATACTTTGGCCTGCTTTTGAGCTCAGAACATTGTTGATATATCATTTTTATGACCAAACTGAATGTAAGAGAAACCTTTTATACATTTTATCGATATGAAATTAATTTCTAGACCGCATAACGCTTAACATTTTCTTAGGAAAACTGATTATTTTGAAGGCGAATGATGAATTAAGAGCTAAAAGTATCCATATTATCAGTAAAGTATGCCCGGTTTATATTTTCGAAGTTAGGGACCTCTGAATTGAGCGTGTTTTACTTTGTACGTATAGTAGAAATAATACCCTTCTTGGTGTGCCTCATCGATTGTTAATCTTCTTCTATCACATTACACAGGAAGAAATGGAAAAAAAGGCAGGTCTGTGATTAATCCTAATAAAAATATCACAATAATGAATCGTTTGAATGTTTTACAAACGTTAACCCTAATCTTTGACTTACAAAAATTTGATTGGTTGATGTTTAGATTACGCGCCAGCGCAACCTATCAATCGCGAGATTAAAATACTATGGAGGCGTAACTTTCGTAGCGGCAATGTGTCTTACGTCTTTTTCTACTGTCACACTGACAGTACTTGTCAGGTGTGTACTTTGTTGCTTACGGTCAATTATTATTTATGAAAAGTGAATATTAATCTTATTGTTATATTTATCTAAGTAATACAAAAATATGCCTAGATACACGAAAAAACATCAGCATTTTGAAAGTTGTGAAGTATTTTCAGTTAGGAAAAGAAGCTGGTAATTATTAATTTTATAGCCTTCTCGGCTTTGGCTTAATACGATCCTGATGATTTTATTTATCAAATTTAAGGTTAGCTATATGTCAAAGTAGCAAATAAAATAAACGACATGCCGAAAACCCGGATATACGTCACAATCGATGACGCACACCAAGAAGGGTATTATTTGAACTATATTATTTACCAATATTATATTATGGTGATTATGTACCTAGAGCAAGCCACCATAGTTTGGGAGTTTAGATCAAAACTATAAAAGATAAAGAGATGAAATTTTGTTCCAAGTATCGCCGAGGAGGATAGAAAACATGTTGTCAGAATTACTACTTCATTACGTTATTATGACGTCGATGAAACGGTATTATAACGTCTTTGTGTCCGTCACTGCAACGTCTTCACAATGTTGTAGTTGCCACAAATGTGTTCCCAATTTTGGTAGTGGTTACGTGTTAACGACGTATTTAGAACGTATCAACGACTAGTAAAAATGACTTGAAGGTTGACTAGATACTCAGTTTTACGGTTTTACGACTTAAAATGTTAGTTGGGTAAGTTTAAGAACGGTAAGGGTTGTTTACTGGTCGACAGAAATTTTGCTGGAGACCGGTATTACCCTCAACGTTCGAGATGCTTAAACAATTTTTTGCCCGATCGTATCGAAATAAATTTCGAATGAAAAAATTTAAATTTCTTCGAAATGAACGAAATGTCAAAAGTGACATTTATACTTCTCGATCAGTTTAAAATATAATTCGCATTTTGGTGCTATTTATTACTTTTTATATTGTTCTGTTCGGTTCTGTTCATTAAAAAAATATAAATCTTCTTATTTTTGTTGTTCCTTTTGTGTAATGACTGAAGTAATATATTATTCAGGACCACTTAAATGTATGTAGGGCTAAGACGGCTAATTTACTTGCCGACGTCTGAACCTGTTAAACTTAGAAACCAGTAAACACAACCTACCGTCCTGACAACCGATGCTGTAAATAAACAAAAAAGATCGATCGCGCAAAAAAAATGTTTCCATCAAATTTAAATCCTTATACAGCACGGCACTGTTATTGGAATCAGTGACTTTCTATGTGTGTATTGCTATTCTTGTAGTTTGTTCGATCGAAGGGTTAAGCCGGGTTTCAGGTGTAGACAGCTTAGCTGAGTACTTTAAATTATCATAATTCCTAAGCCCATGTGCCAGCAAAAGATTAAATGGGAAATCAATATTTCTATCATTATTGGCCTGACTTCATCATAAAAGCCCCAACTTTTATCAATGAAATAAAGAAATTACCAATTGTGTAGATACTATAACAATGATAAAAGGTTCATGTAATAACCTCCCAGCACGACTTGAATATTTTTGTGCTCCAAAATTTGTTTTTGAATAATATATTGAAGTGGATCGATCTTAAATAATTCATTATACTCCCTCCCTTATTTTTTCTTTTTTCACATAAATATATTATACAGTTTGTCCGTACAAAAATGAAACATAGTCTACGAATCGATAGCTGCTCAATTCTGTTAATTTTACCAGTGGAAATGTGGTGGAAATGTTTACCAAGTATATTTAGGGCACAATGGCCTCGAATTGTAGACAAATTTGTCATTGATGTACATGGTGATGGTAGATTTCAACCGTTTCCATTTTTGGAAATGTACCCCTAATTTTTGCCAATTTTTTTGTGAATACCGTTATATATTTGAATGAACATTTTTCAATTGAATTTTTCTTAGATAAATCTTGTTTTATTTCGAATATGTTACTTTTGCCTGGTGTGGGAATTACCTGTAGGATTCAGACATCAAATTATGAGAATGTGCAATTTACTTGTCAGTTTAAGGAAGCAGGTAGTCCATTTATCAACGTCTTTTTAGAGGGCAGATGTAAACTCAGCAGCTTGAGGATTTATAATCTTCTCAATAAAAAGACTCCAAGGAATAATCGTCTGTAATCTCCTTTACTGTATGTTACCATAACTCCGAAATTATGGATGAGGTAATGAAAATATTGTATGTAAATATTCAGCGTTATCCAATCGAAATAACTACCATCATTATTTCGGCCTCATCACAAGATTTTTGCACACCAAAATCTATAAAAATCGTGAGATTCCTTTCCGAGATCCATATTTAAAACTGACGTTGCAACCCAATTACATAATACCCAATGACATTTCCCATTTTTCAGCATAAATATTTTCCCAAAACGCTGATGATTGCTAATAGTCTCTTGCTGTTTTACGAATAAACCTATTTTGTGCAGCTGTATTTTGAGTAGTTGCGTTGTTTCTAAAACATCTAGCTGTTTATTTTGTATCTCTTCCTATAAAATTTTGAGGCCGTTCAAAGTTTAACCGGTGTTAAAACGAAATTGGTATTCGTTAACCACATTTCTGTTAAAATTTTGAAGAACTTTTATTAAATATCCTGTTAAAGTTATTATTCTCGAAGTTGTTGTGTGTGTTGAAGTGTGGCTTTAAATAATAACGGTTACAAAAATGGGTAGATCCACAGGGTTTAATTTTGCTCTCAATAGCAGCATATTCCCTTATAAACGCTTATTTAGCTTGAACATTGTTGCCAGATACTTGAAATTTCGAAGGAACCCTTCAAAATAAACACTTTTTAACAGTCCTTCGGCATATGAACTATTTTTAAAGTGCCTCTAAATTTTGAAGGATCACTTACAGATTAGACCCCTTTGTCCGTGAGCGATTTGAAGACTTTTTCAAAATTTTGATACATTCTATTCTACATTATAAGTTGCCAACGGGCAAGATGTGGAGGAACAGTTAACAAAGAACAACAAAAGTTTCAGAATGAAATTTTTTCCAATGGCTCCACTGGATTTATATATTTATTCCAGTGAAATCAAAAGAATCAAAACGCTAGTCCTGTCTAAAGCGAAATAATAAATTTATGGATTATTTTTCAGTCTAAACCTGTTTTTGAGAATAAAAAGTACGGAACTGTACCCCGTTTAATGTATAGAAATATTATTTATAACGAGCGGGAATAATATGGTGATCGATATTCTTGCGGGTAGAAGGCTTTTTGCATAACATCGTTCCAATTAGATGATTCTGCGAATAATGAACATAGAGAGAGAAAGGCCTAGTGTGCCTTTGAAGTGAAAAAATCATTATTAGGGTCATATACATGAGTAGGGACTTTTGGATAATAATCTTGGTAATATATTTATTTTTAGTATGGAAACAATTAACTTATCAAAACTACCAGTTCAAGAGGTACGGTGTCCATTTTATGTCACACTTTCTAGACCGAGCAGCTAAAGGGCTAAATCGCGCTAGTGTCAAACAGGTCAGAGCATCCAAATATTTCAATTCTCAAAGTCCTTATAAATTAAAAGCTTCGAACACCGTCAAATAATACCCCAGTATCTCCCACTTTTATAAAAGGTCCCTTGGTTGTTTTTATAAAACTTTTATATATAAACAAACAATAAAACGTACATTACGAGTATCGATTAGAATTTTTTTTCCTTGTTTTGCACGCCACTTTGCTATTAAATATTTATACTTCCAAGAAAAAGAAAAAAAAAGGGAGGTGAACTTCCCAAATACATTCCACAGCATGTTATTATGGTGTGGTCCGCCCAATATATTTACTATGTTTGTAGAAAAATCTAAAAGTTACTTATGGCCGATATAGCTATGGCAAGTTTAAAATTAAAGGGTCGCTTAGTTAAAGTTCAGTTGCACCAATGTTTTTGCTCTGCTTCTTAGCTATGTGTTTAATACATTTGTCAACCTCGCTATTTGAGTTGAGTTCAATTTATTTCTCTATGGTTTCTAATAACTATTCGTTTTTGTGGTTTGAAATAACGTATTAGAGCTGTTAAAAATCGATTCTTTGAAAATCAAAGAATTTAATTCTTGTTTTTTAAATAAGAAAATTGTTTATAATGGAAAACACAGTAAAAAATGAGAAAATCAGATCGGCAAATTATACAGTTCGGGAAAAAGAATTGCTAGTATCCTCAGCTGCGAAATACAAAGAGGTTATTGTTAATAAGAAAACTGATGGCCTATCTGGGCTTACAAATTGTCCGGATGCTCCAAAGAATCTTCTAGCATTTCTACCAGCTGTAAAACAGTTGGCTTGGTCAAGCGAAACCTTTTGAAAAAGGTTTTTTCTCCCAAATCTTCATAATAGTATTTATGGTTGTACCGTCTTCTTGGAAATTCATTTTCAAGAATATCCAATATTTCCAGATCATCCTCCATAAACAATTTTTGTGTGTGTGTGTTTGGGAGCCGTTCTGATGCCGGGAGCACTGCAGCCTGCTTATTGTACTCTACTCCCACATTTATTCCACCCATCCAGTTATCCCCGTACCTTCGAGTTAGAGTTTGTTCAACCATCCTTTGCCGTTACATTGTCCAGCTTGCTTTCTTGTTCATGAAATGGATGAGACGGAATTATGGCGTCATTAACGTATTTTTCATCAGAGGTCGACATAAATTTTATTTGTTATTTTTGACAGATCAGTTGTCATATTTTGACAACAATTTTTAACATATGTCATTGATTATAATTTTAAGGTTAAGTGTAGAATAACATTCAACTAATATGAGACATACGTAAAACAGCAGAATACGTCGTCGATTATGACGTAACGGCAAAGGATGGCTGAACAAACTATAACTTGCTTGCTTGCTTTAGACTTGGATGATAATAAAAAAATATATAAAAAGAATATTGAAAAAAAATTGGGAATAACTGATAAATCGTCACTATTGTACATCATAACTTATAAAGTTAGTGTATGAATGTAGTACAAAGCACCTCATGCTTTTACCACATTCGTAGAAACAATCTTGTGCCTAATTCAAGCAGAAAGTTTTTTTCCAAAAGGAAAGTAAGCATAGCCAACATTTAAAAATGGCTCAAGCTGGAGGTATAATGTGGTTTATTTCTTGAAATAAAAAAATATGAGTCTTACGAAAATAGAAAGAAGCCAAATACCGAAAACGATTCCAGAATAATTACACAGACTTTAACAAAAACTTAAAAAGCAGTCTCTGCTCGTTGAGACATATAATTACTATTTACATCAGCAAGATTCGAAGTTATTTTGGAATAAATCCGCCTTCACACAAATCAATATTATCTTTCATCGGTATTTCATTTTGTTCCGAAAACAAAGGCAACCAACCTATAAGAGCTTTTAGATATCACAAAAATGTAGATACGTTTTAGAGTTGAATATTTTCACAGGAAAAACAGTGAAAACATTCCATCCTATTATTCAAAAAAGAAAATAGAACTAAAACTTCGTGTGTAGGTTATGAAACAGAAACAAATTTAAAACCTCATTCTGAACGTTTCCCAAAAAAAAGAGCCACTGATTGGTTTTTGAATTGCATTGAATTAAACCCAGCAGAAAAACGTGACTAAAACCTCGACAAAGTCGATGTAAACAATTTCCTGCGGGTTTAACAGATTGAATAGATGATTAAGGAAGGTAATCAATAGATAATTAGTTCCAAGTTATACATCCACCTTTATTCAATTACAATAACCCGGTAAGGGGGAAGTTTAAATTAATTTCACTACATATATGCAAAATTCGTTTGAGCGGCGTTGATTGGTAAATAATATTTGAATCCATGGGATAAATCATGCAAACATAGATCGTGCCAACTTTATCAACTACGCAGATAATTGCTTTTGCGAAAAGGAATAGTTCCAAAGATCAAGTGTCTCCTTAACACAATTGAGTTTGTAGGAATTTCCAGTATTAAACATATTGCTAAGTAGCCTAGTCAAAGTACACATAAAACCTCACAAAAAATACAAAAAACTTGAAAATTCAAAATTAAGTATTTGAAAGGGTTGTGTTCAACATGAGAAAAACTTTACGATGCTAGGCAAGCAATTTTCCGGAAAATCATTGAGTGAATTTTTTTTGTTTTTGTTCTTTCACTCTAATTGCTTAAATAATGAAATAACAGAAAAATGTTCAATTCAAAAATTGTAGCTGATACATTTATCCACAAATTTTATTCGAAAAGTTTTTCTGTAAATTGCAAAGTTTACGAGATAAAATTAATTTTAGTGCTAGTCAATTCGTAGTTAAGCGCGAACGGCCCGGTAGCCAAATTTATTAACCGCTCGACTTAAAAGTTAATAGTTTTGGGCTTATAACATTCTGAAATAATGGATAAATACATGTAAAATGTAGATAAAGATCTCAGTTTTCATATAGGCGAATTTGAAAAAGTGAATTTTCTAACTGAAAAATCAGTTTATTTATAAAAAACTAGAGCTAAAAAGTCAAAAAACAGTTATAATTCCCATTCAATTGATACCTATCCCAGCAAAGCCATCAATATTTCAAAATTTAAACAAATGCTTCTTAAAAATTTGTTATTCCTATTTAATTAATACTTATCCCAGCGACAATTCCTCCTGGATTTAGCATTGCAAAGGAGCATAAAACATTATCGTTATAAAAGCAAAGCCATCAATATTTCGAATTTTAAACAAATGCTTCTTGAAAATCTGTTTTTTTTGCATGCCTAATTTTACTTGTTTTTTTTAGACTTCATTCAATTATATCTTTTTTCGAAAATAATACTTATGATTTAATGAAACTTTACCACTAGCCACTTTGAAGTGTCTACTTTCGAAACTACTTTACAGTTTTTCAGATACAAGAAAAAGTTTCAAATAAAATTAGAAGATTACGCCATAATCTTTGGACTACGCTATGTTATATAATTCAATTTTTCAATTTATTGATGTTAATTAGATGAATTTGGTGAAAAAAACAGCTTTTTAGTAGAGGTTTACGTAGAAAATCAATGATAATACAATAAAAAGATTTTTTTTACAATATATTTGTAGATACCCCATTTTAGAACACATTTTATCCGGAATTTTTTTTTTCTAAATGTCATTGTTTACTTACTATCGTGAAATTAAAAACATGAAAATTGGTGTTCAAAAATACTACTAGGGTAATTTCATATATTTTGAAAAATAATGCAGATCCAAAAAAAGTGTTCAGACAAATTTTGTAGATAAATGTATGATGTTAATTAGAACATTTTCCTGTAATCACCCCATTTAAACAATTAGTGAGAAAACAAAAAAAAAAAATTTACTAAACAATTTTCCGGAAAATTGCATGCCCAGCCTCGAAAAGTTCTTTTTCATGTTAATCACAACCCTTTCAAATACCCAATTCTGAATTATCAAGTTTTTTGTATTTTTTGCGGCATTTAACAGATATTTTGTGTACTTTGACTAGACTAAAGAGTTAGTATAGCACTCATCGAAAGCCTTTAAATTGGTGAAAAATCATGTTATCACATAGTTAACCTAACCGGTGTGTGAAAGTGTTTGTGTGGTTTCATGAAACCATGATGCAAGTGAAACTTTTTTTTTGAATGTAGATAGAATTTTCGGAAACTTATCTGGGTGGTGCTATGACGTACTAACCCCTAACATTATCCGTTATACACAGAACCACAGGTATACGAATTTACTATTATAGAACTTCTTATGATTGGTTGCTTAATGTCGATAGACGTGTAGTGGTTAGTACGTCATACTGCATTACACAAATGAGAGCAGCCTTCACAAATGGCGCGAGAAATTTTATGTTTGAAATGAAAATTGATCAATTTATCATATTATTCATAATATAATATATATAAAAATATTTAAATACTTTATATAGAAGTTTTTAGGCATGGAGTTCACGATTTTAGTGTATTTGAAAATCAGTGACCTTTCCCATTAAAATTTTCGGAAAATTATTCTATTCATGGTATTAAAATCGCTTTTCAAATCTCAATTTTATAATGGGATATGGGAATAATAATGGGAAATCAATGGTAGACAGAGATCCTGTTATAAATTTCAATTTCAGCCTGCAATAATTTGGATGATAGACGAATGTTTACAATTGAGAACAATATTACTTCAAATCATTGAATCATTTTGAATATCAAATATTTTATCAACAGCTCCATCCCCACCTCGAGTACCATAGTCTATAAATGTAGCTAATATTTCATGGTAATTGAAAAACAGTAGGATACAATTATCCCAAGAAATTAAAGAGCTGATTCAAGGAAAAAGAAAGGCTAGGAAGCTATGGCAAAGGACACGAACAGCAGAAAAAAAATAAGTTAAATAGGCTTACACAACAACTACAAAGAGAAATCAGAAAAATCAAAAATGAATCAGTCAACAAATACCTGAGTGAACTAACTGATGATGAATGCACTGATTACTCCCTTCGGAAAGCCGTCAAACATATAAATAAACCAATTCAAAATATACCTCCTATACGAAAAGAAAATGGGACATGGGCAAGAAATCCCAAACAGAAAGTGAACACTTTCGCTGACTACTTAGAAAATATTTTTCAACCAAATCCTGAGGAAACTCAAGTAAATGATGAACAGGAAGCCACTGAATCTGAGAACATATATCATTGGTTACTACAAAAGAAGTTCACGAACTAATAAAGAACATCAATACAAAAAAAGCTCCTGGCTTTGACTTGATCAGTGGTGAGATATTAAAAAAATTACCCAGGAAAGCTATAGTAAAGCTTACTACTCTAATTAATGCATCATTTAGGCTCAGGTATGTTCCCATCCTATGGAAAACTGCGGAGGTAATAATGATACCTAAAGTACGAAAATCTACCAATGAATTAACGTCATACAGACCAATTTCCTTACTACCCGTAATCTCAAAGATATTTGAGAAATTGTTGTTACGAAGAATGAACTATATAATTGTACAAAAAAATATTATCCCATCACACCAATTTGGATTTCGCGATAAACATTCTACTATAGATCAGATCCATCGGATAATAACTGAAATAGAGAAATCATTGGGAGAAAATAAAATTTGCTCAGCTATATTTCTGGATATCGCTAAAGCGTTCGATAAAGTATGGCACCAAGGCCTGATAATGAAGCTGAAGAAAATATTTTCTCTGCAACTGGTTGAAATTTTGCAGTCATACCTATACCAGCGAACATTTGGAGTTAAAATAGAAAATGAGTACTCTGAGCTGAAACCAATAAACGCAGGGGTCCTACAAGGCAGTGTTCTTGGGCCGGTACTATATCTTTTGTATACATCTGACATTCCGGAGAGAGAAAACATAATATTAGCCACTTCTGCTGATGACACAGGAGTTTTAGCAGTAGGAGTAACTATAGAAGAAACAACGGCCAATCTACAAAATGCGGTCAATGATATAGAACACTGGTCTAAAAAATGGCGTATGAAATTTAATGAAGACAAATCAGTCCATATAAACTTTACCAACAAAAGAATAACTTACCTTCCAATCAACCTAAATAACAGTATTGTTCCTAATAAGAAAACAGCTAAATATCTCGGTTTAAATCTGGACATCAAACTGAAGTAGAAGGAACATGTTAAGAAAAAAACGGAACAGTTGAAGATAAAATATAAAAATATGTATTGGTTGATAGGTAGGCACTCGCAGCTTTCCACTCAGAACAAATTATTAATTTACAAACAGGTTCTGAAACCAGTGTGGACTTATGGCCTGCAACTATGGGGTTGTACCGAAAAAAGCAATTATAGATGCCTAGAAACGTTCCAAAACCGAATATTAAGGAATATTGCAGATGCTCCTTGGTATATTCGGAACAACGATCTCCATAGAGACCTCCAAGTCGAATCTATCCCGGATGAAATCAAGAAAGTCGCCATCAGGAGACATGAAGAGAGGCTCCATAAACATCCCAACCTTGAAGTGCTCCAACTTCTAGACAATCAACCACAGATGCGAATGCTCAAAAGAACTAAACCGTTTGAGCTTGTGTAAGTGTTAAGTGTAAAGTAGAGTCAGTGCTGTGCTGTGTAGCCACAACAAAGAAGTGAGCTTACGTTAAAAACTAGGATGGACCACAGGTGACATCTAGATTACAAACTTTTTAGGAACTTAGATTAAAGCAAAAATGCTGATTAATCTTTTAGATTAGGTGCATTCCCATTGTTAAAAGAAAAAAAATTGCTCATTATGTCCCATTATCATTCCCATTTTCACCCTAATATGTTAAGATTAATAGAGGAAGCACCCAGTACAGAAAAACAGGACCTTTTTAAATTTGAATATTGCTAATGACTCAACTAATACATAGCTGATGAGATTGCAAAAGCACATTAAATTGATGTGTTCTTCTCTCAGTGAACTCAACTCGATTTAGCTATACGATATTTTGGCATTACAGGCAAACTCCATTAGACAACTAATTGCTGAATGACGAAGAGAATATATATATTGATCTGAACGACAAAATGCTTGAAGTAAAATTTATTACCTATTTAAAATGATAGATATAAAATAAAGAAGGTGATGGAATGAAATAACTCATAGAAATCATGGAATTATATAATAGGGTATTTTCCTATGAGCGGAAAAAATTAAAAAAGAGTCGGAGCAGGTACTTTGTGGTACTATTATGCCAGAAATCAATGTTCCACACAAATAAATTAAACCAGTGATTTTTTATTAACTTAACAAAAATGGTAATTTTCAAATATTTACTCAGCGCGGGAAAATATGTGAGTTTATTGTGACGTAAGAGGTCTCGCTGCTTGCTTGTTTCTTATAGGCCAGCTCAGGTGGGCGGCCGCAGGTCGAGCCGATGGTTCCGATTCGGCTGGTCAGGGTCAAGTCGCTCGGGATGCGGTAGGCGGAGCGACAAGATCACTGACGTCATAAGAAATCAGCGCGTTTTGGCGCGCTATTTAAATATAAAATTTTTATAGTTGGTTTTGGCAACTTTCCCGCTTAGTAAAAAATTTGAAAAAAATTTGGAGTACTTAACTGAGGTCAGACAATCTTCTAATGGTGTTTAAAAAAATTGTCAAATACCCTATTCAAAAATTGTCATTTTCTAAGACTCACCATTTCTGAAGAAAAGTCGTTCTTCATAATATGCATGACTTTTGTAGCCTTTTGTGAAATGATGTGTGCAGACTCACCAGAAACAGACTTAACGTGATATTGGTTTCCTTGCAAAATTTTTACAGCCCCCCATTTGATACTTAAGGAGTGTCACACTTTGATTCTTCCGTAGCTTTTAGTTCCACTTCTACAATTAATGACCCGGACAAAGGAATCTTCGTAAAACCACTGAAAAACAATCTGATCCACAACGCCTCCCTCTTCCTAAGACGTCAATCCCTCCTCCTTTCATACCCTGCATCAACTTCTTCTAACCCTGTTTACCTTTGTTTACATCAATATTTTAACATCATCCTTCCAACACTACTTCCAAACGTAGCGTAAAATCTATTGCCCATTTTCTTTTCCCATTACTTGAGAATACCGACCTTTCAATGACCACTCCGCTCCCCCAACCTCATATCCTTCCTTGGACTAAACAACTTCCTATATTCAATATCTCCCTTACCAAGTTCAATAAACATGAATCGTCCAACATATTTACAAAGGAAGCATTTTTGGAAATATTAGAAAAAACATCATATGATGTAGTTCTCTACACAGACGCCTCAATAACTTCTTTTGGTGTTGGTTGCTTCGTCACAACCAACCACGAACTAATAGGCTCCTATCGGTTGCCCTCAACATGTAGCGTTCACACTGGTGAGTTGCATAGCATCTTCCAAGCTTTCAAGCAATTCTCTTCTCCTCTCAAACGCGTCGCCATGCAAATAAACTTGACGATATGAAACAAACAAATTCAAGGTTTCTAAATGAAAGAGAAAGACAGAATCAAATTGTATGTAACATCCATTTATAACTTTCACCTATTTTCTTGACAGGTAATTGAAATGGAAAAAATGTCTCTGTTGAAAATTTGTCGCAAGGGTAATCTATTGAATGTTTCAAATGCTTTTTACTTTTATCAATCATTGATCTATATGTGTCTGTCATTGGAACAACGTAACGAGATATTTAAAATTAATATGTATCCACTCAATTACGTCGAGAGAATTGAAAAATCACATCATTATTCAATTAGTCTAGGCTTACTTTTGTTAATGATTTATTTTGCGTCCAGCTGGAGGATACAGGAATAGATTTTCGACATTCATGTAGTCGTGATAGTCAGTATGAAAGGTGGAAGCAATCCACCATCCAAAAGAACATTTTTTCGTGCAATTGCACGCGAAGTCAGTATTTCGCGTCCTCAGCAGAGTCCGCGAAACTCAATTTCGCGGCCGTTACCCATAGCAACGGCTGCGAAACCAAAGGTTACTTCCAAATTTGACATTTCTAAAATATAACAAAGACAAGGATTATTTATTGTTATTATTATTTTTATTTAGTTTACAACGCTTTTGAGTTCAGGAGTGGAAGGTACTGAAATATCGCTATCATTATCAGACATTTTGTTTAATTGTAACAATTGAACGAAAAATAGTGTGTATGCCATGGCCGCGAAACTTTTTAACGACCTCAAGATTATCTTGCCTCGGCGATAACTGTTTTCGGTACGTTAAAAAAGTATTTCGCGGCCTAGGCATACAAATAACCATTTTTTGCGAATATTATTCCACTTTTTACCAGGTATTGTTTTTTTTTCTGTTAAACATTGATCTTGAAATGCACTGCAGTTTTGTCGACCCACATTGTAATCTGGGTTGATCCAAGTTTTATAAACATTGATCTTCTCTGTGAAATTTTTATGAGATACTCCTTCCTCCAAAACATAATATCATCACTGTCAGTAAGGACATAAACAGGTAGAATAAAAAAGACCAGGACTTTGTACGCAATACCAAGACTAAATAAGCAAGACCATCAACACATGACCAACGATTTGAGCAAGAATAAAACGAAGGCTATCCGAGTATTGATCTTGTTCTTGCTTTGCTCATCACTACTTCAGCTTTGTATCTTAACTTTTTCATTCATTAACAAAAATATCTGTAATCACAATTAGTTCTGTCATAATTTATTATTATAATGTTATTGCCTTTGTTGAAATGTTATCCAAACTACAATAAACTATTTATTTATCTATCTTTTGAGGAAATTGTTACGTCGGACATATATTGGCGAATATGTTAGGGATAATGAAGAATAAGAAGAAGAAAAACTCCTTGAATCATCTAGAAAAGTAGAGAAAAGAAAATTATAGTGAACGGACCATTGACGTTCGTGAGTTTTTGAAGTTGTTCAAGTTCAGCTTTCTGGAAGTAAGAGGTGATTAGGATTGTATTGTAGAAGAAATAAAAGACGTTTTGAGATAAATAAAAATGTAACAAAATGTGCCAGTGTGTTAAATTTATAAAGCATATTATTTAAGAGTGTCGTTATCTTGATTATATGCATAATTTGTTTGGTGTTCCCGATAATATAAAGACAGCTCTTACGGACAAATTAGATAAAACCTAGAAATTTCTCAAGTCATATTTATAAGCTATAGACCTTATTTTTCATGTTTGTAATTAATGGCATATTTATTTAAACTGCCAATGATCCAAGTGAAAAAAAATGTAACAATATTTATTCATTTGTTATTTATAAAGATAAAAATTAATTTTCTTATTTCTCCAAACTAATCTAACCTTAGCAACTCTAATAAATGAAAATTTGGAAAACACATTTCACCTGCTTTTTAAGAAAGTATGATGTTCAAAATGTTTGTGATTTCAATTATTTTCCATTAGTTATTGTTCTTATTCTTCGTCATCCCGTATCTGAATATATTTATCGCAAAATATTCATACTTCAACAGATAATATTAGCGCTACTCCAATCATTATTGATTGCTCTAAAAACATTCTCTGAGCTGCAAATAAACTGCCCTCATAAAGGATATATTGTTCCGATACAACCGTGTTGTGAGTAATTTTAATTTTCTACCTGATTTACGTTCAACGCTAGATTGAAATTACTGACGTCCAGCGTCAGCTGCTTATTTAAGAAGATTGTTTTAATATTTCTAATAAATAAATTGGTTACCATATGAACGCATCCTTCTTCCATTTCCGATATTGTTTGCTATCACAAGTCATATTTATTTTTCATTTTAACGAGTCAAAATCGAACATGGAATCAAGTTTATCAAGCTTCAAGTTCAATTAGGCATTCCATATTACGTGACCTAAAATGGTCGCCTTGAGCAAACAATTTGATTAGATTGTCAGCTTTGTATTGTCTATTCGATGGTAAACAGTGTAGTTTGATTTTGTGTTTCTCTAAAAACCTTTATTCGATTTTAACCACGTTTGAGAAATTGATGAATTTCTACCGAAGTAACACATTTCATTTACCTAGCAAATAATGTTTAGCATATTCTAAGAATTATTTTATAGAATAATGTCAGCCTTCCTTAAAAGACGTCTTATCTTGTTTAAGACTAAATATTGCAACCAAGTAGCAATGATTGCTAGTAAGTCGTGAAAAGTAGCCAAAAAATAGAGATAATGTCTCTAAAAAATGCGAAAATAGTGTGGTCATAAAATGCCTTTAAGTGCTTCAATTAGTGCCATTTATAAGCAATACTATAAAGTTTTGTATTGGAATTAATTTGGATTTTAAATGGAAATTAATTCCAAAAAAAAGTATTGCTAGCCTTAATGTGATTGTAAATCTCAATTCAGTTGAAAGGTTTCATGATATTTCAGAAATCATTATAAAACATGAAGGAAAAGATTTGAATGAAAATGAAGGAAAAATGACAATACTAGGGAAATTTGGACGAACAGGTGCGTATTACAGGCGTGTACATAAAAGTAGTAATGCAGCTAAAAGTTACAACGAAATAACTATGGACACAAAGAAGATCACCTTCCTGGTTCTTGGACCACGTCTCTTTATTGGCCACAAAATTTCCAATATCATTCTAATATTTATCCAAAACAAAACTTCATTACATTCTCACGAGAAATGTTTAACTGCGCATGATTATTCAAAGCATTGAAAGCCATATCTGGACTAAACGACTGTTTCTTTATATCGCTTTGACAGCCAATGTGGCAATAAAATCTAATAAAATGCTCTTTTGGTGCCAATTTATGGCTATTCAGGCCTTCGGGTTGAATTGCTAATAAGCTATCAAATCTACTTTAAGGCCAAACCGCGCGCTCCCTTTGGGCAGCGATTACGTAATGAATGCTACATGTTTACGGTTTCAATTGCCTATTCAAGAGTGACACAAAAGTCGATTTTAAATCTACTTCGATGCTCATTGTGTTACTTGGGTAGATAAAGATATAAATAGTTATTTGGTATTTTCACGCTGTTTTCGCTCCAAAGAGCAGATGGAGGTTTTCAAAAGTTTAGCTGCCTACAAAATATTACGAATTGAGTTTTGTGTTGAAAGTAGGACACGCCTTTATGGAATGTTCTATCATTGCAGTCGAATAGGGTTATGCTCATGTTTTTCTTTTATTAGTAACTGAAAAAAGTATTATGGATTTCTATCCCATTTATGATAAAATTATAATCTTTAAATAATTATAATGTTTTTCCACTGAAATATTGTCTATCCAAAAAGCGGACAGAATTCTTAAGTTCTGGAAAAGTACGTTATTTCAATGGAATTTTAAACATTTCTTGAGAGTCAGGAAATTATTTGAGCAAATTGAATTTCCAAATTTTCATTGCAATATCCCCAAATTTCTCTTGAGAAGCAGGAAAGCCACATAAAATTCAAACCTTTTAAGTACGTAATTATATTTATATCTTCTTTTAACAGGATTTTTATTCTGATCGACTTTTGTGCATCATTATCTGCTAAGTACCTTCGTAAAGTTACAAAGTACATAGATTAGGAATTTTTCAAGATTTCTATACACATTTATTTAATAACGCACTTGAGAATAATCTGAGGAACCGCAATTGTCTGTTTCCTACTTTCTACCGATTCTGTTGTATTTTATTCAACATTAAACAACAAACCCTATTGCCAGGTTCCTATATTAGAAATTTTCTCACTTATTATGCACTCCTTTGTTCTAGAACCTGATGCTGAACTATTTACTATCGCAATAGTGCACAAAGCAAATTAATGTCTGTCATTTTTACAAGCACGTTCCATCCAGTTGGTATACCTATGAATCATCTTGACTTTCCGGAAAATATAGAATTGATAAAATGAAAGAATTCCTGACAGCACACGCATTTTATTCAGTTGAAGAGTTTTTTGAGCGTTAAATGCTACTCTTTATTATAGATTTGTTTTGTGTGTTCGTTTCTTATTCGCGCCCTTCAAGCAATCCTCATTTAATAACTAGGATCTTAAAGAAATTAATTCACATAGTGAAACTCTACAAAAAATTTTTTGAAAAAACTTTCTATCGCTAAAAATGAAGGAGCTAT
This sequence comes from Galerucella calmariensis, assembly GCA_910591675.1. Classification (NCBI taxonomy): domain Eukaryota; kingdom Metazoa; phylum Arthropoda; class Insecta; order Coleoptera; family Chrysomelidae; genus Galerucella; species Galerucella calmariensis. The sequence goes on from CAJUYG010000406.1 coordinate 40,562, forward strand.
TACGTTTGAAAAACCAATAAATTTTTTGAGAAATTGTATACAGGGTGGTCCTTAAGTAATTGTACATGGAAGTACAGTACAATCTTCACTCCAAAATATTGAGATTTGAACTAACTACCATCAATGAAATGTAGATATTAGAAGAGATTCAGGTTGTTGAACATGAAATTTTAATTTTCGTTTTTGGAACTTTAGTTCTTTACATCAGGTTATGATGATCTGACCGCTACGTTACGTTTGAGGATTAAGGGGTCAAGCACATTTACTTTTCGAAATACAGGGTGTTGAAATTTTGAAAACTTGAATGTTTTAATTCGATAACTTCAAAATGGAATTGATTTGACATTTGGCAGGTTGTATTTAAATGTAAAAGGGCATATTTTGATGGAAATAGTAGTTTGTGCAACTAGTGTGGATATGATGGCCATATCGCACGAGTGCTCAATCGTTCAAGTGCGATATGGAAAATCCACACGAGTCAAACAGCGTATTTTTTCTACGACCCACTCAAGAAAAAATCTAGAAAATAAAAATTTCTATAAAATGTAATATAACTTCAATTTGAAAATTTAACAATTCAATTTTATGTTTCCACTAATTTTTTTTGTGGTAAACGTACAGTTCTTGAATGTCCAATTTGTATAATGCTACGGTTTCCCTTTTTAAATATACGATGCTGTTATAAGTAGATGTTGCCAGTCGGACTCCCTCATGAAGGGTACCGTACCATTATCTATAACAATGAATATTCTGCTAAATATTTCAAACGTCTACCTGTTGTCGTTATTAATTTCAAGCAGAATAATTATTTAAAAAAAAATTAAAAATAAAAAAAACATCTTCGGGGGAATCGAACCCGGGGTCTACCGCGTGAGAGTCTGGTTTGCTTACTACTCGACCACAGAGGAATACGCAAATTGTATATCTATAACGTCAGATGTATTACTTAATTTTTGCTTAAAAGGAACTAAAGTTCCTACCGTGTGTCCCGCGACACGTTCTACCTTTTTTACAATAACTTTAACGCTTTTTGGCGTATATGCACAAAAATTTGAGGGTGAGGGTTTTTTGATATGAGGAATCATAATTTTGTACCTATTTCGATGTATTTTGTAGTTGGCGCTACATAGGCCACGTATGCGGCATAAATGAACTCAAAACTTTTTTGCCTTTCACATTAGCGCTATATACTTTTGTATAAAATAATTAAAGCCACATCATTGCAACAAGAAAAAGGTAAATCTGTTACTATCTCAAATCTTAACGGTTTTAGAAATAATCACATTTTTGTGATTAACTACATGATTTTTTAATGAAATTACGTTCGAAAAATGTAGTGTGTACGAGAATTTTTTTTGTATTAAGATTAACATTATTAGGGTATAATAGCAGTCAACATGATAAATATGTATGATACTTTCAATATTTAAAAATAATAATTATCGTACACACCACGACATTTTTTGACCGTAATTCCATTGAATAATAATCATGTAGTTAATCACTAAAATGTGATTATACCTAAAACCGTTAAGATTTGATATACTAACAGATCTACCTTTTTTTTGTTGAAATGATGTGGTTTTAATTATTTCATACAAAAGTAGCTCTAATGTGAAAGGTAAAAAAGTTTTGAGTGCATTTATGCCGCATACGTGGCCTATGTGGATCCCTCTACAAAATACTTCGAAATAGGTACAAAATTGTGATTTCTCATATCAAAAAACCCCCAACCTCAAATTTTTGTGCATATACGTCAAAAAGCGTTAAAGTTATTGTAAAAAACGAAAATTAAAATTTCATGTTCAACACCCTGTTTGCTTGCCTCTTAATATCAAAATTTTATCAATGCTAGTTGGTTTAAATCGCAATATTTTAAAGTGAAGATTGTACTGTATTTCTATGTACAATTACTTAAGGACCACCCTGTATATTATTACTCAATAAATCCAAACCAAAATTTACCCAATCGTATTTTTGACAATTAGGGGTAGTTTTAACTCTTAAAAAACAGTAATGAATGGACTTTGATATGGAATCTCGTCAATAAGTATCCAACAAGGGATATATGTTTTCAAATTGAATCAAACAAATACAGAAATCGTTGATATATATTTGAATGTTTGTACACGAGAGCTGGATACTTTATATAACAGTTATTTACGTATACTTCATTCCAAGATATTTCGTGTTGACTTATGCCAACAACAAACAAAGGCCTTGGGCGCTGGTTCTCTTACACTCACACAGTTGTAGCAGCGATCAATATCGAGATAGAATACGTTTGTTATACTATCGCTAAAATATATGGACCCCCCAGCATATCAGTTAAAATTCAGAGCTAGATCTGAAGGCGTTACACCCACATTAAACTCATGTACTTAATTAGAAATGTGACATATCCCAAAAAAACATCAAAGTAATCAAGGGCTGCTAAACAATACTTTCCGCTCTATTTGTGGTGTTCATATGATTGATTTTCTGTTTAGGAAGACATAATCCCTATTTGTAAAATGTAGCTCGAAACTTTGAGATAGCATGTAACACCAGAAAAAAATATAGGACCGTAAATTGTGACAAGAATTAAGTGTTGTGTCTGATATTATATGAAATATTTAAGAGAGCAAGGCGTGGGTTTTAAGAGCAATGTTTCCTTTGGAATCGAAGATAATATGCAAAATGTATCTCTACATTTTTATGATGAACACTTATTATAGCCTAGTCAAAGTGAACAAAATATCCGTAAAATGCCGCAAAAAATACAAAAAGATTGAAAATTCAAAATTGAGCATTTAAAAGGGGTGTGATTAACATGAGGAAAAATGTACGATGCTAGGCATGTAAGTTTCCGGAAAATCGTTAAGTAAATCTTTGTTTTTTTGTTTTTTCACTCTAATTTCTTAAATAATGATATTACAGAAAAATGTTTGAATCAAAAATGGTAGGTAATACATTTTTTACATACATTTTTTTGTATGTGCATTATTTTTCAAAACATACGAAATTTTTCTAGTAGTATTTTTGAACACCAATTTTCATGTTTTAAATTTCACGATAATAAGTGAACAATGACATTTAGAAAAAAATTGTTTATATGAAATGTGTTCAAAAATGGGGTGTCCACAAATACATTGAAAAAAGTTTTTTTTTTATGGATTATCATCGATTTTCCACGTAAACCTCTACTCAAGAGTCGGTCAAAAATTGTCTGATGTATGGCTCGAAAAAAAACAAAATAACATACTTGTTTTTTTCGAGCCATACATCAGACAATTTTTGACCGATTTCTATGTTTGACCTCTCGTTACATTCACAAATGTCTGAACTTTCGTAAAATAATTCGCAAGCATATACAGTGCGAAACAAAAAATTTCCAGTCAGTTTTAAAGTTTGGTAAAGTTTGGATGTGTCCGCCATTTTGTTTTTTAAACAAAACGCGAAATATTAGATTAGTAGTGTGTCTTGATCAATTATCTTTTAAACAAAACCGACATCAATAAAATCGACCTATAAATAAAAAAAAATATCAATAAAAAAGGAAATTCCGTTTTTTTTTGGACAACCCTATATTAGATGGCGTACTTCAAAGATTATGGCGTAATCTTAAAATTTTATTTAAAACTTTTTCTTGTATCTGCATTTTCCACAAAGATACATACGATTTTCACGTGAACTTTCATTGAACCTTCATTTTTTTGACCCCACTTCATTTTCATTATTGTTTCAATAACAGACTCTATTTTTGATGTAATTTATTGCAATTTTTGTTGTTAATATTTTATTATTATTGTTGTTGTTATTACGCGGCGGCGCGTATAAGCCGCTCTCTCACCTGCTTTTTCTCCTTTATTTGTGCTCCCTTCTCTTTCTTACCTGATCCATAGGTGTGTTCTTTTGTATGGCGATCACTTCTAAATTGGTTTATTTTAAAGTTCACAAATTTTCAGATACTATCATAAACACTAAAAAAAGTTGTAGGAGTTTTGTTGAAAGATTCTAGTATCCATTATAAATAATTATGTATTATTTTAAAAATATTTAATATTTATAGGAAAACTGTATAGTAGTTTCGAAAGTAGACACTTCAAAGTGCTTAGTGGTAGAGTTTCATTGAATTATATTAATTTCGAATAGAGATATAATTGAATGAAGTCTAAAAAAACAAGTAAAATTAAGGATGCAGAAAAACCATTTTTGTTTTAGAAGCATTCGTTTAAAATTCGAAATATTGGTGGCTTTGCTTTTATAATGATGGTGTTCTATGCTCATTTGCAATGCTAAATCTAGAATCTCTGGGATAAATATTAATTAAATAGGAATAATAATTGTTTTTCGACTTTTTAGCTTTAGTTTTTTATTAATAAAGAAAATCTACTTTTTTAAATTTGAAAGTATTTTTATATGAAAGCTGAGATCTTTCTCTACATTTTACATGTGTTTATTTATTTTTTCAGAATGTTATTAAAAATTAATAAATTTGGCTCCCGGGCCGTTCGCGCGGAACTACGAATTTACTAGCACTGACATTAATTTTATCTTATAAACTTTCCAATTTACAGAAAAACTTTCCATATAAAATTGGTAGATAAATGTATCAGCTACAATTTTTTATTTAAACATTTTTCTGTATTTTTATTTTTTAAACAATTAAAGTGAGAAAACCAGCAAAAAAAATTTACTCAATTTTCCGGAAAATTGCATACTTAGCATCGTAAAGTTTTTCTCCTGTGGAACACAACCCTTTTAAATACATAATTTTGAACTTTCAAGTTTTTTGTATTTTTTGTGAGGTTTTATGTGTACTTTGACTAGGTTATTAGTTGTAGAATGAATATTGATTTGCGGAATTCTTACAAATTATGTAGGATGTGGTTATGTGAGTGGAGTCAAGAAACTCATTTGTTAAATTATTTAAGGTACCAAATACCTTAAAATTAAATTTGTTTACAATGGAACTTGATCTCACGATTATTTTTTAATTGAAAATTAGCATTTGAGAGTGTTTGAATACGTTGATTAACTTTTTACTCAATTTTTTGCTCAGGCATGGGATATTTTTCAATACGATTCACCTCATATTAGTTCATCAGTTGTAGTAGGTAACGTATTGAAGTAAATAATACCTATATATTCATGTACCCAAATGTCATTCAATTTTTTCAACCATTAATTATATATCTTTACAATTTGTTTTGTTGGTTATGGTTAATTTTCTCAAATTAAAGAAAAATAAAAAATTGTTCAATTGTAAGTTTCTGGAAAAACTGATATGAAAAAAAGGAAAAATAATGTAAACAATAAACAAGATATCAAAAACTCAACTCAAATTTATCATTATTTGATAAAATAACAAATTAGTTATCAATAACTAAACATTTTTCTCAAGTATCGTAAGTACTTGTATAATTTTTAATGTAACTTATACATTACTGAAAATTCTATAGTAACAATTCTAAATGTTTCACTTCATCATGTGATTTTCCAAAACCTTCAAATTTTTTGAAATTTATTCCTAATATAATTACCATACCCAAGAAAACAAATTGTAAAGATTATATATATGCTTTCCCTCCATTTACTGCCAGCGTTTTTGTTGTATAAACAGTCATAGTTGAATAGATGAGGCTTTTACTTGATGAAGATACATACTAAATGATGAAATGAAACAATTTTATTAGTTAAAATCTATTTTTCTTCACCATATATACTTGCTTTGATTGCTGCGTTTTAGCAAATCAAATTGTTTCATTTCATCATACAGTCATAGTTCATGTACAACGCACTTTCCCCCTTTTAGATTTCAATTTCATATTATTATTATTTAAAAAATGTGACTTTGATACCTTTCACTATTAAGCAGATACCATGTTGAAAGTTATATTTTTGGGTATAGGATATTTTACATAAAATGCCATTCTAATTTAACATAGTATTCGAAGGGTTATGAATAACATAATGGCTGTTCACTCCCGGTATAACTAGTTTTCTTTAAAATTTTCCAGATTATTTCCTTCCTTCCTTTGAAATGTAAGTAACTGAGATTACCTTTAAATATATTGCGATCTATTCATTTATATGAATTGCATCTAAAGAGTGATTCATAAGTATAATAATAATTACACGTTCAGAATACGAAAATGATGATATTTTATTTAACAATAATGGATCTAAGTCCACTCCTTAATGAGCGACCATTAAGTGAATTATTAAAATTCAAACATCTCGAAAACGTTTCATATTTAAAAAATCAAAGAAGTAAAGCAATATCAATCACAAATGATGAAGCTGGCGGCATCTACCAGTTTTCTAAAATATTCTTGTTTAGTCTTACTAGTAAAAATTATTAACTGATCTACCAACAATTGAATATAATTTTACACTTTCACATTCCGTATTTCAATAAGAAACAGACTCGGACCCATTGCTGCTAAGTAAAATATTATTTATTCCTTTTGCACGTATAGTTACAATTTGGCCCCTTACTTATGTATCAACCTGTATAATAATAACCCTACTACTATATTTTTTATTAAATTATCAAATAGGTAGTCCTAATTTTCCTTAATTGGTAGGTATATCAAATTATTTTCAATTCAAAAACAAATTTTCATTCATTGATAACCAAATGTTATTTTCCAGCAATACCATGAAACGAATGAATTCATTTAAATAAACTAATTGGCAATCAGAAATTGATAGTAAACTGTATTCGTTTATTAATCAGAATAAAACAACCAATATTTTAATTCCGAATCATGTCCATTAATTTTGTGGGAAATAAATAAAAGCGAACGTATAAAGTAACAATAAAAACCTATATTATATATTTTATATAATGACCAGATATAACATTCAAACAATCTTATTTCTTCGACAGTAAGATTAAATGGGTTTTAGTTGAAGTACCATTATCTTTTTTAATATTTTATAATACGTACCCCGAATCAAGAATATAGAGAAACATTTTCATTTACAAACTCTATCTAAATCAGTCTTGTGACCATGTATACTCCAATATTATTTAACATTAATTACAGTTTTTTTATTATTCACAATATTCACATTTATATATATCTTGACTAAGAGCCAAATATCACACAGGGAAATAAATATTTACAAGGTTTGTCGTTCACAGCACTAGAAAAGTTGCCAATTTGAGCAACCTAAATAATACAGTCTATTATTATTTTTTTAGGAACGTTTTAATACACAAATTTAAACGTCGGTACCGCAGCCTTCTTGATATCCTTCATCCGGTGAATTTCTATTATTAGATAATACTCGTTTTAAGGCAGTAACTGGAGGTAATACTGGTACTGCCCCTTTTTGCCAAACTCTTAATGTCTTTGCGTTCGCTGGTAAATTCACTTGAGACGCTGGTACAGATACGTTTTCTGTTTTTGTTTCGACAATCGGAAGACCGTAATCTGAAGGATAAGATGCTATACGATTAGTTCCTTGAGCCATACGGAAATTGAGTTCTTCCACGGAACCACCCGTGCTGGTTCCATCATGCATAATAGGCGTTTTATCATTGTATTGAAAATTCAAAATGGCAGGAATTGTTTCGCCGCTCCATAATCCAGACGGATACAAAGAATCTGGATTTCTACTATATTCTCCACTCATAGGCCGATCGAGCAGTTCTATCGAAGCAGGTATTTCTCCACTTTTAGTATCATTTATTAAATCTGGGTTGTTACCAGATCCAGAAGATGGCGATACTATGCTTGTTATTATACTCCCGTTGCCGTTGTAGTGAACTGTCGAATAGGGAACGTCATTTAATCGTGGTGGTTTTTGTATTGGATTGCAAAAATTAAGCTCCCCTGGTAGCTTCCGTTCAGTAAAAGACGAAGTTTCTTCAGGAGTATTCATAGGAGAAGCGGATTTTCCATTGGGAATGTTACCACTGTTAACGACAGTAACTACTTCAATGTGTCCTGGTGTTTTACTTTCAGTAAATGGTGTTCGTCTAAGTTTGATCAATAAAATAGATATAATAACAAGTATAAATAAAATAAGAAATACCAAAGCTGCGCTAAGTCCTGCAATTTGACCATTTCCCAAAGAAGTTATTCCTAGCGGTCTTAATGATACTCTTAAAGTGAAATTTGCTTCAGAACTTCCAGCTCGATTTTCTGCGACGCAATAAAATTCTGTTGCATCTCCTTCTTGGACGTTGGTGAGTACTAGATGGCTTCTTTTTTCTTGTTTACCTTCTTCATGGATATGGATTATCTGGTGAGGGGAGAATACTGTATTGTTAAGGAGCTGTTTTCCATTCCAGTACCATTTAACTTGAGCAGCGGGTACAGCGTTAACTCTACAAGTGATGGTAGCGTTTTCACCAACAACGGCTTCGATGAATCGGCTGACTGGTAGAATTTCCGGCTTACAAGCAAAATCATCGATGTGTAGCTCAGCAAACGTTTTATGGATAACTCGTTCAGGACCTCCGCTGCAAACTGGATTTTCTGGATAGGGAATGTTGTTTCGTAGCAGCCACTCTTTCACGGAACGAAGTCTGCAATCGCAGTGCCAAGGATTTTCATGTAATTCCACTCCGTGAAGACGTGTTAAAGTTTCGACCGTTCGTAATCGCAGCTCGGAGAGTCTATTCCCGTTTATTTTGAGAGACTCCAGCATTTCTATACCTTCGAAAGCTTTCGGAGCAACATTTTGAATCTCGCAGTTGGATAGGTCCAATTTTACCAGACCGTGAATGGATTGGAAAGCTTGGAATTCGATTTTTTGGATTGGATTGTTAGATATAATGAGATCACGTAAGAATGGGATATCTTTAAATGTTCCCGATGGAACGCTAGTAAGAAGATTATGAGATATATCTAATTCAATTAAGTTGGTAAGTCCTCTAAATGCTAGATTGTCTATTTGGCCTATACGGCAGCTTCTTAAAAATACTCTTTGGAGATTTATTAACCCAATCTTATTAAAAGTTTCTTTATGTAATATTTGAAGATTGTTTCCTGATAAATCCAAAACTTGAGTTTCGGTGTCGATGCTATCTGGTATCGCTATAAGTCCTCGTTCCATGCATTCCACTGTTTGTTTACCACCTTTCCACTTACACGTGCACGCAGTTGGGCAAATACTTCCCATAGCACTGAACTCCGGCACAACACACGAAAGTAAAAAGTGTAGCCATAGCCACTGCACTATACGTAGCGGCGGCATGATTACATCGAACGGAGACGGCGCGCTTTGTTAGGATACGTGCACGAAATATGTTTGACGTAGACTGAGGGCTTCTTCTCTTCGGTTTGGCCTCGTTGGTCTCTCTTCTTACTGGTTTTGCGCAGTGGGGAACGCTAAGAGCCGCATGAACGTACTGATTTTTACTTCGACCCTCTTTTATTATTGCATTCTTAGTGCAAATGAATTAATTTCGGGTGCACGGATGATTTTGTTTGGGTTATTGTTGAATTTTTATTTGAATATTGGAAAATTTTCATATTTTTGTCTTTTGATGCTTCCATTTCGTATTTTTAGACGATTTTCTGTAAGTTTATATTATCACCTATACAATGTGTAATTATGTTCACATAACTGAAATAAAATAACATTTTTCAACCTTCTTAATTCTCTTGAATTCTTTGAGCTCATCAAACATTCGAATTGTCAGTACAGTTCTGTACATTTGAGGATTGAAATTGGATTCTCAGCCTCTATAGTAAAAGTTTTCTTCCTATGATTTCATAAGTCTTCTTCTTCGCCCACCCTTATATCATTCTTTCCGAATCAGTTTTCTTTCTTTTCCAGATCACGCTGTTTTAATAGAATCCTTTTCAATTAAAAATCTCATATTATCTGAATGTTTTTATGTCTAAGACGTCTAAACCTACTGCCTTTTTTTGATGTGATCAATTTAATTTTTTCCGTTTTTGCTTCACGTTTCACAATATCTCGGCATCTGGCCTTAAGGATTTAGTAATAAAAGTTTATAAATCCCTTATTGTAGTAGACAGTAGACAGTAACAGATCCGTAGTCGGTGAAATTTAGATACAGAAAACTAAAATTTAATCAGTTTTGTGAAAAAAATACACTAGAATTCTTAAAAATAGATTTAACTTTTATATGTTAACTGGAATTGGAAAAATTAAACTGTTTAAACGGGGTATTTTTGATTTATCACATCTAATTGGCAGTTGTTGTCAAAAAAGGTTCCAAATAAAAAATACTTAGTTTAATAACGTCTCCATTATCGCTTGCCTTTTATTGATAGTACAATATTTAAATCCCATTTTAGAAATAGCTCACCACAAGCTTGTTCGTCTGCAAACAATGGGCTCGTTTACATATTTTTTTTTATTTTATTATTGGGAAGAGCACATCATTTTGAGGCTCTGTGCAAAAAATTAGACGTCAGCGAGACTCATAAGTCGCCTAAAAAAAATTATAAACATTAAACAGCGCTCCTCTCCGAATTACTGGCGTGACGTCATCCCATATGAAATCTCTCGTTGAGAGAGCGGATACCTCGCCGATCGGTTCTCGGTTAGATGACTACTTAGCTAGTAACAGTATTTTGCTACCTTATTATGATTATTATTTATTATACGTTTTAGCAAACTCTAAACGTGTTATATTTGTGAAATAAGAACGTGTAGAAATAATTTGAACTATCCGACACAATGGCACAATAAATATTGTGCGGTTCCAGAATGTAAAAGTACTACGATTAAAACATGAAACAAAACATTTATTTCTATTAATAAGGATGTAAAAAACGGAAGCAATGGCAGAAAAGCATAAAAAGACTCAAAGCATTCACTGACAAGTCAACATACTTTGGTTGTGTATCTTTAGGATTTTATTTTTCTTCAATAAGAATCGTTATAAATTACCTTATAAAATACGTTGTGAATTCATATTGAGAGGGTTAATGAAAACCACACGCTTGTATTAATCTAAATGTTTTCAAATACGTAGATGATATTGTTCTTATAACTTGTGGTGTTATTAATGTTCAAAGTTATTTAATAAAATAATGGATCAGTTCTCCACAAATTAAATTTTATTAAATAGGTACCTACTGCTTTTTTCCCAAAAAACAGGTAATCTTTTTCAGTAAATCATCAACAAAACTGGCGTATATTATGTTTTAAAAGATATTATTGTATTTGATTCAAAGTCCGGATCAGCTCTAACAAATATCACTTTTTTTACCAGTGAGGTGCATGTGTATTTGAATCTGATGTAAACATTTGGAACTAATATTACCTGCTCCATCAAGATAAGTTTTTCTTGTTCTTTTCAACATTGGTGATTTAATTTCCACTACACATTCATCATAAATAGCATTTGGAGAAGCTCCTTTAATTGGGCAGTCTGCAGTTAACAAAATTGCAATTTGTTACTGAGTAACCTATAGCATTATCTCCTCAACTTTGTCCACCAGACCAGGAATAAAATAAAACATCTGGAATCACCCTGTATATAATTTGAGATAGCATGTATTTATGAAAATATTGACATTTTTAATCATTCTTGCCGGAAAACAGCCAAAAACGATGTGTCACATGGTATAAAATTATAATTTAATAAACTCGTGTTTTTGATTAAAAAGCTCCATAATCATTAGCAAGTCCACAAGTCCACAAAATTTTGCGAGTACCTAATTCAAAATAAATATGTTTCTACGCGAGATACATTACAGTCAGAAGCGTAATGTTTGTGCACATTAACTTTCATAAGCGGTGACGTCACAGTCATAGTCTTCGCCTCGCTACGGTATGCTTGTTTAATTGGTTATATTAGGAGAACGACATATTCTATTGAGATGAAATTTTCAGAATTATATTTTTATCCTTAGTACTTTGTTTTACGACAGTTAAAAATGATTTAAAAATTTTAGTGAACGAGCCCATTCTCGCTTCGTCTTCAATTAACCGCTTTCTTTCACAATCCAGGGATGGTATCATTTGTACTTGGTATAGGCAGGGACGTATATAAGGGGGGGTTTTGGGGGTTCAAACCCTCTCCATAGAAAATACCATAAAGGTACAATAATTTTTTATTAGCATACTGCCGCAATATGAGTATTCATCGGGATGTGGCAATAGAAATAGATTCCTCAACAATTGTGAATAATTTAGCTGAAGAGATTAAATTTACTTTTGTATTAGCATACTGCCGCAATATGAGTATTCATCGGGATGTGGCAATAGAAATAGATTCCTCAACAATTGTGAATAATTTAGCTGAAGAGATTAAATTTACTTTTGTGAGATTGATTTTCTGTTTTAATAGAAGCTTCAATATTCAATCATCTATCACTCTTTAAAATAGGTGCTCCCAAATTAATAAACAGGTAACATCTCGGCTGGTATGGGAATGCGGCGAAGAACTTGGAAGACTGGCGACTCGGAACGGTGTAACACTGGATGGGTCCCAGGTCACAAAGGAATCGCTGGCAATGAAAAAGCTGACGAACTTGCAAGAGCAGGATCATCAACACTAATGAACGGATCCGAACCATCTGTGGGCATTCCCAGATGCTCCACTAGGTCATGGTTAAAAGGTTGGGTAGAAGAACAATCCATAAAACTCTGGAAGAATACGCCCAGGCAAACACATGGGAAGAAATTTATGAAAGAACCATCACAAAAAGTAGCAAAAGAACTGCTCTCAATGAGCAGGAACAAACTACGCACCATAACGGGGCTTCTAACGGGACACTTTCCCTCAAAGGAGCACCTGAACAAAATAGGGCTGTATAACGGAGACCTCACATGCAGGAGATGGAAAAATGACACTGAAACAGCTCTGCACATATTATGCAACTGTGAGACGCTGGACCACAGGAGGCAAAGACTAAAAAATGGAAGACCCCAAATGACTCCAGAAGACTTCTACAACCAACCAGTAAAGAGCTAATACATGGAACGGATTGGCTGAATAGGCTGTAGTCAGTAGGTTAAGAGAATCCACAATAAGCCGGCTCCTTTAAAAAATATATAAAAGTACATGGTTATAACCATTTTAGCAGTTGGGGGCAAAACGAAAAACGATGTTTAAAAATACTTAGATGTAGCCAAGTCAAACAAATATTGAATAAAAAAAAAAACATTATTTCTTGAACTTGAAAAATTGCTTTAGCTCGTGGCACTCGATTTTTTTGCCTTAGGCGGCGCCTTCAATGAAGCTTTTCTCTTCTAAACCTATCAAATGAAACAAAACCAAAACCCTCCCCATGTAAAAGCTATAGCTACGTAACTGAGTATAGGACATGTTATATTGTTCTTGGGATTACATCTTTTTGCATTTGGTCAACACATCCAGTTTTATCACTTCGTTTTTTTCGTTTACGTATTGACAAAGGCATTTCTGTGTGTAAGACCTTATTATTTTGTGACAGAACTCTACAATCTACCCAAGACATTGAAGTTACATTGGCATAATTCAATATTTAGTATGGTGTACGAAGGTCTGTTCGTAGAGCAGTCAAAAACGGTTGGAAACTGGACGACTCATGAGCAGGGAATAGAAACCGTTCACAGTGTCCAGTTTCCAACCGTTTGTGATTGCTCTACGATATTATAAATATATAGTATAAGATATAGTAAAGTGAGTATTTTTGTTTTTTATATTTTGTTGTGGATTCTTATATTGATATTTTATTTAACCCAAACAAGAAGGATCAATAAAACTCAAAGTCTTATTGATCCTTCTTGTTTGGATTTTTACAACCACATTTGAGAAATGGATGAGCTCTTGGAGATATTTTATTTATTTTTAAATTGTCGCTTTGTTCATCAAATTATTTAATTTCTCATGACAATAAACCTTCTAACTTCCTTATTCTCGTTAACGTAAAATCGTAACTAAACTTTACTAGAATGTTTTATAAGGAAAAGTTTACAATAGAAATGATTGAGAAGACAGTAAAAAGCTTGTTAGATTCATACGCTTTGTCAGTACTTTAAATTGGAGATCTTTAAAGTATTTGTGAGTGTGGCTTTGCAGCCATATCAGTCACTTTTCTGTTTTTTTGCTCACAGAGATAGATGGATTTATTTATGGCAACTATTAAAACGTTTAAGGCCGGCTGTTATATGGAAGTTTAATTCGTTACGAGAATCTGGCTTAATAGTTGATTGAAAAAACAACAAATTACTGAAAAAGATAGTAGGAAATTTGAGGAAGCTGGTTTTAGGGCCAACTGCACCGCTGCTACTTGAGCATTATGTGCGACTGCACCGCGTCGTCGAAGTGTAGGTTCTACTTAAGTCCTACTTATGTGAAAGTAAGGTTATGTCTTGGCACTTGGCAGACAAAATTATCAAAAAATAAAGAGGTTAGTTTTCAAAATCAAACAAAATGGAATTAATAATGGATATAGAGCGTTTTGATGACCTTCACAGAATGGAATTAATTGAAATTGGTGTTCCCAGGAATGTAATTCCCAGACAAGATTTTTACAACACCCTATCCGAATATAAATTTTTTGAAAGTTTCGATTAGGAGAAGATTTCTACTAACACTATTGAAAGATCGATAAATCACTGAGAGACTCAGCTCTTCATTTACTAGATTATATTTTATATTGTTTATATTTTCACTTTTCAATTTTTACCAAAATCAAAATCCCTGTCCGCCTGTCCACATCCTGTCTTTAGTCGACTCAGCTAAATAAGACACGGTGCAGTTGAATTACAACGAATAAAGTTTTACTTATGAAAGCATTGATTAGAAGAAGAAACGGTGCAGTTGGCCCTTGATGATTCAATATAAAATACAGACATGTTTCATTCGCGGCTCGCGTTTGTGATAGTCAATAGATAAAACACATATAACAGCTTTTTTAATAATTTCAATGACATAGTTAGTGGACGTAATCGTAAAACACAATAAAGCGAGCGAAATGGATTGATATACTATACAAAAATAAACAAATGAGGAATGTGGTGTTTTAATCTGACAATCCCGTTTTTCGTTTTTCCGGTTAAATTGGAATATATATCCTACTGCATGAATAAAAAATGTCACAAAACGATTTGTTTATTAATAACCTAAATATTTATTGTGTATCAGTTTTTAAATAAATTTCACATTACATTCAAAGGATATAAGGTGTTTCCCAAAAAAAAGTGCGCTTGTTTCAATTCGCTATTATATCTACACCGATTTCTAGTAGTGATGAGCAAAATTGGTCTTGGTCTTGCGAAAAAGCAAGACCAAGAACGAGACCAAAACCATTCTTCGACTCGCAAGATCAAGACCAAGACAGAATGAACAAGAACAAGACTAATACCAAGACCGACTATGCAAGACCAAGACTAAATACGCAAGACTCAACCAAAAATTCTTTTTCACAGTAACTATATGAGATGAAATATTTGTAACAGCGTCAAGATATGCTTTTCTTGGAACAATATGAGTTGGCATGTCGAATTGTCCGTTTTCTTTACTAGATTTTAACCATATACATAAAAAACAAAGAAATCACTGTTTAAAAAAAAGGATCTACATAAATGTTCGAAGAGAACATAGTCTTTGTCCTAATGTCTGGTTAACACATGGCTAAAATCCAAGGGAAAATTACTTATTTTTCAATATTTTCATTTTTCTCAAGGACAAAATACAGCAAGACCAAGACCGAGACCAGACAGATTTGACCAAGACCGAGACTGTTCGAGTCTTGGTCTTGCTTTGCTCATCACTAATTTCTAGAGAAATCAATTTCAATTTTTTGACCTGTTCTGTCTTATGTTCGTATTAGACCATAAAAATCATTTGTCAAAGATCATTTATGAGAGATCTTATTAATTAATAAGTACCAGCGTGCATTCAATCAGATATTAAAATGTTTCAGTCGTATATGAGGTATGATAAAAAATATGGAGTTTACTCGGACTTAACCGTGGATTCCAGGACACCCTGGAATAGAAGAAAATGGAGTAGCCGATGAACTGGCGAAGAGGGAGACTGGAATACCTATTTGGGGACCGGAACCCTTTTGCCGAAAAAAAGATCTGACCACTGGAAATATCTATCGTTGTTTTTAAACTAGGAGGAGCATTTTAAGAAACCTCACTCACACCACTAAAAGTTACTAGATTAAGAGAATGTTCCGAAGAGGGTCATGTGCAGACTTTTCGAGCTAATTGACAATTATGTGACATATATGTATTATATTGCTCGCAGGTGTCGTGTCCCAATGAGGGATTAATGCAAGTCTAGAATTTGAATCATCATTGGCCACAATTGTAAACAAAATGCAAGGTCATCATAAGTAATTCATGTCAAATTGGATGATATAAGTACGTACAAAAAAGCTACTGTATGTTTAAATTATTCTCTATTCATAGCACGAACTAGAAGTCAACAGAAGTTTTGATATCGAAAAATACCAATAATGTACTGCGAAGTAAGTAAAACTTGATGCAGAAATATTTACAATCATTAGATTTTACTTAGCAATTTATATTATTAACAAGAAAAAACAAGCATAGATTTTGTTTATCGAACTGAATAAATAATAAAAATGGCACTCAACTTGTTTGGAATATAATACTCAGTTAAAAATAAAACAACAAACGTGAAAAAGATGTACCTAATAAAGATTGAGGTCATAATATTTTTATATAAACACAAAACTGATAAATATCGTTGTCAGTTGTATCAAAAAAGATATGTGAAACGGGCGGCAATTTAACCAATCACTAGGCTTCAGAAATGCCAACTTAAATTCAAATCGCTCCTCTTAGTTTGAAACAAGGAGTAGGGCTTGGACAAAAATTCTGCTGGGGTCAAAGTAAAACTGCACAATTCGTGTTAACGGATATCCTGACGGGACATTGTCGTCTGAATGGACACTTGAAAAAGCTGAAAATAGTGAAGGAAGAAGAATGTGGATTATGTGGATTCATGGAAGGAGAAACCTCCATCCACATTGCACAGCAATTCAGAATCATAGGGCAGAAAACCTAGGAGGCTACTGCATAGAAGAGGCCCTCCTGAAATTCCTCAGGGGCATAGGACTAAAAAAGTTCCTAATCCCTGAGACTCTCCTCAGAAACTAAGAAGAAATAAGGGGGTACAATAGATGTTTCAAGTCTCAGTGAATATCACCCCATATAAATACACCAACACTTGGTTATTAGATTGTATTGAAGTTTGACCTTTTTATGGCATTCTCGCTTATCATATGATATTTTCATGTCTTCCAACTTTTCGTTTGTCCAATACATTCTGTAGATTTCTTCTCAATTCACATCCATTCCTGTTCTTTCGTCCTTCCGTTTCGATTCATTAAATTCTCGAAAAAAAAAAATCCCCAAAAACCTAATCAAGTTTCATATCCAATTATCCCCACAGCAGTTCTATGTAATATTTTGTAAATGATTCGATACTATAAGCAGAAAATGATAGGAACGCGAAGGAAGGTGCCAATAAAACGAGCCCGGCGTTCGTTCTTTACGAAAATATTTTTTCAGGGGGCGCGAGCCGAAGCCGTTTAAGGGGCTCTAACGACCGCGGCCGCCATCCAAGATGATTCAGATAAAAAAAATAGTTGGGATCATTTCCTTAACGACCGAGACACTTTCCTGTTTGTGTGTGTTTGTGTGGGGACTGCTGGTGGCTAAAAAGAAGAATTTCTTTGTGTTTGTGTGGGTTGGGCATGCAACTATACGAGATCCACGGGCGTAGTATGATATTTCTAGATTTTTTAAATGTTTTTCAAAGCTTTTTTGAGTCGTAATGTTAACCAATATTAAAGTGGACTCATGCAAGCAACAATTAGAACTTAGATTCACTTTAAACCAATATTAAGAAGATGAAACCGTGTCATGTAATGTAATGTAGATGTTCATGCAAGAAACTAAGAATTTGAGAATTGAATTAAAAATAAGAAGTAAATTTAATTTCTCCCATGACTTCGACATAACGCATGCATCAGGTCCTGACCATAGATCTCCTACTGGCTGGTGATTTGTGTTAAGTTATTGGGTGGAGTAGAATTCAAAGAGACCTCTGGCGGAAAAAATTGTAACTGTCGCAACGAGTGAAATAATTCATTTTTTTATTGGTGAACCATTTTACCTATTTAAAGCACGCCTCAGCGTGTTTAAATCGAACTTTAAAACACGCGTTACCATGACAACATGAACAACTCGAGAAACGGAGTCTAAATGACAATTATTAATCTTCATTCGAACAATATTTAACAATTTCAATTTTATGAATGAAAATGTAAAGTACAGTTGGTATTGTTTGAAATATTAACATTTCGATTTTTCAAATCGGAGGAAAGGGTATTTAAATTAATACTATTAACATCCCCAGGAATCAATGAGATTGAACTTCCATCAAAATGCAAATTATTTAATGTTTTCCTCATTTCATTGACAACGCAATTCAACCATTTTACATTATTAGTTCTTATTTCATTTTCTTGTTGTTGTAGTAGTAATAGATACCAGTATTTATAATTTCAAAGTGTACCAATAAAAAAAATAGCGTAAAGTATTCGTGGATAACTGGTCTTTAAGAAACTTGCTCTATCGCGCGTGTTTTAAAGACTTTAATATCCACTTATACTTTAATATACTATTGGCATTGTTTTTGTAATGTTTTTATATGCAACTCACAGTTATCACCATAAATTCGTACTTTATTTGTTTAATTTTGTGTCAGTGATAAGTTTAAGACTGTGTTTTTCTATTTAACTCAACTGTCATCATTTCTGAGGTAATATTCTTATATAATCAGAGATATTATGGAAGAGGTTATGTTATTCTATTTTTTTGTTTTCATTGCAGATCAAAGAGAAAATAGTCGGTATTGAAGATTTAAAATATTATTCAATACAAACCTACCTTCCCTGCAACTTTTGTAGATATAATTATATCAAAAATAAAATGAAAACACGAAATCAGACCTGAAACTAAACAGTTAATTGGACGCTTGTTGTACTTTTTACAAATAATATCAACCATATTACTCCAAAAATAAAAATATTAGGAGTCAAAATTTAGTTTAACAACACAAAATACTAAAGCACAATTGAAGAAAAAGCAAAAGTTTTACAAAACACACACTGAAAATAACTAAAACAGTAAAATAAAACCACTTAAATATCAATTGGCTTATATGGCAGCTGATTTGTTTTACTCGTTGCTAGGATGACATTGACATTTTAGAGCGTCATCTATCGAATTCTACTTTTCCCACTTGTATAACATGTTCAAAATGGCTGGAAATACTGCGCAAGTTCGGTTGATTTATTAATATTTGAATACGAATAATTTAATGATTTTCTTAGAAGAAGTTTCAAGATTTAACATAAATTAATTACTATTTAATCATTAATTAATACTTTTCGCCCTTTAGTCTACGCTTGTGTATCTGAACGACCACAAAATCTTGCCTGTCTAGGCATTCCATTGAGAGAAGTAATAAATAAATTTATATAACCTGTCCACTTCGAAAATACTACACAATATCGAAAAAGGTGTTGGGATAGTAACCTTGGGCTATTGTCCGGTGGCACTACGTGGCCCGGTGGATTCTTTTGTCACACTTAACACTATTCGATCATCCGAATTCCCCAATAAGAGGATTACGAAATACGCTTTTGATACAAAGTTTTGTGTACTCTTAGTTTTTGTTTCCCTTTCCCTTAGTTTTTTGCTTTTCTTTGAGAAACTACCTGATGACTACGAGAGCACACGTATTTCGGACGTGATCAGGAAATTACGGTTAGGATTTTGGGTAACAGCGTGTGATTTTACCTCGGAATTTCTCTTGGGTGGTACCATTCATGATAAAAATAAATAGTTTCAATATATACATGATGATGTCATATAATTGAAATATATTAGGTTCAATATAAAATAAAGTTTCAAAATGAACTGCTATCGTTTTCTATGCATAATTTATAAAGAGCTTCTAATATAGCAACTGTCTCTCCTGTGTGAATACTGCAATTTTGTGGTGATCAAATGACAAATTTGTTGTTTTCACAAATATACGCCGCTGTGTTTCTTGTTTCTGTTTTCGAGGCATCGGTAAAAATAAGAGAAGTGTTGATGGAAATTCGGATATTATATATTTGAAGGATTGCTGAATTATGGATGGAAGGGAGGAAGTTTTTTGGTACTTTGTCAGGATAATGGTTCATTTTTAATAAACTCTGATTCTTTAAGCACTAGAAAAATATCCACATATAGATCACAAATCCACAATCAAAACATTGATAGATCAACAATGGCAGTCTATTTGGCATAAAACAGATAACAAATTGAAAGAAATCAAACCACAAGTTACAACAGTTTTCCCTACCTCCTACAAAAGAAGAGACCAAGTTATACTGAATAGACTGCGTATCGGGCACACACACTTAACACACCAACACCTCATGAAAAAAGAGCCCGCACCCACCTGTCAAAATTGTCACACAGTGAAACACATCCTACTAGAATGTCCAATATATGACACATCAAGAAAAACCATCAAATTAAGATCCAACCATCAAATGAAAATAGTCCTTGGCTATCTAAAAGACATTAAACTCAAATCAAAAATTTAGAAAAACTGTTATAATTATTTATACCTTTCATTATTATATTAGGTAATTGTAAAATTGTAAATATTACCACCGTACCGTACACTAACTACCGACAAGGTAAATTCACTTCGTCGATTTACGGGTTACCGAAAATTTCCTCACACCTCCTATCGTCTGGCGAGTTCTGGCTAGTTTAAAGCATTATTGAATGTTGTTTTACGATAACAGACGTGTAAGGCGCCAGAGAAAAGATGTACCAAAATTTCCAAACGTTCCGACGCAAGTGAATTTACTTGTCGGTAGTTAGTGTACGGTGCTATTACTATGTAATTGTATTGTCTCTCCCGCTAATAACTCATAGAAGTTGATGCGGGGTAAATAAATGTTTTTGAAATTTAAAAAAAAAAGTTTCAAAATAATTGAAAAAATGAGAATTACAACATTTCTTTAAATGCATATAAATATGTAGTATATGTAGCAAACGAGCTAAGCATTTTGCAATAGCTCATCTTTTTTTTTGTTAAAAGGTTTGTAATGACAATTTTTTTCAAAACGCTTATGGACAAAGATAACTAAAAATATTCTTAGTATTCCTCAAAAACAAGCATTTATGTAAACACTAACAACGGTAAGGAAGGGATTGAATAGGAAGTCTTGACTTTTTCTTCAAGAAATATTGTCTGGAATGTAAAAATATTTTAGCCATTTGCGGAAAAAACATTATTTAAAATATCTATCCCTCACAGCAGTACCCTGTAAACATATGTACCTAAGACCTATATGTTCACATATCTCATTTTTTCTCATGATCTAGAATAAAACAGGAAGTAAAATAACAAGCAGTTACTGGATTCGTTTCCGAGATTAAAACTATCAAAATTTTATTCACCCACTATAGTTTTTTTATTAATTTAACTACGGTATGTACTTGAAACAACGGCTGAAAAGTTCAGCTATAAATTTGGTATCTTAAAGAAACAACGTCCGTTTGTGAACATTTTTATTGCTGATATCATATAACGGCCATAAATAACTTCATTTTACCGGTGAGACGTATCAAAGAGAAGAGGAGAATGAGTGATAGGGCGAAACGTCGTCTTTTATTCTCGTTGTACGTTGTTATTCTCCTCAGATTTGGATAAAAATGTTGGGGCAGACGTTACTCGCTCCCAGTACAACGGAGACAACATTCCTATCTTATTTCGTCCGTATTCCCATTTAAATACTTTAGAGATATAATATGACATTATTTGATACAACATGACATAATATTTGTTGATGGATCATTTTTTAGGGGGAAAAATTATACCTTAATGACTTCCACGTATTCAACATTTTTGTCAATAATATCTGGAGTCCTGGATAGAGCACGATTCCAAAATATTAAAAGAAATGGAACATTCTCTTTAAAACAGTATTATCGGTAAATGAACAAGACCAAACAAAAGAGAAGAAGTAAATGAAAAAAGTAGGAGTGGAAAGTAAGAAGAAAATATACTGGACGAGTAAGGAAAACTCAAAAATGGCAAGGTGACTAGAGAAGATGAAATCGGTGTAGATCTACTAAAACACGGAGAGCTGCAGCAAATATTTCATCTGATTACACAAATATGGTTACGAAAGTTGCAGATATTTTGTTAAATGCAGTTTCATTAAAAGAATGATATAAAACTTAATCAAGCATTGTTGGCTGGAAGACTACATTAAATTTGTATATGTATTTAGATGTATTGCTAGCAGTGACTGAAATATGCCACGTATATTTCACCAAACAACGCAATAAATTTGTCTTAAGCTGAATACCACAGTAACTTCCAACCAACTAACAGTAAGATGTCGGAAACTAAATTTACAATAAAACTTTGAATGAACACGAACTAACAAGTCAAAAAGATACCTGCGCCAAATGAAGAGGGATTTCTACCTGCCAGTTTATTTATTCATCACCGAAAGTGTAAAAGAAATAAATTTTCTTTTGTGCTTATCACACGGAATGTTTACTTAAAAGTTTTGCAAGGTTTTATTTGATTTATCACCAAAAGGTATTTTTTTACTCCCATTCTTCTAGTTGTTTATTAAATGACAATTCTCAGTTTTATAATGATACTCGTTATAACACTGGTTTTCATTATAAAACTGAAAAATTTACCAATAGAAATCTAGATTTTCAAATACCCAAGTAGACAGATCCAATATTTTCTGTAGAACGTTTGACAGTGTTTTATGACAGTTCAAATCTTTTGCGTCAGTTTTTGATAATTTTTGCTTACAAAATTTTACTACTAATATTGTAACAGTAACATACTCATACAATTTAACGCAAGCTAAACATTGTGATCCCGTATAGCACAGCTGTGAAAGGCGCCGCTTTTCAATCTCTACGTGCCGGGTTCGAATCATGGGTGGTACATTTTTTTATATTTTTTAAAATCGAATTTCTTCGTAAAAAAATAGTGTATGAAGCTCTCATGTAATGATTATTACATGATCCGTTGCATAATATACTATTATTTGATTGTGACTTGTTCTTTATTTTTATTAAAGACTAGCTTAGATAGATTTATGTTTTTAAAATAAATAGCAAAAATAAAAAAATATTGATTGATGTATTGATAGACAGATGTCTCGAAAATTATTGTACACAAAATCATTCGCATTAATTATCCGACTAAGCATACAATAGACCAGATGACTTTGACAGGTGGGCCATATGATTCTGGAGGGCAACCGAACAAATTAATTGAAGTTGAACCTTGTGTGTTTCTGTTTTGAAACAAAAATTGACTGATAAATATATAGAAGTTGAAATAATACCCTTCTTGGTGTGCGTCATCGATTGTGATGTATATCCGGGTTTTCGGCATGTCGTTTATTTTATTTGCTATTTTGACATATAGCTATCCTAAAATTTGATAAATAAAATCATCAGGATCGTATTCAGTCAAATTCGAGAAGGCTATGGAATCAATAATTACCAGCATCTTTTTCTAACCAAACTTTTAAAATGCTGATGTTTTTTCGTGTATCTAGGTATATTTTTGTATTATTCAGATAAATATAACAATAAGATTGATATTCACTTCAAATAAATAATAATTGAGCGTAAGCAACAGACCTGTCAAGATCTGTCAGTGTGACAGTAGAAAAAGACGTGAGACACATTGCCGCTACGAAAGTAACGCCCTCATAGTATTTTGAGCTCCCGATTGATAGGTTGCGCTTGAGCGTAATCTAAACATCAACCAATCAAGTTTTTGTAAGTCAAAGATTATGGTTAACGTTTGTAAAACATTCAAACGGTTCATTATTGTGATATTTTGATTATGATTAATCACAGACCTGCCTTTTTTTCATTTAATGTAATAGAAGGAGATTAACAATCGTTGACGCACACCAAGAAGGGTATTATTTCAACCATATAAACGCTATATAAAGGAAAGTCAAAGTTCCATCAGTGAGACTACTTGATGAAGTGAACACGTCAATTTTACTTGCAATATTGCTTAGTTTATTTCGAACTTTTCACTTTTTATTAAATATGGTGTGGACATAAATAGATGGATAACGAATATATACTATAGACTAGAGGTTATATTATGAAGAATCAGTGATACAGTTTTTTCAAACATCCTTTGCCGTTACGTCATACATTGTCCAGTTTGCTCTCTTATTCATGAAATAGATAAGACGGAATTATGACGTCATTAACGTATTTTTTATCTAGGGTCGACATAAATTTCATATGTCACTTTTGACAGTTCAGTTGACATATTTTGAAAACAATTCTTAACATAATATGTCATTGATTAGGATTTTGAGGTTAAGTGTAAAATAACATTCAACTAATATAAGACATACGTAAAACAACAGAATACGTCACCGATTATGAAGTAACGGCAAGGGATGGTTGAACAAACTCTACCAATCTCTTTGAAACTGCAAAGATAAACAAGTGAATATTACCCTATATTTTTCCCCTAGACTGTAAATTAATAGATAAAAATATATAGAAAAATTGAGCAGAAATGGAAAAAAAAAATTGATGACTTGAAAATTTACTAAAAAATTTATACAAAATCTGTATGTAGGTATTTACCAATTATTTTGGGATTCTGAAAAATTGACTGAAACCTAAATCGTTGATAATCATTAAATAATAAACAATGATTTTCTTGACGTAAAATGGTTTCTACAAAAATTGTAGCTGAGCAATTTAAACATATCTACTGTTATTCATTAAAATCCCAACCTTCTATGCGGTTAGAAACAAAACAGGATGTTGTTAATCAACTGGAACTTTTTCTTTGTACCTTTGGAGCGGAAAGAATTTTTTTAAGGCGTGAATACAATGGCCGCCGAGATTTTTATGTGGGTTGAGTCCTTACATACAAATTAATTTCAGAGGAACATAGGTAGATGAGATTTATTTTAGTGGTTATATTGTTGGGAATCGTAAATTAAAAAAAATCTCTTTCGGGAGTTTGATACAGAGTGAATTATTGGAAGAAATTGAATCAATACAACTGAAATAGTTATTTATACTATTGGGAACACCACAAATTTAAAAACTACTTTTCAAAGAGTAGATCGATTATTAAGAAGAAACATCTACTTCTCTCGGGCTATATGCCCCGGCAGACACTGTGATTGAGTAAATAGGTCCCTATTATATTATTTATCGCAAACCGTCAGTAAAGCCGCCGATTATCAGATTGATTTCCGGAAGTAAACAAACAAACCTTCCTTTACCATATCTGCCGCATTTGCGGCAGGTAAAGTGACATATGCGGCAGATGAAGTATTTTGACTTTGACAGTACTCGAAAATTATCATCTGTCAGTGTCACGCTTCTCCCTATTACGGCTTCATAATAGGTTTCTTGCGATTTATTTATAAAAAATTATTGTTGGAACTCCATTGACTTCAGGAATTAACTTTTATAATGCTTCAGGGTGTACGTTCAATTTGATAATAATTTAATAAGTAAATTTGTTCTATATGTGCTGTTTACTTTGTCATAATATACTTCAGTTTCTTATAATTCTGAATTTTGAGCAGTTGGCGATAAAATTTTGTATGCACCACGTCAGTAAAGTGTCTTTATCGGACTCGCCAATTATTCGCCTCGCTTCGCTCGTCTCATAATTTCAGACTCGTCCGATAAAGAATCACTTTACTGCATTGGTACATTAATAACTATTTTAATACTGTGACATTACTTTGAGCTTTTATTATTCCATTTAAAAAATACTTAAATCATAATGATACAAGTTATATAACTGTGAAGGTACTTTTTATTAATTAATTTGTTGTTAAATTCTTTGCGCTTTTTGTAAAATGAGAATAAAATGTTATTTGAGAATTAATCGGAAAATTCAATTTTTATTAATTTTTAATGACTCAAAAGCTACTAAAATGAAATTCAGTTAAAATGTATTCTCTTTCATAAAATGAATATTAAAAAAAATCTGGCGATAGAGTAGGTTATTAGGTTCAATTTAAAATTAATTGGCAATGTACCCACTTTTTCTGTAATAAAATAATTTGGCGAAAATCAATATTTTTGGAAATATTTAGTTATTATTATTATTAAATGTTTCAATTGATATTCGTCAAAAATAAGTTCCATTCACAAATAAACAATATTAAACAAGGTTTTCAAAAGGGAAAGTAACTTATAAATATAATCGGAACAATTTTAGGAATGTCAAGCTAAAAACTGTCTACAAGTTTTGGATCTTCCAATACATATAGAAATATTGCTTGGTGATCAGAAGATCAAAAGCAGTGAACGGCCAAATACTCAAGCTCAAAAACTTGATCTTGATCAAGCTCATAAAAATATGAGCGATGGTTCATTCGATTCGGAATGCTCGCCTTGTATACAGTTTCTTAGATATGGACGCAGGTCTAGTGAATTATGATACTGCACAACCATCACAGAAGTATGGCTGTGGAAGATTTCAAATCAAGCAGTTTGAAGTATACGATTTTCAAGAGCAGCTGGTCAAAACTTCTCAAATACACTGTATTCCTTATTATATACAACCTTATATCATTGCAATAGCGAAATAGTAAAATACGGGGTGTTTCATTACAAAAAAGTACCTACCTTTGAATTGGCACGGCGTTCTGGAACTCACTGAACAGTTGCGACTAATTTCAAAATATGAGAACTTGGGATGTGTGCAAAGTTAAATAATTGATATTGGACTTTATAGCACTAATGGATCTCCCTGTATATTTCTAGATGGATGGGCTAGATTCACCATATACTATGGAGAATAGCATTAAACATGCTCATACGAAGTGTTACAGACTGCTGGTGGACACTGTAAGTCATAGTATTCTAGGACCTGCCTTATACTCTCCTAACTCATCCCTCCATAAAAAAGGAGAGATTGGATGGACCGGAAATTCGGGAAGGTGAACTACTCCTTGGCGCAGGTGCTCACTGGTAGGATACCTCCACAAGATTGGGAAAAGAGAGACTGCGAGAGGTGAGAAGTGGAGGATGATGTGGGACATGGAATAATATGGCGTGCCGTTTTGGTATTTAATAACATCGTTTTAAAAACAAAAACAAAAATATCTCGTCTTTCAAAAATTTTTATTCCCTAATTATTCTGTTAATAAATTAAAATTATGTTTTTCATAATAATAATACAGGAATTTCCATTATAAAAAACATAATATAAATTGCCGATTAAAATTATGAAATACATAATAAAAATTCATGAATTAAAATTATGAAAAACATAATAGAAATTCAATTTTCATTAGGTATTGAGGTTGCCTATACTAATCTAATGCAAGTACCTGAAATCGTATAGTAAATGCATTACTGCAGAATAGGCAACCTCAATACATAATGTAAATTGAATTTCTATTATGTTTTCAATAATTTTAATTCTTGAATTTCTATTATGTTTTTCATAATTTTAAATCGGTAATTTCCATTATGTTTTTCATAATTGAAATACGTGTATTATTATTATTAGAATCATAATTGAAATTCAAGTATTAAAATTATGAAAAGCATAATAGAAATTCAAGAATTAAAATAATGAGAAACATTATACAAATTCAAGAATGAAAATTATTAAATAAATAATACAAAAAGGATTTGTATTATGTTTTCATAATTTTTTTTCTTCAATTTCCATTATATTTTCAATAATTTTAATTGTTGAATTTCCATTATGAAAAACATAATAGAAATTCAAGAATTAAAATTATGAACAACATAATAGAAATTAAATTTCCATTATGTATTGAGGTTGCCTATCTTGCAGTAATGCATTTACTATCCGATTTCAGGTACTACTTGCATTAGAGTAGTATAGGCAACCTCAATACATAATAGAAATTGAATTTCTATTAAGTTTTTCATAATTTAAATTCATGAATTTTCATTATCTATGTTTTTCATAATTTTAAATCGGCAATTTCTATTATGTTTTTCATAATAGAAATTCCCGTATTATTATTATGGAAAACATAATTTTAATTCTTCAACAGAATGATTAAGGAATAAAAATGTTTGAAAGAAGAGATATTTTTTTTCCTCTTTTAAAACGATGTTATTAAATACCAAAACGGCACGCCATAGAAGAATTAGAAAGTTCTGAAGAAGTCGGAAAATAAAATAGGGGAGGCGGTGTATTGAGAAAACATGGTGGAGATAATGTTGAGGGACGAGGAGGAAGGGATGGAGGTGGGTGCCCTAGTGAGAAGCATGATTAGGGAAAGAGGAGAACTTTATATGACATGTGAGAGGTGGGAGTGATAGAAGGGAGAAGATGACGGAGAATGTGAGAGGGACTGCCACCCGTCTTGTCTAATGATAGGGTAGTGAGTCCGAGGCCGCCTGTATTGAACTCCAAGGCGGGAGTAAAGGCGACTTTGAGGTGGGTTTGGTTGGTGGGCATTCTCTTGGGTATGAGTCCAATACTGTCTGGGTACTGGTTAGGTTAGGACCCATTGGAACATGAGTTTCCCATCTCGGCACGAAAAAAAACTCTCCCTCCCTGTATCAACGAAGCTTTTTTTTTATTTTTCGTTCTTCCCGCTGAAAATTGTTCCACCAAAAAAAGTTAATTGTTTTGGCCTAAATCTCCTCAATATAAATATCCTATTATATGTATAATGAAATGGAAATGAAATTTTCTTGAACCAGTTTTAACTAACAGTTCACCTATTACAGAACTAATTAAGTCTGTCGTCTGACGTGTAGTAGGTACTTGCATTTTGATAATGATGTGAGAAAATTACAAAGTGCGATTGATTGCGAAAAAGCCTCGAGGCGCAAACAGGATTGCACATGGTCGTACGTAAAATTTAAATTCAATGAATGGGTCTAAGATGAAATTAGCTAGAACTGAGAAAAGTTTCTTCTTGAGTTCTTGGTGACGTTATTTACTATTTTTAAATCATAGTATGGTTGACGTACTGAGAGGGACTTGCAGGAAGATTTACAAAGGAAGTGATTAGGCATAAGTCTTGTGTGCCTGACCTATATTCCCAATTTATCAGATCAGACCTTTAGATCACTTTTGGCAAGCACGACATTTGACATTTTCCTGCAATCAAGCGTATTAAGAGTTTCAGGGCGTAGAATGATGTATGCACTCATGAATGTATGGGATAATATTAGACGACTTGTCCGAAAATATATACCAGCTACAAGAACTTCCAAGGAGCTGCTGTTGCAAGAGTGGGATAACATCGAGCAGAATATAATCCTTTACTAAGTTGAGAGTGAACCACGTGAAAGTTAACACAAGAGGAGGGAATAAACTCTGCTAGTGTATGTTAGTGATAAGTTTCTTTAGTTTAATTTGCTGGAAAAGTTGTGGTATTTCGGTCTCAATGTAATTTGTTTTAATTTTGAAACACATCTTCAAAAAAATATAAATGCCGTTCGATTCAATATTAAATATTTGGTTAAAATAGAATCCTTCAAAAAACATCACAATTTCAACGAAATATTCGCAGCTTCTCAATTTTATGCTCGTCAATGCATTTGAGTGCATCTTGTAAATATAATATGGACTACAATTCGTACTTATCCATTGCATCCTTGAATCTCGACCCACCTTTCAAGATATTTAGGTATCAAGATTCACTACTTCAGCAATGAAGAGAAACGGAAACAAGCGTTGACATGGATAGAATGGGTTCCAACTTGAATATATATCAATCATTTTGTCATGTTTCTATTATAATTCAATCCATAAAATACTTTTAAAATTTTCCATGGCATATATTATATAGCCCCCTATTTTCTGTACGTCTTTGATAATTCACACATCCTCATCCTTATACTAATTGAATTAAGGATGCACCCGAATGCCGCTGGCAGTATCTTATATGCTACATGTATATCAGGTGCTTTCAAATAGTTTCACCGAAGTTTAAGCAGCTAAACTTCCCTCATTGATCAATGGCACGAGAAATGGAGGAAGATATCTAGTCTTTGATAAAAGTTCATGGCCGAAATAAAGTTGTTGGAGTTTTCTCTTTATCGACAAGAGATTGGGGATTGGAAATTCTTTCAAGTTTGTTTAGATTTTTGCTGAATGTGGAGAAAATTAAAACCGAATTTTAATACAGTTTACAAGAAAATCTGAATATCAGAAATAAAGTTGTAACTGTTGGGGGCACAACGATAGTTTGGTTGCACAAGGCAATCCCAGAACGCGTTTTAACTGAGCTTAACCTGGGACGTAAAATCCGTCGGGATTCATGGATGTATTAAGAGCTTTTCTCACCAAAATAGGAGCAGTGTCGTTCCCTAGCTTGTTGAATTTGAAATTCCACTTATTTTTGAATGGAGTGAATATTTTTGCTCTTATTAACCAAATAATTTCAATCAAATTACAAACTATGATCCATGCTTGTCACAAATTTTATGAGAAAATCTTCCATTTTTTATAGTTCACCTTTGTAACACCAAACTGAAAGAAAAAGTACATAACAGAAAAAAAGAGCTCATAACTCTAAGAAATTGAATAGTTGAAGTTTGTCCAAAACCAGTTGCAGAAGTTGAAGCACGTGAGGAAAAGATTAACCTTCGAGCAGAATATTTCTTCTTTAGCGAATATTGTTTTCGAAAAACCGCTACATCCTTAAGCACTAAGAGTTTATGAAATAGTTTTTCAATGGGAAATATTATAGGAAGTGATTGCACAAGTGCATCAAAAGTTCATTTTCATATTTTGGAGAAAGATCCCGACACCGAAAGTGGAGGGGTCTTTAAACAAAATATGAAAATGACCGAATGTAGTTTTTCCAAGACAACATGCTCGAATGCAAAATTATCTGGTTATTTTGATGCACGAGTGTAATCCGGGGGAATATTTCCCGAATACAAATATTGGTTTAAATATTAAATTCCTATCTCATTTTTTTAATACAAAATATCCATTTTTAAACATGCTGTAAGGTACAAACAAAATAAAAAGACCCAATAATACGATTTTTCCATAACTATTTGATTTGTGTTGCTTCATCCAATGTATATTTTTTTCAGCACAAAAGCTCATAAACTGTCGCCACACGTATTGTCTGTTGTGTTTGCTGTTCTTTGGTTCGCTATCCATCACTTTATTTTCTATAATTCTCAATGAATCACATCCGAAACGAGGCATTTTTAAAAATATTTTTTGACTTTACTTGTCAAACTGATTTTATTTTTGGAACTTTAGTTCCTTACGTCAGGTTATGTTTGAGCGACCGGGGGTCGCGACGCAAAAGATCTGACCGTTACGCGTTACGTTACGCTACGTTATGTTACGTTGCTTCGTTATGTGCCTTGCTTGCGTGCTTGTGCTCTCTCCTTAGTCTCTCTCTCGTTTACGAAGCAGCGATTCATATGCTCCGGTCGGGAGTCGAACCCGGGCCGCCCACGTGGAAGGCGAGCATTCTACCACTGAACCACCGCGCTATATTAAAATTCTATACAAAGCTGGTATTCGCAGTGTTGGTGATCTACTTTAATTTGTTCGGATACATTTTTACTATTATTTCCATAATTTTTTTGCACGATTGATCTTTTTTGTTTATTTACAGCATCGGTTGTCAAAATGACATGAGGATTGAGGGGTCTAGCACATTTACTTTTCGAAATACAGGGTATTGAAATTTTGAAAACTTGAATGTTTTAATTCGATAACTTTAAAATGGATGGATAAATTGATTTGACATTTGGCAGGTTGTTTTTAAATGTAAAAGGGCATATTTTCATAGAAATAGTAGGCGGAGTGCTCAATCGTTCAAGTGCGATATGGACAATCCACAATAGTCGAACAGCATATTTTTTCTGCGACCCACTTAAGAGAAAATCTAGAAAATCAAAATTTCTATAAACTGTAATATAACTTCAAATTGAAAGTTTGACAATTCAATTTTATGTTTCCACTAATTTTTTTTGTGGTAAACGTACAGTTATTGAATGTCCAATTTGTATAATGCTACGGTTTCCCTTTTTAAATATACGATGCTGTTATAAGTAGATGTTGCCAGTCAGACTCCCTCATGAAGGGTACCGCACCATTATCTGTAATAATGAATATTCTGCTAAATATTTTAAACTTCTACCTGTTGTCGTTATTAATATCAAGCAGAATAATTATTTAAAAATAAAATTAACAATAAAAAAAAACTTCCTCACGGGGAATCGAACCCGGGTCTACCGCGTGAGAGTCTGGTATGCTTACTACTCGACCACCAAAAAATATGAAAATCGTTTATCTATAACGTCAAACGTATTACATAATTTTTCCTTAAAAGGAACTAAAGTTCCTACCGTGTGTCCCGCGACACGTTCTACCTTTTATTTATGGATTGACAATGGGATTACCGTGGATACATGAACAATATGCAATTATCGCAGTGCTCTCCCGATTTCTACAGTGCAGTTACCGCTGCAAGTTACCAATGCAATCGATAATTGCACTGCTCTCAGGGGATTTTTAACACATGTGGGAGATATTCAGTTAAATAAATCAGAAAGGTGTGTTAGATATGTCAATCGGTAGCTTGGCTCCTATCAGTTCAGTAACCATGAAAAATCGGTCAAAAAGTTCAAAGTCACAGATACAACACCGGAAAAATCATAACCCTGGTGACCAAAAGTTATCTAGAAAGGTAGAGAACCTGGGTGGGTTTGTTGATAACCAATCATTTCTTCACATTACATTGCTGGAAAATTCTATTTGTTGCAATAATTATATTCCCAGGACTGCAGGAGAAAATTTAGCTCATTAAGCCAGGAAATTGAGCGCTCTTAACGCTTACCATCATCATTACGTCATTATGAATAAACAACTTCCTCAGCTTCAATAAACCAAGTTCCCTGGCATATTTGAACACCTCGTATTCAGATTACGATTATATATAACGAAAAAAAGGTAGCAGAAATGATTCATTCTAAAATTACTCTAATGTTAAAATGTCATGTGAGTTCATCTCTGTAACCATTTGCAAACTTCCGCTACGTTAGCATTCTTATTTCGTAGGAAGTCACTCACTTAAAAACAAGATAAGCATCCCCCGAGTGTGTATGCGGTGGTGGTATAGAATACGAGTCTCACAAATATATGTTATTTATTATAAAATAACTTGTGTCGGAAACTCAATTCACTTTCAGCTAAATGAATGAATGGTAATGTGAACTCCAACGGGGATGTTGATCTTTATTCACATCGATAGGTACTTACCAACGAATAACATAAAATTATTTGAATTTTTTTTTGGCATTCCAATAAAAATCTACAATATTTTGACTGAATTTCACATTGTATTTGTATTTATTTATTTGTGGTGACATTCACTGAGACCTGAAAGATCTATTGTGCCCCCTCACTTCTACTTAGTTTCTTAGAAGAATCTCAGAAATTAGTAGCTCCCTTGGCTCTATTTCCCGGAGGAATTCTAGGATATCTGCAGGCTTCAACTTAGGTAAATGTTCCTCTTCTATACAGTAATCTATCAGGTGCTGTGCTCTAGGATTCTAGTGCAGTTGGAAAGTATGTGGATAGAGGTTTCTTCTTCCATGCCACAAAATCTACATTCTTCTTCCTCCACTATTTTGAGCTTTTTCAAGTGCCCATTCAGGCGACAATGTCCCTGTTAAAACTACTAGCGCAGTTTCACATTAAATTCTTATGTAATTTTGAATTCTCTCATTCCTCTTCAAGATTATACACTCAGGTGCAAAAAATTCGATCCATCGTATATTTTCCATTTTCATTTTTCTCATGACATTTTTGATAAAACAATAAAAATTTTAGGTTTTTGTAAGAAATTTACGTCTGATAAAGCAGCAAGAAATTCATTTGTTATTTTAGTGACCCTATAAAAAACCTACCGAATGAGTATTGAAACTTACTATTTTGTTAATTTAATTGAAATCAAATGGCTTCAACACCAACGGATGCTGCAAGGGAAGTGGCTTTAGTTCAAGATGGTCGTAGTCAATATTATGCGGCTGAGGTAGTAGGTCTTAGTCGTTGTGCAGTTCAAAGAGCAATTCAGCGGTTTATTGATACTGGAAATTACACGAGGAGACCAAGATCAGGCCGTAGAAGAGCGAAGGGAGAAATGTCGATGTAAGCAGGTGGACAGTTCGTCGACGACTCACTGAAGCTAATTTATATTCCAGAAGGTCAGCTCTATGTCCACTGCTATCTATGGAACAACGCAGAGCTCAGCTTGCTTTTGCAAGGGAACACGTACGAGGACGATTGGAGTAATGTATTTTGCGGAACAGAATAAGTTACCGAGGAGGCTCAGTTATGGTTTGGGCAGGTATAAGTCTCGAGGCCCGTACTGACTTGGGGTACATAACAACAATTCTGGATGAGCATCTGGTACCTTTTCCTCCATTTGTAAGGCCCAACTTTATTTTCATGGACGATAACGCGCGGCCACATCGTGCAATAATCGTTAATGAATATTTAGAAGAAGTTGGGATTGTCCGTATGAATTGGCCATCTTCAAGTCCAGATCTCAATCCTATGGAACATGTATGGGGCACTCTAGGAAGAAGAATCCGATCACGGGTACCCCGTGCTAGCAACTTGGCTGAACTTAGTGTGGTGCTTCAGGTAATATGGGACGAATTGGACCAATTCGATATCCAACATTTAATTAGCTCTATGCCAAGACAAATGCAAGCTGTTACAAGGGCCCGGGGAGGAAATCCAAATTGTTGATGAAAAAAATTAACACACTCAACATTTCATTATAACAATTGTTTTGATTACAAAATATACTTCATTTTTCCATTATTCGAATAAAGCCAATTGTTTCCATAACAACATGATTTTCTTGTATAAACTGTCTTTATTATTCATACCTTTAACATTTAAAACCGATCCAAAACTTACATGGTCAAATTTATGTCTACTTTGCCAAAAAATAGTCGTGGATCGAATTTTTTGCACCTGAGTGTATTTTATGGAGCTGGTAATACTACGATTTTTCCCAGATCTATTGTGATCGTCTAAATCTAAATTACATTCTCCATCTCGGCTCGATATTGAACCATTTAACATGTAGTGTTTGCTAAATGTCTTGGCCAAATTTACGTTACTTCTCTTCTGGTTGTTCTATCTTTTTGCCAGGTGCCCCCGAAAATTTTTCTTCAGGGAATGCTTTTTTGACATGAATGAGATAATTCGAAGCATGCGGGGGTATCCGAGATGTCCTTGCAAAACCATCTCCATGAAGTTATTTTTGGTTTCACGATTTTTTCCCTCCAAGTAATTTTGATACAAAAACAAAACCAACGATTCGGAATTTGTTTGTGATTTCAAGTAAAAAACAATTTTTTCATCATCACTCAGTAGAAATATCAGACACATTTCCAACTATTGCTAGAAGAAATTTAAATATTCTCTTTTCAGCTCTCGTAGAACTCTGCTTCTGCCTTCTGCTCGAAACATGTGATAAAATCAATAATCAACTTGTTGGAGCTTTCATTTTGGGCTTTTTGGACTCAACCTGTTCTTTTCTGTATTAAAATGTTTACCAGGCGGTTAATTTGGTTTTGAGAATTTATTTTCAATAAATTCTATTTCACTGGCATCCGTTTAAAATTTTAATAATAAATATATATATAAATTTTCATATTTGTAACTATTTATATTCATTGGAAAAAATTGGATGGAATGTATACTAACGATTGTTATAGAATCCGCGAGATGAATTATTAACAAACGAATGTTCCAGTTGAATAGTTGTGTTTTATTTTCCATTTTCAATTGATATTTAAGTATAGTCCAGTTCATATAGGCTTAATAAAAGGAGCCTATTCTGTAACTCATCCTCTAAAATTTAGAGACCGTTGAAAATTTAACCAGCGCTAAATCAAATCGGTATTCGCTCACCACATTTCCCTTAAAATTTTAAAGGATTCCTTTAAAATAGCCTGTTAAAACTTTCATTTTTAAAGGGAAGTTAAAGTGTGTCTTTAAGTAATAACGGTAACAAAAATGGCGTATGTAGATGTTGCTGGCGCAGCCTTGATTGAGGAATTAATTGCTAACCACGAAAAGTAAGAAAAATTCTTAGGTTATATTTGAAATAGTTTAAATTAACAATCTTTATATGTTCTTTTAGGGCGGAATTTAGATTACACCAATTAGTGATTTGAGTGATCCCTTGCAAATACCAACTAGTTTATTTAAAAGACTGTCGCTTTTCCAATGAAGTGTCAAAAATGTTAATTGATGTGATAGAAATTTTTGTTTTTTAGTCGTCCACGGCGCATGTGACATTTTTTAAAACTATATACAGGGTGTCGCGTGAATAAGTACCGTAAATTACAGACATGATAGATCGTTAAGAAATATATAAAATACCCAGATGCAACTTTTCCCTAACCTTCTTAGTTTGTGAGATACAGGCTGTTGAAAGGTGCAGAAGAAATAAACATTTCAGTTCATATCTTCTCGGGGGATAACAGTAGGTACAAATTTGAAATTTTTTGTAGGTCATTGTATCTTCAAAACACATCGACAGTATTAATTATGTCAAATTCTAATAAGCCAGTGGCGTGGTAGGAGAATTTCGTGAACTTTTATTGTACCATTGTACTCTTTATTGAGAGCAAAAGACTTTTGTTTGCAATTCTTTATTACATTTTCTACATAAATGGTACAGTTAAACTCAAAAGAACACACATTTTCAATATTTTTAACTTTTTATTGCAGTAAGAGACTTTTTTATGTTGTAATATTTTTAAACAATAAATTTGTAGTAGTCGTAAATATTATCTCAACACTTTATTTTCCCTTAAGTAATTATGAATTACAAACCCATAAGAAACGTTTGTGTTTAAATTGTTTGTAAGTGATCTTCAAGTAGGTAGGTACTACAATTTTATTTAAGAAAAAACAACTTTAAAAAGTGTCTTACTTTAATAAAAAAAATCTTTAAAATAGAGCGTTCTATCGAGTTCAACAAAGAGTACCTTTTTTGTAGGAAATCTAATAAAGAATTGCGAACAAACCTTTTTAGGTATAAATAAACCAGGTGTTTCAAAAATATGGTACAATAAAAGTTTACGTACCCTCGTACCACGCCACTGGCTTATTAGAATTTGGCATAATTAATACCTACAAAAAATTTCAAATTTGTACTTCCATCCCCCGAGAATATATTAAGTGAAATGTTTATTTTTTCTACACCTCTTAACAGCCTGTATCTCACAAACTAAAAAGGTTAGAGAAAAGTTGCATTTGGGTATTTTGAATATTTCTTAACGATCTATCATGCCTCTAGTTTACGGTACTTAATTACGGTACACCCTGTATAACTTATAATAATCGCATGCAAGAAACCAAAAACAGTTTATGTAGAGTGATTTGTGGGTTAGTTTACCATCTAATACAAATGTTCTTCTTTTATCTTCATTAACTTTCTCTTCTTTTTTATCATAGCTGGTCTCTACCTTAGCATTTAAATGACAAAAGCGCTGTTGTCAGATACTCCACTTGAAATTTTAAAGAAACCCTTTAAAATAAATAATTTTCAACAGTCCTCTAAAATGTATACTTGCAGAATATCATTCCAACAAAAAATCCCGTGAAACACTTATTTTTAAGAGGCCTCTAAATTTCAAAGGATTATAGTTACAGAATAGACCCCTAATTCTCCTAAAAATATGAAAGAAAGCGTATTGGGCCACCCCAGTGAATTCAGTATAATATCAAATAAAAAAAAGTGCAGAAACCCAACAGTATTAACATTTTTCAAAGAATCGTATAATCCAAAAAAGCAAATTAAAACTTACATTCTAAATAATATATATAAAATCTGTGAATCGAAAAATTGTATTCTCAAGCTCCTCCGGTTTGTCGTAGTTACGCCAATGATCATCATCAATTCAGCCATCGTAATTGTTTTGTATTAAAGGGGCTTCGTCGATATCTTTCAAGAATTCTACCTGTAAATTGTGTGGTATATCCGGTGTAGCAGCAGCAGCATACGGTGAATGTGAAGAGCTACATTTAGTTTTGCGTTGTTTTGTTAGCTCAACGCCAGAACGTAGAAAATTATACCCCAGCTCTTATTACATTATAGTTTATTTACGATATAAAGTAGATGACGTCATTATTAGTTACTTTCCTGCTTATCAGAATGAATATAAATTCACCAAACGTACACACAATTTATACTTAATGTATAGAGTAATTTACAGTCTACATATTGGCAAAACTTCAAGACGTTGACAGATCAATTTTTGAAATTCTTCAGATTAGTTTGACATTTATTAGGGTTTGTTTTCATGGTGCTTTTCAATTGTGCTAAAATTATAAAACAACTTTGCTAGTTGGGATATGACTTTCAAATTGTCACAGATCTAGTGGAGTTTATTTGTAATTTTTCATTTTAAGCTGTACTTATTCATCAAATTTAATCTTATGAAATGTAAAAATGATATTCCTACTAATCATTGATTCCTTATTTTCCACATAAGTAACCATCAATTCAATGAATTTGTTGTTCTCATTACCCAAAAAGAATATCGCTTTCTTTTAATGACTTTAAATAAATTAGACACCCAGATAATATTTTTCAAAGACAATTAACATTTCATGCTCTAAATATATTCTAACAATACACACAATTGTTAATTGTGTTGTCTTCTTGGCTGCACCTTCCAGGTTAGTGCTTATAATTTAGCAATCAAACCAGAAGGAAATCTGACGTCTTTGTCTTTGTCAGTAAATCAAATTAAACAAGAGTTAATTAGAAATTTTAGTGACCCTAGAAACTAAACTTGCTTTTCTCTTGATTTGTATAACTTTATACATGAGATATACTTTTGGTACAACGAAAAAGCCATGATAGCTGCCGAATCCGACAACTGCATCCACCAATTGCTGTAGCTAAAGACCAAGGAGCACCCAAAATGTATACAAATGCCTATAATAGTTAAAAATGAAATTATTGGAACAATAAACTCTTCTCATTACATCGCAGTCTTCCTAGATGAAATAAAAGCTAAAATTATTCGTTTAAAAACTGACTTTACGTCGCTGAAGAGTACCTACTTGAACTACCATTTAGCTGCAGCTTCGTAACACCAAGTAGCAAATTTATCAACCACGGAGAAGTCATATCAGGTCAATCCTTATTACTCACAGAAATCCAGACAGAAAATACCGAACTATTCCACCAAAGAATGATTAATATTAAAGAGGACAACAGAATTCAAGAAATCAGCTTAAGAAATATTCCGGATCACTACGTCTGCGTATGGTCAACATGATCCAAATAGCAGGAAATTATCACCAAAATCTAAAATGGAGAATGTTCAAGGACAAGAAGACGAATAATCAATCCACTCTCTGTATGGATCTCTTTATGGATGGAGGAACTATATACTTTCTGCTTATCTTGTATAAGGGCCGGTTCTACAATTTGATTATATACCTGGTATTCGCTATACGCGGGTTGAAGGGTCACCATTGCGTTCCACAATAAAAGTATAGCAAGGGCGCTCTTAGTACACCACTTTCGACTTAAAAGATTATAGATCAATAGTAACTAGTATTCATTTTTTCGCCAACCTTATCCTGGGGATCAATTATAGCAGTTTTTAGACTAGAAATTATGTATCATAATGATAGTTTCCTTTATATGTATTAAAAGATAATTAGTACAATTTGTGCGGCTGCTTTCATAGGAACAAAACTGTAAATGCATGTGTATAGAAGTACAAGGCCCACCTCACGTTACGCTATTGTAAACAACAAGTAAATAAAAAGTTGTAAGGAAGATGACATGGCCCGAATTTATTGGAGCGTAATTCCTTTTCAAAAGTATTCTGCGGCTGATCTTGGTCTTCAAACCATAACCACTTGTTGTTATTCACTCAGTTGAAAACGACAATAAACTTACCTACGATATAAAGAGAGAAATCGCTATCAACAAAGAGTATTACAAAATAAACGGAGAAAACTGAATAATTAGAATTTATTCAACAGTGATATAATTAGGAATTTCAAGTGGTTTAAATTCCATACTCGCTTTGTATAAGCGCACACAAAAATAAGGGAAATAGTACATGGTTTACTGAGTGGGAAAAGCATAACATTCCGGGACGACTGTTAGGAAGCAGCACAGAGTACAGGAATTTGGCTTTTCCTATACTAGGTAAACATACTATTTAAAAAAAATCGCGAATCATTTTATTAAAATATAAATGGTTCGTAATAAAATCACTTGAAAACGTATTGGTTGATCTGTTAAACTTGACGCATAAAAATTCAATTGCTGGTGTTCTCAAAAGTAAAATGATAAGTGATGATGAATTTTCCATTTCTGAGACAACTCCAGAGCTGGTTGCGGCAGTGAATACTGTTGCTTCATTGGAATTATTTTCAAAGATATCAAGAGAGAAGTACAAATATGCATATAAAAGTTTTATGGACTATCTCAAGAATAAAAACACGAGATCTCTCTCGGAAAATGTCAATATTATGGGCCAATTATTCAATGTTCAGGTCAAACCATGCTATTGATCTCAAGGTACATATTGTATTGATTTTCTTTTTTGGGATATTATTTTTATATCCTTGTCCCAGGCTGTTGATCTTACTCAGGTCGCGGTTCTAATTTTCTCAATAGAATTGTGAAAATTTTCAATTTTAGGAAATTCTATTATACAATGCCAAAATAACATTACATCCAAATTTAGTATTTGAATAACAGTTATTTTTCTATCAAGAATTATGATTATTTTGATGAATTTTGTATCTGTTCTAATTATATTATTATTTTTATTCTTATTCTGATTGTTAATTAACCTTTTCCTCTACTATAGACTCACTTCAAATTTTATATTCCAAATCAATGTCCAATATGAATTATTTGAAATTTACTTCCCTATTTCTTTCCTCCATGCATGGTTTTAATTCTCTATATTATTATACTACGAAACTTCTTGTCTATTATCCTATTTTTTTTCTCAAACTTTGTAAATAGCTTCTAATATTTTAATTCATCCAATGTATTTTTTATTCCCATTCATATTTCCATAATTTTAAATATCCATATTTAGTTTCACTTCTTATTTTCTGTATATCAAAATTTATTTTACTTTTCTTACAAAATCTCTTAAAAAA
Organism: Galerucella calmariensis; assembly: GCA_910591675.1. Classification (NCBI taxonomy): domain Eukaryota; kingdom Metazoa; phylum Arthropoda; class Insecta; order Coleoptera; family Chrysomelidae; genus Galerucella; species Galerucella calmariensis. The sequence continues at coordinate 81,741 of CAJUYG010000406.1, forward strand.
ATCCCCTATTTATTTATTTTAGCAATGCTTCTCTATTATTTTTTAGATAACCAATATTTTCGATTTTAATTTATTTATTTGGTTTATTTTAGCTTAGGTCTCAGTGAATGTCACCCCAAAATACATACATACATACATACATAAGGCATATCTATACAATAAATCTTCAACTTCAAAACTACTAGGTCTTCTGCAACAATATCGGTTGACTCTGGTGCCGACATAACTAGGTGCTGCTAAAGGATATATAAAAAAACATGTTTAAAAAATAAGATTTAGGTGGCAAATAAAATTTTCAAAGTGCAAAATATTCAACAAAGTAACCCTATCACAAGTTGTCCAAAATGTTTCTCATAGTTCTAATAATGCTTCAATAATTGTACTAACTGTCAAATAACTGTAATTAATTTTGAAATTCATTCTGCAATGTATTGATGTTTTTAAATAAAAATTAATTCCTTATAAACAACTTGTTTTCAATTATTTTTGTAGAACACTAACAACTGTGAGGAAACGATTAGGAAATATTGACTTTCTTTAAGAAACTTTGTCTGGAATGTCAAAATTTCCAAGCGATTTGCGGAAAACATATTTTCAACTTTCATTAGATGCACTAAAATGTGAAATTCTCTCCTCTTTGAAAACATTTAACGATTTATTCGTGAAAAATAAATGACGTCTAATCCAGATTAAACCCACAGTCACTTCAATTACTGATTTGGCTCAAAAGCAACTATGGAAAGTTTTTTTTCGGTGAATGTAATTTAAAGAAAACCGAGACAAATTGCGAAATGGCGTGTCTTAATTTGATTATGGTAATTTCGGAACGCCATCGTCGGTGGCGAGAAAACGGTCACAGCCATTTTCCTATTATTCACGACCAATCGATCGTTATCAGCTTTATTTTAAATACTTACCATTCAATCCTGTAAATAATATGTCTAAGTAGAAGGTAGGATTAACGGCAAGTCATTATCTATTAAGAAAAATGTCTTACAAAATATCATTTCGTATTTTTCACACTAAACGGTTTTAATTTATATGCAATGGGAGAAAGTTACCTACTCAAATAAGAACTGTGTAAACACGGAATTCACATGAAGTCCCTCTTCCATTCAAATTCTAGAGTATATGTGAATGTTGAAAGTGGGGTAAGTTAGACCCGTTAAACATTCGATAAAGTTCATTTACGATAAGTTTGCAATTTTGACATTTGTAGTAATAATTGCAGCCATTGAACAAAATCTAAATATCCAAAGTGTAAATGGAATAATTAATCGTATAACGGGGGGAAGTTACGGTCTTGAAGTTGGCTGCCGTGGCCGGGGTTGCCAGACTTATGTTGTCAAAATCAGACAATGCTTGCTTCTTCTATTTTCACGGAGTCTAGTGAGGGAATGTCAAATAAAGCTTCTAATGCTGCTGTTAGCTCGTTTTATCACCAATACTGAGAAAGGTAAGTCCTTGGACCTTGTTTAGACTGCATTATTTTGTGAAACATTTTGCAAATGTGAGAGTTTTATTTGTAGAGTTGAAAATGTCTTTAAAAATTATGAACATTGAATTTTCTCCAATCCTGATTGTTAAGTAGATCCATATATACAAAGAGTAATCTTATTATTTTCCAGCCTATAATGTTTTAAAGTAAAATTCTATGTAGAGTACATTATTTTGTCTATTTGCATGTCTTTCACCGCGTAATAGTATGAGCTGCACTCGTGAAAGCTTTGTCTTTTATTCATATTTTGTATTTTGAAACAATACTCTGAAAACAATAGAAATGATATGCTGATTCAATATTTAGATAAAAAGAAAAAACGCGATGTGCACTCTAGGTTTACTTTATCCATCTAGTATTCAACTTACATGGATTATTGCACTTTTGGATGGAAGGAAATAAAAAACAATGTCAGGGTTTATAATTTAAAAACCCTATGGAAATCACAAAGGCGAACCGAAGAGTCGGAAATAAATGTATGGAATATCCAAAGGATTCACAAGTCGCGACCAAAAAAAAGAATAGGAAGAATATTCTTATATTTACGTTAAGACCAAAATTGACAATATAATAAATAATTTTATGCTCTTTAGTATAACAATGATACATAAAAAAGAGGAGAAGAGTAGGTTATATCTATTAAAGTACATGAGAGAGTGATGAGATAGAGAGGGTAAGAATAATTAATAAAATTATAAGAGAAAAGAAAAATTTGGACTGCTCTCATTCATACATTTATAATGATTGCTTCAAGTTTCATTGCCTCGCTCATAAACCTTTGAAGCTTTTGCATTATTATAGCGACGTTTGAAGTTAATAATGCGTCAAGGTCATCTGAATATCTCTCGTATTTCACTAACGAGCGTTTGTTGATTACAGATGGTGAAAATTGATTTTGTTTTCATCAAATATCAGTTATATGTACAAAGTTTCGGTGTTAGAACGTAATTGTGCAATTGATCTTTTAATAAAGAGGGATTGAGATAGTTATTTCTCGCAAATGGTGTGTACAATAGGTTAGGTTTGTGGTAAGTGGGTCTATAAGGCCCTCCACTGCGACTCGCAAGAGTCTATTGTGGCTCACACCTATTCAAATTTCACCAAACAAATTCAGATTCTTCACAAGGCCGATTATTTTATTTGGTGAATGATATTCTAGGTCCAAGGGCGAGAGAGAGACCCTGCCAAACATCAGATACCTGATTCGAGCCGTGGCGGGGCAGGCACAAATTATATGCTCTGCTGTTTCATCATCTTCCAAACAAAGACGGCAAGTCGGATCTTCCGACAGTCCAAGTTTTAGCATATGATGATTCAGATGATAGTGGCCTGTTAAAAAGCCTGTTAGACAACGTAGGTCATGCCTGCTATGGTCTAATATTTGTTTGGAGACATACTTCGAAGAATGTATAAAAGCCTTTGAATGAACCAATCCTGGTAAATTATGCCAGAAGTCTAAAGCTCTTCTTGCTGTCCAGGTATTTAGTGTTTGTTTGGCAAAACTCATTGCATGCCAGTTGTAGGTTCTGGTCCGATAGAAACACGTGCGGCACCCTTCTGCCTTCTCGTTTCCTTCCATGCCAGAATGGCCAGGGATCCAGACCAGCAATACTTTATTGAGTTCTCCTATTGAGGAGAGTCTTTTTTGGCAGTCCAAAACCAATTTCGACGTTACACGGCGAGAGCTAAGTGCTTTTAAAGCCGCTTGGCTGTCCGAGAAAATTTTTATTGTTCGATGTATGAGATTGGCTTGCTCCACTCTCTCCACACATGAAACAATGGCGTAAATTTCCGCCTGAAATACGGTTGCATAGGATCCTAGAGAGGTTGAAATTTCTGTCCTAGGTCTGCGCCCATATACACCTGCACCAGAGCCTGAGGGTGTTTTTGAGCCGTCTGTGTACCAACAGCTGTCTGCACTTAATAGTTCATCCTTACGGAGGACCCATTCAACTCTATTTGGAATTAGGACGGTGTAAGGCAGGTCGTGTACAGTAGAACAGAAACACCTAAAAGTTTTAAAACGTTCAAGCCCACGATGTGCTTTCGTCGTGCGGACAGACTGTCCAAGAGCAGTGAGTTGCTGAGAGAAATTCAGAGAGTAAACATCTATGTATATACGTAGAGTATAGGAAAAACTATCAATAAAATATTGGAGTTTCAATAAGTGAAAGTGGGTATAAATAAGTTATTATATAAGGTTGTGATTACATTTAAATTTGCTATATGAGAGGAATTTATAATTTCAGCACTACTCCCTGTGATAGTTTCGGTTTTTGTTCTTGGAATTTGAAATGATTTACGAAAAGTCCGTTGAATGTAAATTTCTACTACTTTCTAAAGTTCTACTCTGAAGATACAAATTAAAAATATATGAAAGATCTTATCACTCAATTTAATCAATCTACTCACATCTCCATATTGATTGTTGATCTATTGGAGTCTAAAAAGCGAACAGGAAATCACAGTGATGTAGTTATTTGCACACAGCAGTTTATACCCTGAATTTTTTACGAATAAGGGTACTTTAGGTACCTACTCTTGTCCTAAAATACAATTTTTGGAGGCTTCTCGTATATTACGCGTGTTTTACAATATTTTGTTTGTACTTGTATAATTTTCTGAATGCACAGACTGTATAACTGTATAATTTTCGTGTTCAATATTGGGGTAGTTCACCAGTGCATCTCTGACCTGACCTGATATAGGATAATGGTATTTATTTTGTTGGCGAATAATAAAATATTACCTGAAAAACTCCATAAGACTTTTGGGTCATTCTTATTGTAAATACTTCACTTATTTTCTTTTTCATCAGGTATAGTGCATCTCTGCATGGTAAATACGAAAAGTTTTTTTTATCTCAAGTCAAGTCAAGTCAGCTTCTTAGATCGTGAAAAAACTATATAGTAATCGTTCTTATAGTCGCAAATCAGTGCTAATCGACAACGAAGAAATAATATGTTGGAGACGCCAGTATTTACGAGATATCCGAAAATACAGACAGGAGGGAAGACAAATCTATTATTAATCTTTTATTAGATGGAATTTTATATTTCCTATAAATGGTATGTTTACTTTACTTGACATACATTTATTCATTGTCAATAAATTTGAATTATGAAAATTGAACTATATTTTCTTTAATTAATTTAATAAAAATGAAAATGTAACTTGTTAATAGGCCTAAACGAATGAATTTTATTTCAACTGTAATGTTGACCAAATCTAATTAAATAAGCAAAATGAACTAATATCGTAATCTCCGCCACTGCCGCAATGTTTATCGTTTAGCTGGCATTGTTCAGTTTTATTACCATATTGTATTTTGAGCTGGAACAGGGATGTATAGATAACAAATACAGACACCTACTTGTTTTGCATTAGAATTTTAGTATTCACTTGTAAAATTCTTAGGATCACTCTGTAAGAGATAATTTTCTATTTGAATATTTAATGTAGCTACTATGATGTCAGACATTAAGAAATAAACTATAATATGAAAAAGGGTGAAGATCTTTTCACTCCAAAGCATTTAACAATCTTTAGTTTATAACTAAGCGTCGAATATAACTCTTTTGTCGAACACTATATCAGTAATTTTCCATGAATACATCAATTACATCCGCCCGAATGGTGTTGTGAAACATAGATATATGTGCATTATAATACCCACGTATTTCACTATTTGTAACAAGTTTTGTAATTTAAATGGGTTTTCGATATAGTGCCTAAGTCCCGAGACTAAATATCCAATGAAAAGTTGAAATCTCTTTGGATTTGCAACGTATTGAAAATATACCAATTTCATTTCAGATGTGAATAATATATACTAAATGAAATTTGTAGAGGGTTGAGGTGGAATTAAAATTGTATTTTATGCTATATTGAAAATCCCGTTTTAATTGAAATACCACTAATTATTTATAGTCACTTCATGTCATATCGTTTGAAAAATAATTTATGTATAGCGACTCGCCATTTATACAGCGTGACCCATTTTGCTTGGAAGCACCTCTGGTGAATCCGCATTTCTCAACCGATTTTGATTAAATTTTTTCTGTTAGATTCAGTATTTTTCTTTGCCAAAAAAGACAAAAGTACATTTGGCATTCTTTTTTCTCAAATATAAGTATACCACTCGATTCAAAATCATCACAAATGTAAACTATCAAAATTTTATAAACATTTACATTTACAGCACGCAACTCTAAAACGGCACTTCTGTCACGTTAGAGAGCTAAATTTACAGATTGTCCAATTTATTTCCTGAATAATATATATTTATCAATAAATACGGTATAAACAATGGGAAACTTGATCCTATACTATTTTTTTGCAGTTTAAAGCCATGAAAAAAGGTAGACACCATTTTGTATATAAAGTGTGACCCATTTTGTTTGGAAGCACCCCCATTTTTCAACCGATTTTGTTTTAATTTTTTTTGTTAGATTCAGAATCAAAAACAGTATTTTGGCCCTCTATGTTAATTTTTCTTCGCCAAAAAAGACAAAAGTACATTAGGCAATTTTTTTCTCAAATATAACTATACCACTGGATTCAGAATCATCGCAAATGTAAACTACCAGAATTTTATTAAAAAAATTTCATTAACGACAAAGTTATTACAACATGAATTTGGAAAAAGTGGTATTTTCATTAGTTTTTTACGTAGAATGTAGACAAATTTTTGAAATGGCAACATGGTAAACAAAAACTAGGACTCAAACATATTGCACAGTGAAAATTCGAAGCCGATAAATCAACCCGTTCTGGAGTTTAGCTTCTGAAAGTAATGTAAAATTGTGCTTAATAATTTGGATTGTTGGCAAAGTAGTCTATGACAATTCGGTCATTGAAATTTCTTGCCTGCCAATTTTTTTGAATACGTTTGGTCACTGCTCCAGTCTCAATAAATACTTTTTTTTTAATTTTGTGCACTACAAAGCAGCAAATACGGCGATCTGGATGTCTCCGATTAACTATTTCTATTACTTCTCTCTCACTTCTATCATTGTAACCACAAAAAAGTACAATTTCAACTTAGTCTTGAATAGTTAAATAGTTGAATATCTGGAACATTTAGTACTTACTATTTCATACAAATGTTACTGACAGAAAAATAAAATTCCAAAATCTACCTACTTGCGACTCGTTGATTTCATTTTGTTAATAAATATTAAGCAAAATTTTACATTACTTTCAGAAGCTGTAACTACAGAACACAGTATACCTAACAAACGGTAGTGCATCTCCAGGGCGGTACCTTTGAAGTTTAAAAGTAACTGTCGGCCATGTTTTCTGGATAAATGTCAGGTCAGGAGCCCGCGTTATGGGAACGACAGACTCGTACTTAAAAAATTCTTTATTGTAATAATCCAACAAATGAGGATATTTTTCGTAATTTTCGTTTGTTAAATGTTGATATATTATGACTCCATTTAAGTCTATACTTATAAAAAAAAGATGTTATAGACTATGCTTTTTTAAACACTGTGCATCATATGACTTTTGTGTGTTCCTCTCTCGTAGATATTTAAAAAATGGGGTTTGGTATAAAAGTAAATGAAACAGCATGTCAATAATAATATTTATCGTCCTTACATCTGGTTCCAAAATTTTTCACCAAAGAGAAACATACCTTTGTGAATCCTTAGGAAATGAAAAGAAGCTATCGTTTGTCTTCGCTCTACTATTAAAACAGCCTTTCACTGCACATACATGTCCTGCCATTGCAAAAGATTATTAAAAAAGTCACAAATATCTATATTCATTGAAAGAAGGCTTTACTTTTTAAATGTTCTCACTAATCTCACTCAAAAAACAATTTACGAAACACCTGTTCACACATAGAATGAGAAATAATGCAATTAACATCCGTTCGTGACATTTTCTTCTTCCTTCGTTCATCGTGCTGAGTAGTGTCAGAAGTCAGAACTGTCAAATAGCTCGAATGTACATATTCCATTGGTTGGATTCAAACCAGACAGTGACAGGAGAATGCACCACACTCCTTCTTCTCGATTGGTCTAAATATTTTATCCTCAGAAAATGGCGTCTATTTTGCGCAGTCAAATCTGCGCGACTTTTGCCGCGTGTCTAAGATGCACTACTGTTTGTTAGGTATACTGTGTACTGTGTCCAGAACGGGTTAAGTTATCGGCTTCGAATTTTTACTGTGCAATATGTTTGAGTCCTTGTTTTTGTTTACCATGTTGCCATTTTCAAAATTTGTCAACATTCTACGTAAAATATTACTGAAAATACCACTTTTTCCAAATTCATGTTGTAATAACTTTGTCGTTAATGAATTTTTTTTAATAAAATTCTGGTAGTTCATATTTGTGATGATTCTAAATCCAGAGGTATAGTGATATTTGAGGAAAAAATTGACTAATGTACTTTTGTCTTTTTTGGCAAAGAAAATTAACATAGAGTGCCTTGAAAATAGTAATTAAGCTATGAAAGTTTGTGCCAGAATACTGTTTTTGATTCTGAATCTAACAAAAAAAATTAAAACAAAATCGGTTGAAAAATGCGGATTTTACGGGGGTGCTTCCAAACAAAATGGGTCACACTGTATATACAAAATGGTGTCTACCTTTTTTCATGGCTTTAAACTGCAAAAAAATAGTATAGGATCAAGTTTCCCATTGTTTATACCGTATTTATCGATAAATATATATTATTCAGGAAATAAATTGGACAATCTGTAAATTTAGCTCTCTAACGTGACAGAAGTGCCGTTTTAGAGTTGCGTGTTGTAAATGTAAATATAGGTTAGAGTTGAACATCGCTGCCACTTAAAAAGGCAATAAAACAGAAATGAAAAGCAAAATCACTGTTATCAAACAACAGTCAACTACGGAATGTGATTGATTATGAACGTTTGAAGTTTTTTCCGCACCAAAAAAATATGTAAATGTTTTTAATGAAATAAAAACTGACATTGTCTGTCGTTCGCCAGTTGTATACCTTTTAAGCACATCAAATCAAATAAAAATTTAGAAATTGGGAAATCATTGGTGGAATTTGGATTTTTATTTTGATACAATGATATTAAATAATAGTCCAAGCGACGACCGCCGTGAAAGTTCACTATTAAGATAACAATTGTAGTAAATTTGGTCGTTGACGATGCTTGATTAAGCTTAAAGATCCTTCCATATGTCTTTGAACCTTTGGAACTAGAATCCCAATCTCTAGCATTAAAGTCCGAAACTCATTCCAAACATATACAATACCCTAAAACTTCAACTTCGAGAAATTCTCACTCAAAGGCGCGCGGTCTTGCGGGAATTGCAAACATGTTTTTTTTCACCCTTCTTCGGCAAAGAAAAAAGGAGGATTGTGCTTAATTCGCCACTCCGGTTATAAAACGGATTTTTTGTACTGTTTTCTATAGTCAATTTTTTTTAGTTTATTTTTTGAAGTTATACCTCGAGTATTTTCGTAAAAGATATATTGTGCCCCATCAGCTCCTGAGGAAAATCTCAGAAATTAGTAGTTCCTTCAGTCCTATTTCCTGGCGAAATTTCAGGATATGTACAGGGTTTAACTTAGGTGAATGTCCCACTTCAATCCCTAGGATTCTGAATTGCTATGCAATTAACAAGTATGTGGATGTAGGTTTCTTCTTCCATGTCATCCAGCAGAGTTTTTGATTTTTTGAGTCCTACTAAATCTTCACAATGATCAAATTCACTTATTTTTTCAGCTTTGCTTATTTCTTAAAATATTACATTGGAGCTAATACCGAAAAGGGTTCCGGCACTATAAGTGGGGTTATGTTAGGGAAGGACCAGAAGGCTCATACCAAGTATTGAGTGGTTCTCGTGTAAACATCGGTCACTCAATTTCCATCTAACACAGTTTTTAACAGGGCACGGATCATTTGGGACGTTTACCCATGAAATTCAAAAAAAGCATGACGACATATGCCTATACTGCGACGAGCAGGATACCCCTCAACACATATTTTTTGACTGCAACTGATGGAATGAATACAGGCGGCGACTAGAGAGTGTACTAGGAGGACTCATAACGCTCGACAACATTATAGAAAGGATGATACAAAATAAGGAGACATAAATAAATGCAAAAAATATCACTAACATAATGAAGAATAAAAAAAGAAGACAGAGAAGGAAGCACAAAATATGTAACTCAACAGCTAGGTCCCGGGTGCACATGACGTTATGCCCTCCAGGGTAGTTCCGGTGCACCTCGGTGGGGGGAGGTTATTTTAGGAGGTAGGTAGTCGAGGATTCGGGTTTCTGCGTCTCCCCAGAACCTTTGCGGGCTCTGCGGTGACGACGCTTCACGGTTTTTACACTAAATCCATCAGGCTAGGGTACAATTTCCTAGTGTCTTTCGAAGATTTTTTCCTCCTCTCACAAAAAAAAGGTTATGGAAGGTTAGGTCAGGGTGCTTGGCTCCTATATTCTTCTATTGTTTTTGAGCTATCTGTGTACTATTGAATGGCATTCTTTCCAAGTCTGGTAATGGTGTTTGATCCCATACCTTCTTGTTGCTCAATTCCGTAACAAATTTCTTTGTGAAGTTATACTTTTTCATCATACCATCAGCTTTATGTTTTCTGAGAAGTGAGGGGGTGGTTTTTCAAATGATACCCTTTCTACTTAGTCTGTATCTTGTTCTTTCTGCCACACTTTCCACGACCATATGCATTGGGCAGGTTCTCATTGCTCCTGTAATGTATATACAGGCTAGTTTCTGAGTACTCGTCACCAATAGACCAGCTCTACTACTCCACCCAATGGCTCCATGATCATGGGTCTCACAATATGGCAGTATACCTCCAGCTCAGGATTTTTGGTTAACAGCTTAAATTTTACCCTGCCAGATTCCTGCATACCACTAGAACCATTTTTGCTTTGCACCTCCGCTCTTAAAAAAAAGTTGCAAAGGAGGGAGAACAACAACGCACAGTATACAACTTCTAAATTTATAATCTTTTGCTGAAGATGAAATAAGCTTTTTTCCTCAGTAAAATTTCTAATGCTCACGCCTCTGCTATATACTCTGCATTTAGCTCTAATGGTTTAATACCGACATAGTTTACAAATTCGAAAGCGGGATTTTCCTAACAACCGAAGTAACAAGTGCCATTTGAATGACGACCGCCACGACGCCGTTACGTAGATACCTATTTCTTCTTCGATAGTTGAAATTCGATAGTCGATAGCTGGTGTAATCGAGCGGAGTCTTGGAAGCGCGCCATTGCATTAGAGACGTTGATTTACGTTTATAGGAAAAGATTTCTTTCATGATAAGATTAAAATTTGATTACGAAGTGCGATGAGCGGGATATCTAATCAAATTAAAAGCGGATGTCAAAATAGTAGATAGTTTCAATAGGGACTGGTTGAAGAAAATGTTAGATTCACTTACAAAATTGTTAAAATAAAGGCAAACAGCTTATTAAGTGGTAGTAGTTGATAAAATTCTTTCGGGCTATCTGCAGAGTAATATATTAAAGGTCAACGCATTGGTTAGGAATGCACATTTAATTTCGTAAGGGTTTATATATGCAGCAGACGTACATCCTGTCTTGTAGGAGGTCCTGAGAGGTGTGTTCCATCGGCTGGAACTCGTTCTAACATTTTTTTCTTTGGTTATCTACACAATAGATGCGCTGTCGTATTAATAATTTTATGTAAACATTGTTTTGCTGGATGCATTTGAATCGTAATTATGTACCAAATAGTTTTTATAACAATTCACTGGATTTTTTATTTAGCTTGTAACTTTGTACAGTAATTTATGTCAATTATTAGAAGGTGCTCGTTAATAAGTAGCTTGGGAATTTTAATATAAAGAAATGCCTGATAATTGAAGTTATCCAAAATTCTTCAAATCACCTAATGTGTATAAACATTTAGCATTGAGCATTTTCACGCATGGATAAAAATAAAAAAAACTCTCACTTACTGTAACATTTATTCGAAAAAATGATAATATGCAATTATTATTATTGGAACTTTAGTTCCTTATGTCAGGTTGGAGCGAGGAAAAAATCTGACCGAGCGAGAGGGGTCGACACGCAAAAGATCTGACCGTTACGTGACGTTGTTACGTTATGTTCCTCAACTCGACCGGCGAGCTAGTCTCTCGGCGCAAAATGTTAATGGCAGCATACATTGTAATATTAATTACAATCAAAAGTTTTCTAGCTTCAATATGAATTAAATTATATAATTTTTTAAAATTAGTGAAAGTGTATAGAGTGCATGGTGAATATTATGGAAAGTACATCTCATAAATCAGTTATCATAGACCTATTATTTCAATGATTGAATGCACTGACTAGATTTGAATACTTAATATGTACTTTGTGTCAATCAACTTAATGGTAAGATTTTCATTTATTTATAATTAATACAACTGTATATTTTTGTTGAATGAAGTTTCATCCACAGTAAAATAAATTCTTATATTAATATGTGTATTTATTTATTGATTCAAAAAATTTGATTATTGATTAAAAGGAACTAAATTGTTCTCACCGTGTGTCCCGCGACACGTTCTACTTTTCTTTAGTTCATTTCCGAAAAATACGTGTTCACAATTTATGAACATCTCTGATACTTTTGTGTAAGCGTTCACATTACTATTTAAGGGGCATCCACCAAATTCGACCTTGCACAATTATGCTTTGTATATTTTTTGTTTCCCTACGTCCTCACGTTTAAGTTCACATAACGAAAATTTTATTAGAAATATGAAAGCTCCGCAACATGTAGGTAGCCAAGCGGTCCAAGCGGATTTTGGTTCACGTACTACTCTATAAGCTTCGTCAGTACTGAACTGGGAGACCGCCGAGACCGGCGAGCGTTGTATCAACAATGGAACGGCACGCGACTACCGAAGCAGAGAGACAATGTCAGTCATAGAAGGATAGAGAAGCGAGAGATGGATTTTTATCCGATATTTTAGTGGTAGCAACCGAATTTCTGTAAGGAATTGTACGGTCATAAGTAATTTGAGGATTATGAGATTTTTATATAGTATTCATAAAGCTTCAAATTAAACTTCTTATCAATTAGTTTTTCCATTTAATTCATGTTTAATTCTTTACAAGGGCTCAAACTTTGCTTAATATGTGTAATTACCTCTTGATTCGTATTTTTTTCAACAAAATTTGGTTAGCATTTCAAAGTTTTTATTCGATGAGAACTCTAAGTTCAACATTAATCTACATGATATATTTGTTCCTTAATTTTCAATACCTACATCCATTACCTCAAAATTCTTTGCCAAAAATACTTCGATATTTTGTCAAATCGCTGCCGATAGATTCCCCTTAACAAAAATAGTTTGTCTGGATCCCTTGAAGTGTATCACATGCTTCACTAATGTTGGAAATTTTAGGAGCTTGCTGTTCCGTCACTTATATCTTCATTATCACCTTGTTCATCACTATTCGCCACGAATTCCTCAACACATTTAGAATTGGAAAAATCGCAATCTTCAGTAGTCAGTAGAATATACTTTCAAATCCAAACCCATTTCAGTTGGTATTGGAGTGGATAAGCCGGTGGAATTAATTTTGAATTTTTCACTAGACGACGAATTCTGTTCTCTATTGAAAATTAGATTATATTAGAATTGAAGTGGCTCTTTGTTCTATCCCAACTCGACCTTTGCAAATCTATTGTGGTCCTCCCAATATTATTTTTATTAGACCCATTAGCCTGGATACCGCCTCCCTTGCGTAGCTCTCTGCCCTCGGTTTTTCTTCTCCGAGTATGTGAAACTACACCCCTGCTAGCGCTTTGCACTTACAGAGTATATGCCCCGTGGATTCATCTTCTTCCTAGTAGAACCTACATAGGCTGTTATCTGCTAGGCCAATTGTGTGCATATGTTTCCTCAGCCTACAATGTCCGGTCAGCATTCCCATCATCATCCTCGTCGGTCGTTTCTCGACTTTGACATAGTAGGTTGTGTGACATTTTGGCCGAACGGCTTTCAAGGGATTGTTTAGCGTGCTTTTGTCCTGAGGTTTCATACAATTAGCGTAACGCCTGATTGTTTATCCATTTGTGGATGCTCTTCTTAGCTAGACATTTAGTAATTCCACAGGAAGGTTCTGACCCTACCATGACCTCCGTTGCTCCCTGCTTGGCTAATTCGTCAGCCTTTTCATTACCTTTTATTCCTTGGTGATCTGCACCCATGCTAGGGTCACTCTATTGTGACTACTTTGTCTGTTGAGGGCCTTGCGACACTCCCACACCAGATTTGACGTTATTTGATGAATGTATAGTCTTCAGGGCTGCTTGGCTGTCGGCTCTTCTGCACAACATTGCACCGCCATAACCTCTGCCTGAAAGACGTAGCATGTTTCCGTGGAGATAGAGAGATCGTGATCTTCTCTTGAAACATCTCAGATTATTTACTAAAGGTTCTTCCTTTTCACTAGCAATATTGGTACAAATAAAATTGTCAATCGGTTTCTACCAGATTTTCCTCCATTGCCATTAAAAATATTGACTATATCTTCAATTATAACTCATGACAATTCCAGATGTCGCTAGGTATCCTATATGGTTTTTTTCAACAGTAAGTTTGTTTTTTTGGGAAGATATGGAAAGTGGAAATTTCTTGTTACCTACCTACCATATATCCACAATCAAAATATTATTAGTCATCATAATTTCTGATGAGATCCAACTTCCAAAAAAATCTAGTGATCTAGGAATAGTTATTTTCCTAACAAGTGCCGAAAGCGATACTTTCCCGCACGCGACTGCAGTTGATTGGTTCGGTCAAGGGCGGGAAAGACACTTTACGTATGAGTTAGGAACATTATTTTTTCTACGACTGTATATACAAAAAAGTATATCAACCCATTTTTCAAAATTTGTTTTATTTTAACATACATATAAAAAACTTAAACCAAAAACCATTATTATTATTATCAATTATTATTATAAATAGTATTATTAGAAACACAATTTGTTGCATTCTGTGAATTACTTAAAATTGGCGGTCCAGTGTCCTATTTGGTGTTAACTGGTGAGTGAATGACGTTGATGAGGATGGCATCGTTTGCAGGTCACATAAAGATGACGAAGAAGGTGACGGCAACAATTTCAAGTCATTTGTAGATGGAAATTGATATATTTTCCTTATATCAAACCCGGGTGGTGTGATATTTGTTTTGTGACACTACTTTAAAGAATGTACAAGGTTGTATCAAAATATTTTCATTATTTTATATTTTAAGAAAATTAAAAATGCAACAAAAAGCTAGAAAACATGTTGATTTTATTTGATGGACTATTTATTCACCTGGTGTAAGAATAGTTATAACTTCCGAAGTAAAAAACTTTCTAATAAGGTCAAAATTTGCATAATTTTACTTTCCCGCACTAGTGCGGGAAAGTGACACTTTCAAAGATAAAATGCGTGCGGGAAAGTGGGTTAAAGCGCACGGTAGTAGAAAAAATATATTTCTCTTAAAAAACACAAAAGATGATGAATTTTCACGAAGTCACAATCACAAATATATCACGCGGCCGAAGTGAATTTCTTCCAGAGCCCCAAAAATTCCTATTATCTAGCTGAATCTTAACAATCTCGAAACAAATTCTACTCAAACGAGATTCGTTTGAAAGTAGGTACCTTTAAACTAATTTCACCATATAACAAGTAACTGAATCCGAGTTTCACGAAACACATTTATCCTAAACCGACGTAGTAATACTGAATTTAAATAAGACACCGAGCCAGTGTGATGGCACTCACAGAAAATTACGATTAAAGTTAAAGTGCTTCGAAAGGATGAGAAGAGAAAGGATTCTAGAATGCTAATTCATTCATAATAGAGATTATTCTCTTGATGATAGAAAGTCCTCACTCCAAAGTTTTATGTTGGAATTGATAAGTGTAACATATATCGCACCTTTGGAGGAATAGTTACACAATTACAAACATTTTCAAAAATAAGTTGATGATGTCAAAATGTTCCTTAAGCTCAATTTTATGCGGTACAACAGAGACAAATTTGTAAGTCGTCAAATATGCACTAGATGGCGGATGTACGGCATGGTCGCTAACAGCTGACACTCACCGTTACAAAACTAATTATAGAGGCAAATGGATGCCAGTGAAAATAAAATTGGGTCGTTCGTTCAATGAGAAAACACCCTACAACTGATGAAGCAAGCGTAGAGTTCATATAATCACCTTTTTGGTGTGCGTCATGGATTGTTAATGTCCTTCTGGACATTTTACGTTGGAAGAAATGGAAAAAAGCTGGTTTGTGATGAATCCTAATCAAAATATCACAATAATGAACGGTTTAAATGTATTACAAACATTAACCCTAATCTTTGGACTTAAAAAATTAGATTAGTTGATTTTTAGATTACGCGCAAGCGCGACCTATCAATCGGGAGAAATTACAAAATTCAAAATACAACGCAAACGTACCTTTCGTGTCTTACGTCCCTTTCTAATGTCCAACTGACAGTTCGACAGTTCTTGTCAGGTCTGGACTTTTTTGTTTACGGTCAATTATTATTTATGTAAAGTGAATATTATTCTTATTGATTTTATTCAAATAATACAAGAGTATGCCTAGATAAAAGGAAGAGCATCAGCATTTTGAAAGTTCTGAAATATTTTCAGTTAGAAAAAGAAGCTGGTAATTATTAATATCATAGCCTTTTCGAATTTGGCTAAATACAATCCTGATGATTTTATTTATCAAATTTAAGGTTGGACATACGTCAAAATAGCAAATGAAATAAACGACATACCCAAAACCTGGATAAACGTCACAAATGATGACGTATACCAAGAAGGATATTGAATGTACTATACACTACCAAATATCCAATTTCTGGGAAATAAAAAGGACACCTTCTTGTTCATAATACATCATTTGAATTCCGACACATTTTATGAGTCCATAACTTGGAAACCGATTGAGATATCGAGAGGCGGTTTTGACTGAAAGGCTTCAGGAATTAAGAATTTTTTTCTCATGCTGTTGCCAATTTTGTATTTCTCCCTAGATTCCAGGAAAAAACTTGGGTTTTTTGGAGATCACTAGCTTAGACATTTCAAATGGAACACCCTGTATGTTTTTGTACCGTCTGATAGACTGAAGCTTCTACTTTTCGAAAATATATGGTTTTATAAAGTTTTATATAGGATGTTCTTAAGGAGCAGATTATCTTTAAAAGATAAACTGCCATTCGTTGACTACAGTAATTCCGTACATTTTTGTCAGCGCATAACTTCTGAACTAATCATGACATCGAGAAGCTGAACATAAGAAGACATAAGAAACGTAATATAAAATATTCAACCACAAATGTTGAGAGACTCTTTTTTAAATCTTCAACTACGCTTGCATACATGTACTGACATGAATGGTGGGCATATTCTACAACTTTTGTATTCAAGAATTTATGTAGGTTAATTGAGCTCATCCCTACATATAATTTTGTACTTATTTTTTGTATTTTGCTTTTAATAAATTGTTCTGTTTGACCTGTTTTCAACAACAATAACTTAATCCATATAATGATGTCCAAAAAACCCAAGTTTTTTTCTGGAGTCTAGGGAAAAAATACTAAAGTGTCTAATTCCTGAAGCCGTTTAGCTACTCGATGTCATGACTAGTTCAGAAGTTTGCGCTGACAAAAATATACGGAATTACTGAAGTCAACGAATTGCAGTCTATCTTTTAAAGATAATCTGCTCCTTAAGAACACCTCAAATTGCTATAAAACCATATATTTTTGAAAAGTAGTAGCTTCAGCCTATCCGACGGTACAAAACCATACAGGGTGCTTCATTTAGAATGTCTAAGTTATTGATCTCCAAAAACCCAAGTTTTTTCCTGTAGTCTGGGGAAAAAATACAAAATTGGCAATAGCGTGGAAAAAAATTCGTGTCGGAATTCGAATGATCACCCTGTATTTTGGAAAAATACTGGATCTGGATCTTATTATAAAAAATGCTAACATCGATGTAGACAAGCAGTTCGTCCTCATTTCATCTCTCATCTCGAAGAGAAAAGGGCCATAGTAGCTACGTTTTCAAAAATTAATTAAATTGGTCGCAGAGTAGCTGAAATGACATTAAATTTAACCAAAAGTCTCATACCGGACAAATTCGGAATTTGATGAGAGGATCGTCGCCGCCGCCGGTAGCTGTAAGTGTCGGAAGTAGATTCATCCAGTAATGAAAGGGACAAAAAGGACATACCTTTTGTGATTCTAGCTAGAGGTTGAAGTGTTTTGTTATTTTTCAAGTATTTCAATTTTTGAAAGTCTTATGAATATTAATTAATTAGTGAATTAATTAGTTTATCTGTCAATGTCAAGGCGTCACTTCCGTTCATTCCCCTTAGTTCACCGTACATCATTTTAAGGTTAGGTTGAAAAGGGGCTACGTCTCATTAGTCATTAGACACATGAGATGAATGATAAAAGGTGTTCTAATGTTGGTAGTTGGGATAGTCCTAATTGGAAGGGGATGTTCATCAACCCTACTATTTTCCTTAGAGTAGTTATGGTTTTACTTCGAATCAATACTCGTGTTACTTTTCTCAGTGTATCATGTAGTTGATGTTTCGATGCCTCGACGTATTTCCACTTAATATCGTGTAAGTCCGACTTCAAAGGAGCCGACAAAGCTTTTGTCTCTTGTTAGATGGTGTACTCTGTGCTCTTACAGCAGTAAGCGGGAGAAGCGGGCCCCCATCTTGGCATTCTCGTTCAAAATAGCTTAACAAAGATGTTACCATCTTTTCACATTTACTGTTCAGCTGCTTCGGAATTTTATTAACTGCACATTTAGATTTGCCTAAATAGTTAGTTATGAAAATTAGACGATGATCGAATGTCAATAAAAGTCAAAACAAACTGGGGAATTTTACCAATATATCTGACAACGTCTTGAAGTTTTGCCAATGCCAACCGGTTAGCTGTAAATTGTCCTGGCTGTTGAGGATACATTGTATTTACGGTTGGTAAATTAATATTTATTCTGTTAAGCAGGAAAGTGACTAAAAATGACATCATCGTCTTTTTATCGTAAAAATCTTATACCTTATTCATTCTCTGGATGTTTGTTATATCAATATTGAAAAATTTAACTCGAAAATAAATTGGTTGAGTAATAAAAGTAATCACAAACTGGTTTTTTAAATAATTCAATCTATTATTAAGCCATAATTACATCTAACGAAAGCCGTTGTCGCTACTACCGAAAACACGACTTTTCATTTTCAATGTGGTTGAAACCTTCTTACGAAATGTTTACCTTTAATTAGAGCCAACCTAATCCCATCTTATCAATTTATTTGACTCCATAAAATGTTCGTTCCCCGTCTTTGGGAACGATTGTTGAACATAAGTATTCACGACCCGTCGCATTAAAACTGTTGAAACGATTAACTGACGAATTATTAATGGTAATGATAAAGTCTTTCTCTGGTGTCTTGACGTCTTGGATCCAGTATCAAATTCGTTTAGACGCTCATTTTCTGAATAATTGATTATAATTGCGGAATTCGAGCAATTTGGGATTATTACATCAAATTATTGTTTATTTTAGCTAGCGTTGATATAATTGGTTTGGGAGAAATTATTATGATTTTCAACTATTATCAAAATATTTTTTTCGATGTCAGTTGTGCGTTAAGAAGAATTGTATTTAATCCTGCTAGTAAGTTGGAATGGATATTGTGGTAACATTCACTCAGATCTAAGATACCTTCTTCTACTTAGTTCCTGAGGACAGTCTCAGAGCTCCTTAAGTCCTATTCCCTTGAGGAATTTTGGGATATCTGCAGGTAAATGTCCCGCTTCTATCCAATAATCTCCTAGGTGCTGCTAGGATTCTGAATTGGTGTGCAATTCGCAAGTAAGTGAATGTAGGTTTCTCTTTCCATGCCATGGAATTCACATTCTTCTTACTCTACTAGGTTTTTATTCAGGCAACGATGTCCAACTAGGATCTCTGTTGAAACTTTTAGTGCCGTTTCACTTTGAATTATGCATTTATTTGATCTCAACAGATAGTAGTCACCCAGAAAAATCTTTGATTGTCCAAGCCCTACCAGATCCCTCCAATAGTCAGATCTCTTTTTCTGGGCTTCACCTATTTCTCCCAATATTACATTGGAGCTGATACCGCAAAAGGGTTCCGGCCCCCAAAGAGTGTTTCAGTCCCCTATAGTAAGTTGGGTTGCCTACCGGGTCAGTATATGAATAATTTGGTATTTATCATACTCTGATTTGAATTGGACAGCTACTCCTAGAAGTTCACACTTCAAATAATCTTCCCTGAGATAATAGCTATTTTCATACGATCACTACCCAAAGTGGGCTTTTGGACACTCAAATCTAACCACGTATAATTTTAAATATCTATTGTGTATGAAGAGCAGGAAGTATTACTTACTTTGGCAGTCGAGAAATAAAGTTGCGGCAATCTGTCGAGAGTACCAAAGGACTTTCTGCTCGAAATACACACAAGATTTTTTCTACGATCACACCAAAATACAATTAATTGCCATTGTTTGTACTTAGCAGTTTCCAGAATTCAGTTTCGTGTACCTATGTACGTAGGCAACACTTATTACATTATTGTCAGATATTTCTTAGATTTTCCTATTTCTCATCAAATTATTACGGAAAATACTGTTGGATGCCCTAACATATTAGAAAATCAACTAAATTACCTTTATTTCACAGTTTATATTGAAATAACACTAGATCTTTTTTATATATAAATAAAATTAGGCGTGCGCCAAAGTTACTTTCTGCTTGAGAGCGCCAATAATGTCAAATTATGACAGCTAGCGGGAAACATGAACTTTGCAGTTGCTTTTTAAGGCACAAAAGACGACTTTCGATAGTGGTCGTAGAAAAATGTATTTTTCCTGGGTCAATCAATGATAATTACTATCTCACATGAACTGTGGGTAAAAGCTCTTTTATTGTTTAAGTCATCATTATATTTGAACATTTAAGACTCAAACAAATTAAATTGTTTCGTTCAGTATGGATCTTCATTAAGTAAAAGCCCCACGTATTCAATTTTCCAAAAGTTCTACCTTGCGGAAGTGATGTCATAGAGACGCCATTACTATTCTAACATTTTGGTTCAGAATTTGAATTTTATTTCAAAAACATAAAATTTTCCTTCAACTCCCTTTTTATTGATCCCCCCATTCCATTGTGATGCTGTGTCCAACATTAACCCAGTATACATAGTTAGGGAGGCGAGGTCGCTGAAAGGCGACATTCTCGAGACCTATCAAAATCGAAAAATAAAGTAATTTCGAAAAGAAAAGCTCGTATGGTCAAAACCATTTTAGCGGTGGGTATGGCGTGTACGGTTCTTCAAAAATGTTAAAAAAACAGTTACTTGGGCATTCTCGAGCGCGTCAGATATTCATACCACGTATGCCCCAAGTGCCTCTGATAACAACGGTATACTAATCTGCCGGTTTAGGTGGTGGGTAGGTGGTAGGCATATAAAGTAGTCAAAAATCCGAAGGAAAAAAATTCATTCGAGCGCGTCAGATTTTTGGAAGGGGTGTTAAGTAGGCCCCAAGGAAGCTCCCTTTGAAAAAACTGACGATTTCGGCGTGACGATAAGTTACAACAAATTTTTGAAAATGCAAAAAAAAAGTTCTTTTGAAATACTCGAGTGCGTCAGATTTTCATAGGGGAGGTTTATCTCGGTATTCTCAAAGCACTTTTCCTTAATACGACAAAAATGTTGGTCGGTTCTCTTGATCTGACCGAAAAAGGTTTCTGGGCGGCATATTTCTGTGAAGCGCTCAGTCTGTATTTCATGTTTATGGCACATTCCTCTTTTTTTCTTCAATTCTTCACTTTGTTTTGCTTACGGTACGCCAAAAAAACAATTTGAGGATCAACAGGCTATTGAATAATATAAATAAAAGAAACTGTACATGTTAATAATACTTTTGCATACAGATACGCGTAACTTTTTCCGAGTCCACGAAAATTGTCGAGAAGCTTTAGAAAAAAAATTTGAGATATAATGAAAGTTACATAATTTAATCATCGTTGTTCCATATCAATTTTTTTAACACCCCCCGTTTTCGAGATATACTCAAAAAACGGGAGTTTGAGTTTTCATGATGCTTTAAGTCCAAAAGTTTCAACTTTGGACAAAAATATAAAGAGACCTTTTTTGTGTGAAATAAAATTACCTTTTTTTTCATTGGAATATTTTTTCTGTTAAATGCATCGTTCCCGACTAAATAGTAAATTTTAGATTATATTCTTCGAAATACTGAAGAATAAAATCGCCCTCGAGAATGCCGGATTAATGTTTTTTTTACAAGTTCGCGACCCTATAACTCGGCGGCGTCAGGGACTTATCGTCAGATTAGTTCAATTTAGTCTTAAAACACCAAGATCAACTCCAAATATCTTAATCTGACGCGCTCGAGAATTTCAGACTATAGATTTTTTTTACTAATCTGATCGTCTATCCAAGGCGCGCGTCACTACATATCGAGCTAATACTTTCCAAAGTTGTTCTATTAGGTCTAAGGTATCTCTTATATCTTAAACTGCCACGCTCGAGTATCCCCGAAAAATCTCCTATTCGCCTCCCCAACTAACACAAGTATGTACCCCTCAGACCAGAGTTCCTTTATTTCTCGTAAATATTAATTTGTGCCTCTATCCATTAATCTCGCTATTTGCTATCAATATTGAATGCTTGTTTAGATTTTCGTAAGCGAAAATTCATGTCTTCCAAAGTATCGCTCGCCAATACATGTTCGAGTGTGGGTGGATCATTTTCAAAGTATAATTGATGTACCGTTTGCGGAATCAACATACTCCATAAAGTTAATGAAGCAGAACAAAACTTCAACAATGATTGAATTAACATCATAAATCGTGTAATCAAGTTCAGTGGGATAACATTATTTTCCGGCTCCAAAAACAATATGCATTAGCAAGCTCAATCTTAGCAATTTGCAGTAGTCATAATAGTTTTATTAACTTCAAAGTTTCCACTGAAATCGTTGAAGCTACCATATTAGTGAAGTTAAATCAACCCAGCTTTAAGTAAGAGTTTGTTCGCGATCCAGTGACGAAAATTTCTCAGATACACTGTCGTTGAATGTTTCGAGAAGTAACAAAATTATAATATAATTATCCACTCCTTCCGCAGAACGGTTCATGAAGGCCAGTTGGAACAAACCTTTTATCTTTTTTCGTTAATTTATTGGAAAATGTAGCCACAATATTTTTATTTCAATCACTCAATTCAATTATTCTTTGGAATTTTTGATCAATTATCTACTAGGACGACCCAATTGTAAGTTTGAAGAATGGTTTCAATAACTCTCCAGAACCAAAAAAAAACTTCAGTATCACCAGATACATTTCTCTTGTCAAGTGCCTCGAGTCTGTAGCTATAATTTATTTTCTTATTCTGCCTTGTCTTGTTTTCTGAATGTGTGTTTTTGTTTTAAGGACTGTTCACGAGAAAACTGGAAAGTGGTCGCAAAATATTAAGGGAATCAAGCGAGTCATAGGGATAATCGAGACAGATGTTATGGGTTTGTTGATTTATTTTCATAAAAAATATAATAAATTTTCTTTATCGACGCTATAACAGCATTTATATGAAAAAATACTTATTTTTTGGTTTAATTTTTTGATTTTCCTTAATATGATAAAATTTGTTTCATTACATTACCTTTTAAAGTATAATATTCGACGAGATAAAAATATCTGCACAGTGCAAAAAGGGGATGATGAAAGCATTAGCCCAGTAGTAAACAATAAAAATGTCTCAAATCTTAAAGGGATGAAGTAATTGGTCTATGAGACCCACAGTGTTACTTCGTCAAAAAAAATCCTAAGCTGGATGTACACTGCCATATAAGACCAATCATCACTTATGGAGCCATTGCGTGGAGTAGTAGAACTAGCCTATTGACGACGAGAGAAAACCTTTCCAAAATTCAAAGACTAGCCTGTATATGCATTACAGGAGCAATGAAAACATGCCCAACGGCAGCCATGGAAGTGATTATCAACCTCATCCCACTACATATGGGGCAGAAAGAACAAGATACAGACTAAGTAAAGAGGGAATCATTAAAAGAAAACCACCTCCTCACTTCTTAAAAATCAGACAAACTGGGACATGCCACAAGACGGTATGATAAATGATACAGAAAACAAAGGATTATCATAACGTCGGATAGTCAAGCAGCCATTAAAGCACTGAGCTCTTGTGTAATTAGTTCCAAAATGAGGTGAGAATGCCTAGACAAACTCAACGAACTAGGCGAGAACAATATAGTTACCATGGATTCCAGGACACACTGGAATAGAAGGAAATGAAATAGCAGATGAACTAGCAAAGAGGGGGGGACTGGAATACCTTTCTGGGGGCCTCAACCCTTTTGCGGTATCAGCACCAATGTAATATTGGAAGAAATAAGTAAAGCCGAGGAAAAGAGAAGATCTGACCATTGGAAGGATCTAGTAGGGCTTATACAATCAAAGACTCTTCTGGGTGACTACAACCTGTTGAGATCAAATGAATGCATAAGTCAAAGTAAAACTGCGCTAAGAGTTGTAACAGGGATCCTAACGGGACATTGTCGTCTGAATGGGCACCTGAAAAAGCTCAAAATAGTGGAGGAAGAAGAATGCATATTTTGTGGAATGGAAGAAGAAACCTCCATCCACATACTTTCCAACTGCACAGCACTCCAGAATCCTAGAGCTCAGCACCTAGGAGATTACTGGATAGGAGAGGAACATTTACCTAAGTTGAAGCCTGCAGACATCCTAAAATTCCTCCGGGAAATAGGACTAAAGGAACTACTAGTTTCTGAGACTCTCCTCAGAAACTTAGTAGAAGTAAGGGGGCACAATAGATCTTCTAGGTCTCAGTGAATGTCACCCCAAAAATCACACATACATACATACATCTTGACTCCTCTCTTTCATAGTTTTTTAGGACCCACTTGGTGACCGTTAATGTTGAAGTAACTGATGGAAAATGATGATGCATCTGAAGACGACATTGATTATTCAAATACGGATCCTGGAAAGTACTACTACTTGGAAAGTATTATGAAGAACAGGAAGACAAGAGTGGTGAAGAAGACAAAAACTATAATATGTTGGAAGCTATTCAAGAAAAAGCCATGGTCAGTTCGCTCTATGGAGATGTAACATCCCAGTTGGGAAAAATGGGGCAGTGGATTTCAAACGTCCACCTAGACGCAGAAAAAAAGACCAAACATAAGTTGAATTAATTGATGACATTGTTTTCTACTGGAACGTTAAACTGTAGACGGTTAGAGCCAAAGCCAATTACAAGTTCACAACGAAATTCGGAATACAGACTCAGTCCTTGATGAATTTATTATTGTACATATTATTATTAGCTTTTAAATCTGGTCACAAATATACATGATACTACTGTTTACAAAGGACTTGAGGGAAGATCTATAAAATAGCAACTATGTCAATGGAACGTTTCGAAATACTAATAAACTGTCTAGGATATTATGGTTCCACAACTCGTGGGGAGAGGAAAGTATGTAAGCGAGCTACTGTAATATCCAATATAGTCCACTCCTTCAAACATAGCTCACAAGAGATATAAAGTTGTTGTGAGAACATGGCAGTGGATGAAGTGCTAGTCGCGTCAAAGAAAGGTGCGCTTTTTACGTGCATATGTCGAAAAAAACAGCAAAATACATCTAGATTCAATGCATGGCTGACTGATCATGTATATTGCAATGATATAAATTTTGATAGAAAAATATCAGAGTGGTTGGAGAGTGTCGAACTTGAAGATGAAGTTCATGACTCTGATACGGATACTGAAAGATGAAGAGAAAATTGTAAGAAACATTAGAAATTGTGTAGTAGATTACAAAAGTGATGATGATGACCATAGTCACTTTACTGTGGATTCCAGGACACACTGGAATAGAAGGAAGTGGAATAGCAGATGAACTAGCAAGGAAGGGGGAATGAAATATCCTTTTGGGGGCCGGAACTCTTTTGCGGAATCAGCTGCAATGAAATATTGGAAGGAATAGGTAAAGCCAAGAAAAAGAGAAGATCTGACCATTAGAAAGATCTAGTAGGGCTTAGACAATCGAAGATGCATAAGTCAAAGTAAAATTGTGCTAAGAGTGTCAACAGTGATCCTAACGGGACATTGTCGCTTAAAAAAGCTTAAAATAGTGGAGGAAGAAGAATGTAGATTTTGTGGCATGGAAGAAGCAACCTCCATCCACATACTTTCTCACTGCACAGCACTTCAGAATCCTAGGGCACTGCACCTGGGAGATTGCTGGATAGAAGAGGAACATTTATTTACCCAAGTTGAAGCATGCAGAGATCCTTGAATTTCTCCGGGAAATAGGACTCTAGGTCTCAGTGAATGTCACCCCAAAATACATACATACATGACCATGATAATATAATTTTGCACTCTTACTGCCTCTAATAACTCAATAATATTTTGTCACAACAAAAATATCAAGCCAGTGAAATTACAAGGTCTCTCAGACCGGATGTTTATATGTAAGTTTTCGGATTAGGAATTAAATTTTTCTATAAAACTAGCAAAAGCTTCCGGTTAAAAAGTTATGGCAAGATCTATTTAATGGTAAAATAACAATATCATTAAATTACACTGCTCCCTGTTGCTGTTCCAGCGACTACTGGGGTAAGTTTCAATTTCCCGGGGATTATTATAAAACGTGCGGATAATATCCAATTATAGGAATAGAAGCTCTCGACAAAGCTTATGTAAGCGATGAAGCTACAATTGGGCGTTGGCATATACTGCCTCTCTGATTAGTTCAACCGGCAATTTTAAAAGGAAAATAAAAAAGCGAAGAGGCTCCTCTTGGATAAAAAAAAAGCATTTTAACGTCATTACATTGAAAGCTTTTCAACGTAAGAAATTATATTCGATAAATTTTGCTTATCTATGAAATATCTTGCAATTTTATAAACAGAAAATTCCAGGTGAGTTTGATTAATAATTTATTGAGTTTCTCGCGCGAAAACTGTACATAGCTTCAATGAACTGCCATCTTTAGAGAGAGTGGTGCAAAATTTTGAGCACCAGCTGGCTCATTTGACGATAGTACTGTTTCTTCTTGTATATCGCTAAGCGAAGGGAAAAGCAAATTTCAGAAATTATATATTAAAACCGAGAAAAACGGGGTTGCCATCTTGTGGCCTATTGTGAACAACACTGCTAGATCAGCCATAGCTACCTGAGCGGAGAAGAAAACCTACACGTACTGGGCAGACATACTGGGGCTCTCTCACTCGAAGGCGTTCATATACTACCCTTTAAGTACAAAAAATAAGCAGATCATGGAATGGAGTAGATCAAACCTACGCTTACAGGACATTTTTAACTAAATTACCACCTAAAGAAGATGAGTCTGATTCAGACCAGTACTGTCGGTTTTGTAATTTGGAAGACGAAACTGTGGAGCGCATAATATGCTATTACCCTGCTTTGGGCAGAGTAAGGTATAATATATTCGGTTTTAGTACCTTAGATCCTAACGACTTTAAAAAAGTATCACCTAACACAACCAAGAACTTTGTCAGAAACACAGGCTTGTGGGGTGAATTTTAATCCCTAAGGGTGAGCCACAATAGACCTAACGGGGGTCGCAGTGAAGGTGACGAGAAAGCCCCACTCAAATAGAACCTAACCTAAGTTATACACATAAGGCGACCCTTCAATTTAATTACCCTAACTATTACTAATTTATTAGGTTTTATTTAAAGTATGTCAGTTGGTGTTGTTGTCAATATCACTATGGACTTTTTAACATAAGTTGAATTTCAATTAGGAATCGTCTAAATCAAAATCGTCCAGCTATCTTATCATCCTAAGTAAGAGGTCTTTCAATATTATTACTTAGTGTCACAAAACATGGGAACAATCACGCAAAATTTTGAATGTTAATCAATCGAACTACCTCTGAGAACCTAAAACTAGTCACTTACCGAATTTACGGATTGTCCATTTTCAACAGCATTCTGGAACAAAAAAACATTTTATTTTATGTTCTATTGTCAACTAATTATCGCTAGTTAAATAAGAGAGAAAACAGTTGGAGTGGAGATATTTCAAACAGTTGAGTAATTCACTTTTGTGGTTGAAACACCAGTGAACCTTTCTATGAAAAAATAGATTTCACGTTATCAGGAATCTGAAGAATCCTTAACAAGTTATTTATGATGGACAATAACATTTTCCCCCATTTGAGCGTCCAACAGCTAACCAAACACTGGAACTTTTTATAAAAACCGCCTAACAATATCTCATTAATCGGTAGAAGCATATATGACTAGGTTATATTTGAGGTTATATTCACATGTTCTTCTACCAAAATACTACATATGAAACTGGCGAAATTGGAAACATGGCAATATAATATACAGTGTGGAAACCACTTATGGAATAAAATTCTTTGTCATTATTTTAGAAAATTATAAAAAATACCGAAACACATCAAATTTTGAATTGAGTTGTGCGTTATGTGAACATAAATGTAAATGTACAGGGTGATTCACGCAAGTATGCCATAGTCAGTGTTGTTTTTTTAATGAAACACCCTGTATATTTGCATATTTTTGAAATCCTCTTAATGAACCGATTGCAACAAACTAAATAATGTATGGTCAATTATGAATTATACGGTGTGAAATTTTTATTTTTACATTTATTAAACACATACATAAAATAGGTACCTGATGTATTTGATTTCAATACATTGAAATAAATGCTCAAAATGTTCTCCACCTTGTTGACAATAGCACGATCTCCTATAGAACTCCTCATTAACTTTGTTTGAAGTTTGAGGTGAAATATGCCGTATTTCTGTAGTTATCTTATCTTTGAGGTCTACAATGCTAGTTGGTTGTGTTGCATATACTACAGAAAAAAATCTAACGGCGTAAGGTCTGGTGATCTAGCTGGCCACTCAACAGTACCTCTTCGTCCAATCCATTTATTGGGGAAGGTTTCATCTGAATAAGTTCTTACCATTAAAGCATAATGGGGTGTTGCCCCGTCTTGCTGGAACCAAACATTTTCATTCGGTAAGTTAGGATGTATTGCGTTGGGATATAAGTTTGCCAACGCAGGAATAACTTAATTTCTAAGCATATTTGAATATTTTTCAGCTGTCAAATTTCCATTTATAAATATAGGACCAATAATATGGTCGCCTATGATACCGGCCCAAACGTTCACCTTTTGAGGGTACTGAGTATGTGTCTCACGCATCCAATTGGGATTCTCTGCTGAACAATATCTATAGTTCTGTCGGTTTACCCCTCCATTCAATGTGAATGTTGATTCGTCAGAAAAAATAATGGTACCAAGAGCTATCTCATATCTGTTCAGCTTATTCATCAATCTTTCGCAGAAATCCATTCTACGATCTGGATCGTCTTCTGCTAACTCCACTTTCACATCATCTTCAACAACAAGTGTGGTTTTCTTTTCAATGGTTTGACATGTCCAAGTTCTCTGAATTGTGCATGAATTTTAGACACAGTACTTTGTGAAATATTAGGCAATTCGGGATACCTGTAATTAAATAAGTTTGCCACTTCAACTTGACTTCTGCAGTTATCCCCGTACCCGATCATCATTAAAATCTCAATTCGGTGAGTCTCAGTTAAATATTTCATTGTTATGTCGACGAGGAAAGAGTGTTTGACAAAGATTTTACTTTTTCAGTATAAACTGTCAACACATCAACAACTGACAGAATATAAAACAATCCACATTATTTACAGATTTAAAACAATCCACATTATTTACCGATTTTGTCTAATTATTGGCGTTTTTGGGCAATTTTTAGGTATTTATGATCAAATTCATGGGCGTAGCAGGTTTTGTTTGATATACGTCTAATAATTACTTAGTTTAAATTTTTGATAAATCCATATTTATCTAATTTAAAAAAGTACCAATATTTCAAGTGTAATAAATTATTATATTTTAAAACTTCACCCTGTATAATTCATAATTGACCATACCTTATTTAGTTCGCTGGAATCGGTTCATTAGGAGGATTTCAAAAATATGCAAATATACAGGGTGTTTCATTAAAAAAAAACAACACCGACTATGGCATCCTTGCGTGAATCACCCTGTACATTTAAATTTATGTTTACATAACGCACAACTCAATTCAAAAGTTGATGTGTCTCGGCATTTTTTATAATTTTCTAAAATAATGACATAAAGAATTTTCTTCCATAAGTGCTTCCGACACTGTATAGTGTACATACCTACCTCAGCTACATTTACATTATCTCTGCTGAAATTAAAATAATACATTGACTACTAAAAGCACCATGATTTGGATATATATCATAGCTACCTAAATGTATTATTTTAACTTTGACTAAGGTAATGTGAATGTAGCTATAACTCCGAGGTTATGGTTTTTAGATGTAGGGAACATCACATGAAAAAGGATTTCAAAAATAAAGAAATATACACGTTGTTACATAAGGAATAACAAAAATTATTATTATTCCGGAAAAAGGAATATCTGACAACAACCGTAATATCGGCCACATCACAAGATCTCTGCACACCAAAACCCATAAAAATCTTGATATCCATTTCCGAGATAATTGAGATGAGTCTACAGTGCGCTGTCAGGAGCCCAACCAGGATCCTTATTGTTTTATTATGCTGGCTCAGTAAATTCTGGCGGGGGTTCCTTGACTTGATAAACTCTTTGGCCTGTCTCATACCTGGCGCCTTGTTTCACC
>CAJUYG010000406.1:117097-156687 GCA_910591675.1 Galerucella calmariensis
CTTGATAAACTCTTTGGCCTGTCTCATACCTGGCGCCTTGTTTCACCATTCTCTCTCAGAAAAATTCCAGATGCCTCATTACAATTTAGAAAAATTCCAAATGCCTCCATACAATATTTCTCTAGCCTTGTTAGTTTGTGAGATACAGGCTGGGAAAATTAAAGCTATAAATACTTCTGTCACGAACAAAATAATTAGAAACGAAAATAATACGGTTTGGGTTCAAACTCTTGAAACAATAATAATAATAATAACTGTTCTTCCATTTTTGTACTTCCACTCCAAAGAAACATGCAAAAACACGAGAATCTGAGACCTCCAGGTATTGAAGCACGCGTTCTGACGTGTTTAAGCGTGTTATGGGCTTCTGACGACTTAAATCACAATAATATGTGCGGAGTGCGGGTTTACACGAGATCTGGTAATAATGTGATGTATCCGTTAAAAGTTACAATTATACAGGGTGTAATGATTGAGCAGAAAGATTTATTTAAAAACAAAAATAAGTCAATGCCAAACATTTAAAGCACACAATTTTAGTTACTATATCATTTGACAATGTTTATTCACTTACATATCGAAAAATAAGAGACTTTTGTGAATAATATATTGAAAAAAACATGATGATTCAAAATTAAATTCAAATACCTTACTTAACTGTTGAGTGAAATACAAATGGTAGAATTCCATCTGGAACAAAAACTCCGGAAAGAAACGAGAAAAAGACAGTAAGTGCCATGAATATGTGCCATGCTAGCAAATGATTGGCAATTTTATTTGGCAATTGGGTCGTGATTGGAAGGGCCGATGCCGGCGTTCCATCACTACTACATTTCAGGCGTGTTTCAGCGGATTTCTGAAAATTTAGAATGTACCGGTGAAGTGAACCGCAAGTTATGTGAACGGTGCTTTCAACAGAAATTCTCTGCTGAGGCGAAGCATTATAGGAATATTCACTGCCAATTTTTCAAAGAATTACCATAGAAACAACAGAGTTCTTTATATTCTTACGTTACGTGAAAACTTGGAGCATAGTTTGCTTGGGTCAACACATTTTCATTTTTATGCATAATTTGCTAGTCTTAAAATATCCACATATAAATAAAAACAATTTCCAAAGAAATAAATTTATTCATATTATTCAACTCCCAAATATTATGTGAAGATGATAATAACTTCCACTTTCAAATTAGTACACAGCCCACATAATCCCGTTCTTACAACGGAAATTAAGTTTTGATAAAAGCACTCAAGGGGCTCTGGATTAAAATAGCATTGCACAATGACTTTTGGGGTGACTTAATGGGAAGAATTTACCCTCATTAGATAGCAGCTTCATCATTGGGACCCATTTTAATGCAAGAAAATATTTATAGCAACAACGAGAACATATCACTTTTTATAATAGCCATTTTTATTTGCGTTAGGATACTCTAGTCAAAGTACACGTAAAAACTCACAAAAAATACAAAAAGCTTGAGAATTTAAAATTGAGTATTCAAAAAAAACTTTACGATGCTAGGTATGCAATCGCTTAGTAAATTTTTTTTGTTTTGTTCTTTCACTCTAATTGTTCAAATTATGAAAATACAGGAAAATGTTTAAATCAAAAATTTTGGCTGATACATTTATCCACAAATTTTATCTGAGAAGTTTTTCTGTAAAGTTGACTAGATAAAATTAATGTCAGTGCTTGTCAATTTGTAGTTACGCGCTAACGGCCCGGGAGCCAAACTTTTATTAACCGCTCGACTTAAAAGTTAATAATTTTGGGCTTATAACATTCTGAGAAAATAGATAACTGTAAAATCAGATTATTCATAAGAAACTAGAGCTAAAAAGTCAAAAAACAATTATTATTCCTATTTAATTAATACTTATCCCAGCGACAATTCCTCCTGGATTTAGCATTGCAAAGGAGCATAAAACATTATCGTTATAAAAGCAAAGCCATCAATATTTCGAATTTCAAGCAAATGCTTCTTGAAAATCTGTTTTTCTTGCATGCTTAATTTTACTTGTTTTTTTTAGACTTCATTCAATTATATCTTTTTTCGAAATCAATGTAATTCAGATATCCTGAATTTTACATGAAAAAGAATGTAACTATTTCTGATACAATGTATCTTCCTTAGCACTTACTTAGTACCTGAGACAGTGAAACTTAGGGTTGATGTAGGGGTCTCGGGTCTAGCATACTTCCAGAGATGATAAAAAATTTTTTTTCACGGAAATGTATTGGTGGATAATAATTTTTAAATTTACCAAAATCAGCCATCCCCACCCCTTCCCTAGGGGGGGATGGGGGGGTCGACACCGTGAAAAATTCGTAAAAATGAATTTTTAAATATGGACTCAAATTCTACGTACTTTTTTACGTATAACCCTAAAATTTCATTTCAACAACTTTTTTTTTTAAAAAGTTATGCGGAAAAAATGTTTTAAAAAAATTGATAATTCCATAAATATAAAAATCTTTATTCCGTCTTTACGAATAAAAATAAAATTTGATATTTGGCATATGTATATTTAACAGAATCACTAAACAAAATAACATAACTATCCATCCCCATCCCCCCCTATGGGGGGGATGGGGGGGTGTAACCTTCAAAAATTCGTGAAAATGATTTTTTAAATATGGAATCAAATTCTACGTATTTTTTTACGTATAACCCTGAAATTTCATTTCAACAACTTTTTTTTAACAAAGTTATGCGGGAAAAATGTTTTGAAAAAATCGATTATTTCATAAATATAAAAATCTTTATTCCGTCTTTACGAATGAAAATAAAAATTTGGTATTTGGCATATGTATATTTGATGGAATAAAATTTGCGATAAAATAAATTATATGCAAATATCATACCATAGGGGTAGAGGGTGGGGGTGAGTTTGGGAAATATTAGGGTTGGGGTAATTTTGAGTGTGTCATAAAATTCTACACCCTTTGTTAAGTATGTATGCCAATTTTCATATTTTTTTCTCCATTATTGCCAAAGATATATATTAAAACCTGTTTTGAATTTGCGGACTTTTTGGAAAAAATTTAAAACCTCTTGATTTCGAAATACGGGTTTGAACCATTTAGAGTCATATTTTGAGAATAAAAAAAATATTGCGAGTTAAGATTAATGGTGAGTATTGAAACCAAAAAAAAATTATATGCAAATATCATACCATAGGGGTAGAGGGTGGGGGTGAGTTTGGGAAATATTAGGGTTGGGGTAATTTTGACTGTGTCATAAAATTTTACACCATATGTTAAGTATGTATGCCAATTTTCATATTTTTTTCTCCATTATTGCCAAAGATATTTATATTAGGGTTGGGTTACTCAGGGATAAGTTTCCATTCATTTTTTCATTTGTGGGCTTATTTCCACACCACCTGGTATATCAATTTTCCAAGTATTACTTAATTTATCCAAAATAAATAAAATTGCAAAATCTTAAAAATGTGTCTGTCATCTTCAAAGACTTTTTTTCATTGCTTGTCCGTTTGCGTGTTCTAGCTTTTGCTATTCATTTTGGGCTAAGTTTATTTGCTTTTCTGGAAAATTGGTATAAAGAGGTAAAGCCGCGGTGCGTTTTTTTTAATGTGGTATCCCCCGCAGTATTTTTTTTATTCTCAAAATATGACTCTAAATGGTTCAAACCCGTATTTGGAAATCAAGAGGTTTTAAATTTTTTCCAAAAAATTACAAGTCCGCAAATTCAAAACACGTTTTAATATATATCTTTGACAATAATAGGGAAAAAAATATGAAAATTGGCATACATACTTAACAAAGGGTGTAGAATTTTATGACACACTCAAAATTACCCCAACCCTAATATTTCCCAAACTCACCCCCACCCTCTACCCCTATGGTATGATATTTGCATATAATTTATTTTATCGCAAATTTTATTCCATCAAATATACATATGCCGAATACCAAATTTTTATTTTCATTCGTAAAGACGGAATGAAGATTTTTATATTTATGAAATAATCGATTTTTTTAAAACATTTTTCCCGCATAACTTTGTTAAAAAAAAAGTTGTTAAAATGAAATTTCAGGGTTATACGTAAAAAAATACGTAGAATTTGATTCCATATTCAAAAAATCATTTTTACGAATTTTTGAAGGTGACACCCCCCCATCCCCCCCTGGGGAAGGGGTGGGGATGGCTGATTTTGGTAAATTTAAAAATTATCATCCACCAATACATTTCCGTGAAAAAAATTTTTCTATCATCTCTGGAAGTATGCTAGACCCGAGACCCCTACATCAACCTTAAAGTCATTATACAACTTGTAAATTTAACAACGTTGTTCATATTCCTTCCCTTCCAATCATTTCCAGGTTTGTTGATAGAGAGTTGTGAGGTGAAAAACAAATCGACTAATATTATTCAGGGTGGCGCCCACTTACCTTTCTTGATTAACTTTAATTACATTTCTTAACTTGATTTATTAACTTATTAAATTCATTTGGTTTCTTAACTTCATTAATTATCTCATTAACTTCAATATAACTTCAATAACTTAAATAAAGTAGGATTACCCGCGAACCGGTAAGACTACTCCCTGAATTGATATTAGTTTGGTCTCCGAATTCACACCTGAGGTGCTCTCCACATTGAGTCGCCGTTGCAATTTATCTTGCCTTATTATTTTAAATGATAGGTAAATCCAGATACAGATCGACCAAGGCCAAGGAAAATTCTCTTTACTTTTTCACAGCCTTCCGAAAAATACAACACCTTATCTCTATTCTTTCTAATCCAAAAGTGGTAAACTGAGAGTGGCTACTACCGCTATGTCTGTAGTTTTCTTTTGGACATTCGGTATTATTATAGTTTATTCAACTCTTAAATATCTTCAGCTCTTTATGAAACTAAAATGACACAAATGGACTCAAAAACATTCAATGCCCGCTAAATAGCTTTCAGTTACCAACAAAGCTTTTCTGTTCAATGTTAAATATTCGAAGACCCTTTCTTGTGGTATTTCGTCAAAGCCACTCAACTTCAAATATTCCAACCTTTTGAAAATTCTAATTGAATTTAAGTGGAGGTAGCTAGACTCATTTTCTTATTGGAAAACTTCGAGAACATAAAAAAAAAACCTTTCTCGAGTTTTACTTGCAAGTGTATAACAAATTACAAAGTCATTATTTTAATAGCTTGGACAAGTTATAATGAACATCTTTTCCAAAAGTTTCGGTAATTTATTGGATGACTTTCTTGGACTTGCGCTTTTTTGTGTTTTTTATGCCCTAAGAACGTGTGTCTGCTAATATCGACGACATTAATAACTTTACTGTTCAGAAAGTATCTCAAAGTTTCGCAGATAGCCCTTTAACTTTATAAATTTCAAGATTGTTGAATGAGGTTTACACTTTTTTGAAAAAAAATTAACTTAGGTGAGCAGCCTCTAGAAATATTTAAATATTTTCATATTCGCGATCCTTAGATTGATAAGAGTCGGTCAAAATTTTGTTCAAATATCATTGAGAATTTATAGGATTTATAGGAATCACCCTGTATATATATGGTCGTGGCGTGTATCTAGTGGACTTTGGCCTTAACTGATAACCACTACCAATTTCAAATATCCATAGATTATGCTTATGTGTTTTTTTTTTCAATAAATACTTTTTTAATTTCAATATTATTTTGTATGTTAATAAATAGAGTGTCTTTGCGTGCACTAGTTTTTTTTATACTGCTCGACCACCATCAATCACATCCTTTTAGAGTTGAGTGCTTTTCCAAACGAATGTCACGTATTTTTAAATGAGATTAAATCAACTCTTCCCATACACACGCTTTATATAATATTACAACCTTCCTGTAAGGTACACTCATAAAATCGTATATCTGATTGGTAATGGTACAGTTTTACTTGATGTTTATCAAATTATTATGTGCTTAAATTTATTTTTTTTTGCAAAACGTCAATTTACACTACATAAGCTGACCTAATTCAATTTATAATGAAAAAGTAATTTGTTAAACTCCTTCTTTATGATGTTGAGACCAGTCTCGTAAGGATGTCGTCTAAGATTACCAGACTTGGGAAAAATTCTATTCGATGGTATATAGTCGGCTCAAAAACAAAAAGACAGGGAAACACCACAAGTATCTTTCAATCGAAAATTCACGC
Source organism: Galerucella calmariensis (assembly GCA_910591675.1). NCBI lineage: Eukaryota > Metazoa > Arthropoda > Insecta > Coleoptera > Chrysomelidae > Galerucella > Galerucella calmariensis. Next base: position 123,251 of record CAJUYG010000406.1, read on the forward strand.
CCAGGTTTATATTGAAAGAATATCTAGCTGACAAAGCCTTTAAAGCACTGAGCTCTTGTATAATCAGTTCCAAAATCGTATGAAAATGTCTAGGAAAACTCAATGAACTAGGCGAGAACGATAACGATATAGTCACAACACTGTGGATTCCGGGACACACTGGAATAGAAGGAGATGAGATATCAGATCAACTAACAAAGAGGGCTGAAACAACCGTCACCAAGAAAAATGTAGATTCTGTGCACTCCACCTTGAGAACATCCTCTACCTGTCCTTGTCTTGATTGTGTCTTTCCCAGAGCGAAGATTATTGTCGTTTTCTTCAATTATCCTTAGCTTTATAGTTGCGGGTGTGCGCAGATTATCCATAAACCAAGATATTCGTTGTAACATTGTTAAATGCTTCCTTGATATCCAAGAACGTACCCATCACTTTTTCTTCTATTCTTCATTTCAAGTATTGCTCTGACAACCTTGCTTTTTCCACATTGACTTTGCAAAAAGTTTACACTAGGTACATCAACAGAGGGAGAAAATTTTTTTTCAAATCAACCATAAATTTTATTCATTCATTATACAGTCCAATATCTTGAGTGCGGCTTAGATATTATATAATTCGATAACACTAGCTCCTTGCAGCCTAGTTGGATGATTTATTCCAAAACAACACATAAAACTCCACACTATTTATAGAAAATTCATTCAAACTACAAAATGTAGCTCCTTAACTGAAAATAAATCTTCAGATGTGCCTTGTCTGCTTGTTCGACCGTCAGTTAGTTAAGCAGATCAGCTCAAAATCCAGTAAAGTTAACAAAATAAGTGCCGATGAAATTGGGATAGAGATAATCCAGTTTGGGAAAGAGACACTGGGGTGTGGGGAGCTTCCTCATGTCTCCCTCAGGTCTCTCGAGAACGAGCCATAGAAACGAGTAACTTCAAGACAAACAAGTAGTTTTATTTTTGTTTTTTAGTGTAAAATGAACAGAATAGGTCTAGACAAAAATTAGATGAGACATTTTAAAAATAATTTTGTAGAATGAAACTATTTCATTTCTTGTAAAAGAATCTTGGACCTGGAAAATATTTACTATTAAAGATGTTACGCCGCTGATGTAAAGTTCATTCGGAATGTCGAATGGTCATTGAAAAAATAACTAAAAATAGGAATGCCCATAACGAAGACGACAAGCAAAATGTAAATAAAGCAGTGAACGGCTAATTTCATTATTCGCAAAAGAATACTGAGCAGCACAATTTCAATTTGGCTCCATTTATATGCAAAATATTTGAAGTAGATAATGTTGGGGCTTCACTCTAGTTTGGTCAGTCCTTTGTGACTTGCTCTCGTGTGTGTGTTTTTTTTATACAGGCAATGCAAAGTTATAAAATGTCAAACTGGCTGGAGTAAAATGTTGGTGCATTTTGATAGCTCATTATTTCTATTGATTCCACAGAGGAAGCAGTGTCGTTTCCATAGGGGTGATGTGAACAAGACAATAAAATTATAGAAAAACATTTCAAAAATATGTACACGTTTTCCTAGACATTTTTGAACTTTGGGAACTTCAAGGGGGAATACTGGACACTTTCTTAGAAGAACAACGACCACTTTATTGACGGATACTGGAGTTGATGCCTTAGCGACATGTCCGATGAAAATCTGTAACTATTGTGTATATATGTTGAAGGCTGCACAGAAGGCAAAAGTAGGGGCAGCATGGCTGGGAGGATTAATGGGTTATGTGAAAGGACCGGAAGAGTGGAAGAGAAGGGTAATTGATAGGACGGTAGAGCAGAGTATTCTGTATGGCGCAGAAGTGTGGGGTGGAAAAGCAGGGGTGAATGCGAGGGTTAGACCACTCCTGCGGGTGCAGAGAGGGATACTCCTTAGGGTGGTGTAGGCGTACAGTACAATGGGTGGACTGGCAGCAGCAGTGATGTCAAAGTCCTATCTATTGGACCTAATGGCTAGAGCCAGACAGAAATGCTGGAGGGGTGCGATTAGAGAGGAAGTACAGGAATGGATGGATGAGGAAATTGAGAGAAAGTGGGATAAGTATAAGGGCGCGCTAAAAGGGAGCGATTGGGAGCAGGGTTACCTCCACAAGATTGGGAAAAAAGAAACTAGAGTGTGCGAGAGATGTGAAGTGGAGGATGATGTGGGACATGTGTTTAGATGTTGGAAGAACGAGGAAGTTTTGAAGAAGCTGGAAAATGAACTGGGAGAGGCGGTGTATTGGGAAAACTTGGTGGAGATTTTGTGGAGGGGCGAGGAGGAATGAATGGAGATAAGTGGCGTAGAAGAGAGCATGATTAGGGAAAGAGAATGACTCGACATGGCATGTGAGAGGTAGAATTGATAGAAGAGAGAAGATGACGAAGAATGTGTGAGGGACCGCAGCCCGTCTTGAACTATGTTAGGGTAGTGATTCCAAGGCGGGAGTAACGGCGAAATTGAGGTGGGTTTGGTTGGTAGGCATTCTCGTGAGGATGAGTCCAGCACTGTCTGGGTACTGGTTAAGGACCCAGTCAAACATGAGTTTCCCATCTCGGCCCGAAAAAAAAATTGTGTATAGTTATGTAGCGGAGAGTGTCAACCATAAAAAGGAAGCTACAAATAAAAGTTCATACAATATAACGAAGCCAGAAGTCTCCTGCAGTACTGCAAGAGTTACAGAAAACTTGGTAAGCGATGGAGAAATTATGGAGTCATAACATTTCATACAAGTTGAGAAAAAACCAGTAAATATTTATTCAAATTTTGTAAATAATATTCATACTTTTTTCTTATTCTTTTGGAAATCAAACCACAATAATGTTTTTTATTTTTTATTTCGACGTTTCGGTAGCGTTCCAGCTACCGTTGTCAAGATTAACTAGTAATAGGATTTATAAAAAAATTTTTGGTCCCTATCTGTCATATTTTTTCTTTGTGTCAGATAGGGACCAAAAATTTTTTTATCAATTTTTCCAATATATGAATATTGAAAGATGAGCACTTTTCCAAATTTTTTATGGGCTTCTTCAAGCTCTGGCAGCGTTGTACGAAAACCATAATTACCACACCCTTCGATTTACATAATTAGTGATTTTTATCGATATGCCTGACCAGCTGACTTCTTATTGGCAAGCGCGTGCGTGTGTTCTTCCCTCTAACTTCGTCAATTGACTGATATTGATTTATCCAGAGCGTTGGTATTGTCAGTGACCTTTGTTTTCTCAGTTTACTCGGTAAAATAGGTACTTTACGCCATTTGTACGTTTATGACAGATACATCCATGTTTCCTAGCCTCTTACCGATGCCCCGTAGCTTCAAATAAACTTGCCAAACTATAATTCTGTGAGCAAATAATCACTTTTAACGCATGGTTGAAAATTAGACAATTTGCTAACTCCATTGTACTATTTTGTGTGTATAGTAAGCTTCAAAATATTAATGTAAAACTCTTAATTGGACAACCTACATGTTAAAATTTGAATCTTAACCTTGACTATGTATAGATTGAAACATTTCGCGAAAACTTCGTCAAATTTAACGCCATGCCGTTAACTTTAAACCACTTCTTATAGAATTGACCCTTATATGGCATAAATTAGCACCCTCCATTGGTGGTGATTTGACTTACAGCCCGTCGTCAATGACAATCGTCCTTTTTGGTAATTGTTACTTTTACGTCATTCAAAGAAGTGTCGCATTGCGTTGTTTATAATATGGGAAAAATGAAAAATAGATTGAGCAGCATTTTTCCCATTTTGACTTGAGATTACAGGTTTTGAATCCAAGACAGGTGCCTTTGACCTATCTTATTTTTTCAACATTTACCTCACATTAAATGTTTGTAAAGTGATTTCAACTTCCCACCTTTAGTAGAGCGAAGACAATATACCTATTTTTTTGTTGTTTCATCAAAGTTAGTAAAAAACACAATTTTATGCTAGCTAATTACCTAACACCCAGTAAATACCCACTTCCAACAATTTTGAATTGTTAAGTACCTAATTAATGTCCTGACCAAAGTGAAAAATTACAAAAATTGATGTTTTTATTTAAAAGTTTATGGTCTGAGACCAAAAGCATCATCGAAACACCATCGAAAAATAACTTCCTGTAGTTAATTGTGGTTTCAGATTCACATAGACGTGACATTGCAGGCAGCAAAAATATTCAGTATTATAGATAATAAGAATTTGGAATTGATAATAACAATTTTGGTGTTGGTGACAATAGTGTTAATTTTGGTCTGAAATCAGTTGCATAGTACCTTAGGGAAGTGCATATTCCCGCTATTCCTGCTACCGTATGCACATATTCCAGAGCCTGGGTATGCTCATGGTAGTTCCTTCATGCGGAGATACCAGTCATCTTTAGTCGGAAGTATTCTGCCAAAGATCATCCTCACTGTGACTGTCCACCAGCAATCTGATTTCATTCAATTTTTCCAATTTTATGGTCCAGAAAAACTCAGTGTTCTTATTTCAAAATTCTACTTCTTATTATGTGTAAAACAACAAAAACTATTTATTTGTTGAGTTGGCTATAAAATTCAATAGAAAAATTTTGACATTTCAATTCTATTCTGGTGAAAAATGATAAAAACAAATCTGATCTACTCAATGTTGATCATGGAGTTCCGCAAGGCTCTATTTTGGGTCCGTTAATATTTTTTTTATGTGTAAGTGACCAATTACTCCGTATTATATATACCGTATCATCTTTCGTATTCTATTAAAATTATAGTCAATTTTCAACTCATTTAAGAAAATATCTTTTCGACACACGCCTATGACTGGGCATTTTTCTTCCCCAACGAACCGGTAAAGGACCAAGTTGGATGTATAAGTTCAAAATTTCGTAATGTAGTTAAACAAAAGTAGAATGAAGAACTTTTATAACCTCACTTTGCTACTTACTTTGATCTACAGCAAGGCAAATTCACATCAAGCGAATTTAGATGATTTAATTGATAATGTTAATGAATACATTAATTATACAAGTCACTACACGCTACCACAAAATAATTTTCATCTAGTTAATGTGGATGATTGTACGATCAATGGTAAGTATTTATAATACAATATTGAAATTTTAATTACCATAGTAAATTGTGTGGGGTATATTTTTTAAAACTACAAACTACTTAGACACCAGATTAAAATATTTTCCATGAATCTTTTTCATCCCTTGTGATAATTATAGAATCATCTGCGAAAGCTCCCTCTCCTGATATATGCACTTTTTCTTTGAATGACTGAGGCACTCAATGCTGTAGCAAAATTTTAACGATCCTGAGTTCGCAGGTCCCTATTAATAAATATATAACTGGGGTTAGCCTGAAACGAAGGGTTACATATTTTCCACATTTAAACCAAAAATTATTTTAAAAAGCATAAAAAATTTTGAATAGTTTAATAAAAAAGGAATAGTTAAAAAAAATGACGATTAATACATAAATAGGTAATCACATGTCACGGCTAATTTAATGTTATGTGAAAAAGCCAATTATTTTTTTGAAGAGGTGTTACTGGTACTTTTATAAAATACCCAATTCAAACGGATAATAATATTAATTAAATGTTATTCACTAAACTAATTGATGATTTTATATAGTAACCACTATGACTTGACCATTTTGCATTCCACAGTATCGTGTATCATCACTATCCACAGAATAACCCAAAAATGCGGTTTGAACAAAGATATACTGAGCGATAGTGGATACCCTTGTATGTATAATACAACATTGCTTTGGTCTTTTAAAAGTTTAGGCAACTATATAATTTGAAGCTGAGAGACTTTACAAGGATTTCTCACTCCATCCGAGTCTTTTGTGTTTCACATAATATATACATGAATAATTATTACAGTTTCCTGTAATATTGTCGTATTTAATAAAGCGCGTTGATGAGGCGCAAATACGCCAAAACTGGTCTAAGAGTTATGTTGTCCCTTCTAATTACAAACCAAAATGGTTGGTGTTAAATATCTTGTAGATATACCAATCCAGTTTGACTTTGAAGTGTAATTCAATATCCGTCGGGGCCTATAGCCCAAGAAGTAGTTATTGCTTCTTATTTGAACGGTCACTGTCTTTGGAAAATATTTTTTTTAGACCGACCAGAAAGTATACACATTCTCGACAATTTTTCGTTCAGAAAATAACGTTTTGCCGATCAAGACCGGAAAATGGACGTCAGGGACTGGAAAAGCTTTTTCCTCCGATCGTGGGAAAAGTGACACTATTTTGACCTGTTTTCTATGCGCAAAGCTCAATTCCAGAATAGTGGGCAGTTGCTAAGCAATTAGAAAATAATAGTGCGGTAATATTCTTTTCCGTCGACCGTGTATTAACAGATGCTATTAACGTTCTCAAAATTAGACAAAGTCATACATTAATGACCCCCATTAATGCATGATTTACCTACATTACTCAACTATTTTCTGCGGGCAACCCAACGCACATCTGTGGTGTAGGCAACCAAACATACAATAACGTCTTCAAAAAATTAATCCTAGTATAGAATATTTCTAGCTTTTGACTCACCTATCGTTTTATTTTATTATTCTGCAAAATTATAATAATTATTAGTGGTAAGACATCCAAAAAAGAATTTAAGAAAAACGAAAACAGTGACATTTGAACCAGCGACCATCTCTGTGACATTCCAATCTCTTTATTTATTTTTGACAGTACTTATCTATGGAACAAATAAATAGTTTTAGTTTCTCAATATTGAGAAAAACGAATACAACTGATACAGTCGACGGAACAGCTTTGCACCTAACACGAGTATTAAAAGGGCAATTAACAATTTCGAACATTAACGTTAAATTATCTCGATTGTTAATGGCCCTCATTAATACACTTGTTAGTTAAATAACTATACCCCACTGCTGTAGCGTGCGGTAATGCTACAAATGGATTATTACAATAAAATGAAACAAAGTATGGTTTTAATTTTTATATTGATAAAGTTGTTATGAAAGAAATAGAAGAAACATCTAATTTATAACGATTTTCTCGAACACTAATTAATTGTTGTTAATATTTACATTTATTGTACAGTTTGTAAATTGTACTGGTGGGCAACAAAAATTTATAGACGTTGAAGCTGCATGGATAATTGTTTGGTTTATCTCGTTTCGATCATTTTCATTTGAAGTCGAGGCAGGGGTGTTGAATATTTTATTAGCCACGTCTACTTTATTATTAAGTTATTCGTCAATATATTCGATCGGAGAATAGTATATTCTTCAACGAGTGCAGAATGATTGCTATTATTCACGCGGATGAAGTTTCCAAAACGAGGGAGCGCAGCGAGTGAGTTTTGGAATCATCCAAGTGAATAATAGCCATTCTACACAAGTAAAAGACTAGTATGTATAATTCGTGGAAAAAGCATATTCCCAAGCTCCTGTGTTACCATTATCACAGTCGTTTGGGAATATTATCCTCTTCTCACTAATTATACAATATACAAACAAGAAGGATCAATAAAACTCAAAGTCCAAACCACAATTTTAATATTGTCCACCAAAAGGACAAATTGTTCAGCAACTAGCTTCGGTAGGTACAAAATTACCATCAATACTACCTACAATAGAAATGTTATACTTATCAAAAAAGATCTCATGAGATAATGTTAACAGTTAGACAAAATACATCAATATTATTGAAATAAGATGAACAATTTTTTTTTGACATTAAATAAATATCAACTACAAATTATTTTAAGTCTAAAGTGATATTAATATATAAATAATAATACAGTTACCTTAATGAAACATTAACAACAGGAAGATAATTAATTTGCCGTCAATCCATATTATAAATTAGAAGTAAAAGTGGTTTGGAAAGAAAAGTAAAATTATTTAGAAAACATGAAGGATTATTGTGAAAATTGTAAAAATGCAAAATTGGAGGCATTGAAGAATATTAATTTGAATTTACATTTGAAATATCAAAATGGATAGATATTGAAGAAAATTAGTACCGAATTGTGAAATTGGGGTGGACAATATTGAAATTGTGGTTTGGACTTTGAGTTTTATTGATCCTTCTTGTTTGGATTTTTACAACCACATTTGAAAAATGGATAAGCTCTTGAAGTTAAATACAATATACTATTTCAAAACTTATGAAGCGCTAGAATAATTATTATTCTGCGATACATGGATAGTTTGTTTAAATATGAGAATGAAGACATTGAAAACATTGATAATCCACCTCACACATTGGAGGCCCGTTAGGAGATGAACATGAAGATGATCTAGGTGGAATCGAGATACGGAACCAGGCTGAGAAATTAATGTATCCTCAAAAGTAGATTAGTTTGTCAAATGAATAAATGAGATAACATAATATTCTTCTGTATGTTCCTTGTGGTATATTATTCATTCTTTTTTTAATTTCTTGGGAAATTAAACCACAATATTTTTAAATTCTTCATTTCAATTTGTCAATTTGTCAAAATTTGTCAAATTTTTTCTGTTGTGTCAGTTAGGGATAAAAATTAATTTCTACTTATTTTTTCTTGACAACGGTAGCTGGAACGCTACCGAAACGTTGAAATAAAGAATTTAAAAATATTGTGGTTTAATTTCCCAAGAAATTAAAAAAAAAGAACATAATATTCGTTTTTTTTTTCAATTTTTCACAACAAAAATCTACACTGTTGGTATGAACAGGTGCGAACGATTTAAACTAACTTTCATTTGAATACGATAACCTTTCACATTAATGTGTTTGAAAATTTGATGTGACCATTTCCAAATGTTGTCTTTTTATTTAGGTGGTGTACACTGGTTTCGTTAGTATGTCAAATAACGTTAGTTCAGTCAAGTATTAGTTTGTAGTAGTAGTGTTTGAATAAAACAAAATGAAGTATTTGCAACATTTTATATTTTTATTTGCTTTTATGTATTCAAAAGCAATTGTTATTCAGGACGATTTAGAAGATTTAGTTGAATATGTCAAGTCATACATTAATTATACTAATCACTACACTTTACCACAAAATAACTCATATTTAGTTACTGCGAATGATTCTGAGATCTATGGTAAGTTTTTTTAAACGTTTTTTTTAACTTTCGTCTATTTTATTAATACCAAAATGCTTAAAATAATCAACCAAGGAGAAGTACCTGTTTCAAACTTGAGTTTAGGTTATAATTGTGAAGAAGAGAAACCAGAATCATGGAAACTATGAAATTGGAATCATAAAACAAAGAAAATCATTAAGTTTTCCAACACTGTATATAAAAATATTCTATCTCTTATAAAATGTTGTCTCTGTTAAGCGGCTTCTTGCGCTTCTTCTAAATTTTGATGTTACATATTACATATTTTTTCAATTTTCTACCAAATTATTACTAATATTTTCTTAATTATTTATGGTTGTACTTTTTAATTTATTATTATTATTATTAACTTTATTGTATTTAAAGAATATTACAATTCTTATTACAAGAGGTTCGGATTCAGTACAAACATGTTTGAAACAAAAAATAAGGTTAAAACATTAAATAACAATATCTACATGATGTTCTATGAGAAGTGAGTACCATAATATGTATAAAATCTATTCATCTAACGCAAAGGCTCTTAATTTCAATATATTTAGTATGTATTGGACGAAGTTTGTCTGCCTGGTAAAATCGTCTGTGTCCAGAATAGCAACCAATTCGTCGAGTGTTTTTAAACTCAGAAACATATGATTTTCTCTGAGTCCATTATATAGAGGACATTCTACTAATAAATGCAATCAAAGATTCCTTTTCACCTATATTACAGAGACTACACGTCGCAGTCATATCTACGTGGTATTTTATGCCTCTGTAATAAATTTTTAAATGATTTAAACTACATAGTCTGATTTGACATATTATTCTATTCTTTTTAATATGTACAAAGAATAATTCTCAGCAGTACGCCAGCTTATAAAATGAATATTTGGAAAAAATGGATATTTTCAATGCAAACAAATTTTCCCTTTCGACAGATTATGGAACATTCGATTTTATTATCGTTGGAGGAGGAGCAGCTGGAACACTTTTGGCAAGAAGGTTGACCGAAATAAGAGATTGGAGGATTTTGTTACTTGAGGCTGGTGGCCTTGGAAATAACTTCACTGATATACCGTTTATGAATTTGTTCACTAGAAATTCAGACTTCAATTGGGGATTCAAGACAGTTCCACAAGATAAAAGTTGCTTGGGTAAATATTATATATATATAGTAACTATGTACCCCAAGAGGGGTTAAGTCGCTGGAGCGGCTTTTTAGATCCAGATTTCTGGGGGGGGGATCGGGCCCCATTTCCAAGCTTTTGAATCAATTTAATTATGTTCCTCCACTGTTTCCTGTCGGTTGTTTCCGTCCAGTTTCGGATACCTAGACAGTTTATGTCATCTGTAACCTCCTGTAGCCACGTTGATTTCGGCTTCCCTCTTTTTCTTTTGCCACTTGGCTTCCACTCAGTAATCGCATAAATTGTGCTGTTTGGACCTGCTCTCCACAAAATATGTCCCAACCATTTTAACCTTTGCTCTTTCATCACACTTTTGATGTCCTTCTGGATGTGTTTTTTCAGTTCTTCATTTGCTCTTTTCTTATATTCATTTTGAGCTATTTTCTTAGGTCCTAATATGACTCTTAGTATTTTTAGTTCAAAAATTCTTAGGTCTTCTTGTTGTTCCTTTGTCATTATCATAACTTCAGCTTCATACGTTATTGTTGGTCTTATTATTGTTTCATAAATTTCCATCTTGGTGTTTTTGTCTAGAAATTTACTTCCTAATAAATTTTTATTTGCCTGGAAGACTCTGTTTGCTGCCATTATTATCGCCTCAATTTCCATTTCTCCATCCCTATTGCTGGTTATTGCAACTCCTGAATATTTTATTTTATAAACTTCTTCAAATTTGAAGTCACCAATGCTATTATTTGGGTGAATATTACTTGAAAAAAATTGCATATTGTAACTCCTAAATATTTTATTTTATAAACTTCTTCAAATTTGAAGTCACGATGCTATTATTCAGGTGAATATTACTTGAAAAAAATTGCATAATAATTTCAAATTAACAATATTGGAAAGTACCTACTTGAATAATTTTGTCACAATCAGTCACTAAAATCAAAATTCCAGTTAGGGCTGCTGTAAGCGCTTAGTATAGCTTGTGACGTCATATAGTATGATCTCATAGCAGTATTGGATTAATGGTTTGAAATATTCCATTCACATGAAATTTGTTATTCTCAATAGATTTATCTAGTTTCCATTAGTGGCTTTTTTAGACAAAATTTCCGGAGAAATTGATTGATCTCATTTAATAATAAAATTGTAATTCATAGGTATGATGGACCAGATGTGTGTATACCCAACTGGCAAAGGATTGGGAGGATCATCCATTATAGGAGATAGTGTATATGCAAGAGGTAACAAGGCAGATTTCGATGGTTGGGAAGCATTGGGATTAGATGGTTGGGGTTACGACGATCTTTTACCTTATTTCATGAAAACAGAAAAAATTCAAATTGAATCTTACGCCACAGGCTACCATGGCACTGATGGTTTATTGAAAATCAACTACACATATCCCAATTCAGTAACTTACGAAGCATTTTTAGATGCCAATCACTTGAGAGGTCTAGACAGTGTCGACTATAATGGAAAACATCAAATTGGTATTGGAGAGGTTCAATGGACCATTGATTTCAATAAAAAAGTGACAGGAGGAAACGCTTTCATCACACCAATCGTTGAAACAACTAGTAACCTTAATCTTACCCTTAACGCATACACTTCCAAAATAATATTCACCGAAAAACATGGAAGGCAAACAGCCACAGGGGTGCAATTCATAAAAGATGGAAAAATCTACAACGCGTATGCTTCCAAGGAAGTTATTTTGTCAGCAGGAGCCATTGGTAGCGCACAACTACTTTTACTCAGCGGTGTAGGTCCTAAGGAAGATTTAGAAAATCTAAACATAATAGTTGTTGAAGACCTTCCAGTCGGTAAACATTTAACTGATCATCCCGTTTACGTTGGATTATATATAAGAACCAATCTCACTACTGATGCTGGGAATCTATCTTATAATTTGGAACGTTGGATGGAAGGGTTGGGTTACTACACAACAATATTTTCAGCTGATAATATTGGATTTATCAATACGAAAAACGCAAGAGCTGAACCACCGAATGCAGAGTTTGTGACAATCAATCCCCCTACCAGTGTACCAGCAGGTGAGTTATCCTTATAGTTAATATACAGAGCATTTTCATGAAAACTACCCACCCCACATAATTCTGAAGGCGTAACTTTACCTTCATGGAAAAAGTGAAAAATCATATATAGGGAGACGCTTTTTTGCCAATGATTTAGACGTTATATCTTTAACTCCCTTCCTCCTAATTTTTTGAATAAGACACCATATACAATATTATCGCATTTGTATTACTCTACGATAGGATCACCTTATACAGGGTGTACCAATCTTACGACAAATTTCGGTATATGGGTTATTTTAAGAGATATCAAAAAATGTTATTAACGAAAATAGTAGATGTGCTACATAACTCCGTTACAAACCAAACATATGATTTTTCAAATAGGAACCCCTGTATATTATACTGAATTCCGATTGGTTACATTTTTTTGAAGCTTTTGATGTAAGGTTTTGCCATGTTAAACAGAGTCCTTCAAAAGATATGCACACGTTTATGTGAAAATCGTAGGTAAATTAACGCTCTGTAGCTTGTACGTTAAAGAAAAAAAATGTTTTTTGCCAAACAGAGTTTTCTTATATGATGCAATATCTCCGTATTCTATTGAATTTCAATTATATTCATTCTTGTATACAGGGTGAACGGAGACTCGAACCTGTCGTTTTCTTTCTTCTTTCAAATAGAACACCCTGTATTTTATAGCAAAAATAGACTCTTCGATTATGTAACTTCAATTTTTGTTAAGCATTCCCTATACCAAAAGTTTATAAAAACAGAGTTGTCTGGTAATATTTATTGTAAACTATAATTATTGACCTATTATATGAAAGCATTAAACGTTGTATGTAACAAAAAATCCTTATTGATAAAAAATTTCAATGAAAAATTCATTCTTAACAAAACTAGCCACCAAAAGTATAATCCCAAGCGTAATATTAAACTAGAGATTCAAAATGTTCCCCGTTAACATCAATGCAATGCTGCAGAATAGTTCAAATTATTGACTAACATTTCTCAGCATATCAACGTTAGCAGATCAAAAAGCCGCACTAATTATCTCTTTCATGTCATCTCTAATAGCCTGGGATTTTATAAACTTATTCCTCACTAGACCCGAAAAAAATAATCGGGTGACCGAGCTGGCCAATCAGTTGGGCCCCCTCTTACAGCATTGCATTGATGTTAATGGTGAACACTTTGAACCTTCAGCTTAATGTTACGGTTAGAATTATACTTTTGGTAGCTAGTTTTGTTTAGAACGAATTATTCATTAAAATGTATCATTAATTAGAATTTTTTGTTACATACAACGTTTATTGCTTTATTACTGATTCTTGTCTATTAGAGTGAGTGATTAGAAAACAACTTCACAAAGTATAGTATAACTAATGTTAATGTGATGAGCTTGAATTGTATTACAAATTTTATGCATGTTAATTTTAATACACTACTGTATATTAATTTGAATTACATTTGAAAAGCATTATTTCACAATATTCGCATTTATAAAAAAAATGTATGCACGCTATTGGGCGGTTTTTTCCTTCAAAGGGATTATAAATATGGGTCATCACATTAACAATAGTTACACTATAACTGCAAATACAAGGAAAATAATGCACCTTTATGATTTCAGCTGCTTTCTATAATCTAAACTCGGCGTATACCAAAGTTTTCTCCGAATTCAACACATTGACGGATTTCTTAGTTTACTGCATCAACCTGGAGCCCAAATCCCGTGGTTGGTTGAAATTAAAATCAAGTGATCCAGCAGCCTTTCCTCTTATCAATCCTGCTTACTACACCGATTCCAATGACGAGGATATTCAAGTAGTATATGAAGCAATACAATACATCCTCTCATTGCTGAAAACCGAACCACTTCTTGCAATTAACGCTACTTTAGTGGCTCAGGCTCCCAACTGTGATCATTTGAAAGAAGAATCTGATAAAGATTACTGGTATTGTGCTATTCGGTCACTAACATCAACGCTTTACCATCCTTCTTGTACGACCAGAATGGGTAACAGCAGAGAAGATTCAGTGGTAGATGGAACATTAAAGGTTCACGGTATATCTGGATTGAGAGTGGTGGATGCTGGATCGATGCCTAAACTAGTTAGAGGACATCCATTAGCTGCTATTTGGGCTATGGCTGAGAAAGCTGCTGTCCTTATTAAGGAAGAATACGATGTTTTGTAAATTCAATCTTCCACAGATTCACAATACATAATATATTTTTCAAAGTTTATAATTTTTTTTTGTTAATTTCTTTCACAAACACCGATACCCTCCTCCATTGAGAATAGAAATCGTTCCAAAAAAACATTGCAGGTATTTTAAAACTCAGGATACGGCACCTTCAATTTATTGTATGGAAGCACCACAATCAAAAGAACATTCGTACTTATAAAATATTTCAAAAATTTAAAGGCTGGTTTATAATTTATGATTGATTAAAAAAAACTGGGAACATTAAGGATTCACAATGTACACTGTGGGTCGAAATAAAGGAGTACATTTGATTGGAAATATATTTTTTGTATTTTGGGCGATTTATTTTCTTTTTGCAGGGCTAATAACCTAACATGTCCCCAACATGACTGTAAATTTGGAAGCAGAAATATGCATTTTATGCATTTTCGGTAGATAAACTATCCAGAACACTTCAGTAAAAAGGGAATTTTCCGAAATTACCGGATTCGCGGAATACCATTTTTTTATTAAATAACATTTTAACAAATAGCACATTTATGAAAACAGTTTGGTAACTTTAAAACTTAGAGTAAAATATTATGAATGTGGCCACCATTATTGTTTACCACTTCTTGAAGTCGTCTGCGCCATAAATTGATAGCCCCATTTATTGCACCCTGTTCAAAATTGTTCCAAACAAACTGCATTCTTTCTTTGAGCTGCTCTATTGTTAAAATTGTTGTCCGTCATACAAATTTTGTTCGAAAATTTCGCAAATTGAATAATCAACCAGATTTAATTATGGGCTATCAGGAGGCCACATTCATAATATTTTTCTTTAAGTTTCAAAGTTACTAAACTGTTTCCATGAATGTGCTATTTGTTGAAATGTTATTTAATAAAAAAATGTTATTTCGCGAATCCGGTAATTTCGGAAAATTTCCTTCCTACAGAAGTGTTCTGGATAGTTTATCTACCGATAAAGCATATTAGTACAATTTTAGATAAAACAGTTTTCATTTGCAAGGAGCTCAACTGCACTGTTATATAATTTTTTTTATAAGTCCGACCCTGTATATTAATTATTTTTGATTTGAAATTTACATGTTGAGGACATGTTAGGTTATTAGCCCTGCAGAAGGAAAATGAATCGCCCAAAAAACAGAAAAAAATATTTTCAATTGAAAAATGTTCTCCTTTATTTCGGCCCACACTGTATATTGGCTGTGACAAACGATAGACTAATAAAATATAGGTCATTTCTTAGTACTTTTACATAATCTTGAATACAAGAATAATAAAATTTTAAACAATTCGCTTAAAATTATGATATGTAAGAATCAATCATACGAATAATAAGAATGTCATGTAGGGAATACCGTACGCATGTTTTAATTCCGCCATCCATCTCGGCACCATAGGTGAAATAAGACGTTCTGATTGGTTGCGTTGTATCGGTTAAGTGGATGCTGAGATCGTGGTCGGAATTGAAAGCGGGGTGCCGAATTCGGCGGCGGAATAGAAATCATCTTAAAGCATGATTTCCTATGGAAATAATAAACACATGCAATGTTCATAATAGTATTCATTGTACTGAGTGATAGTACATAAACAATGGAAAGAAGTTAACCCCTAGGTACTGACGAAAATAAATAGATTTTTTGCAAAAATTGTAATATTTCATATAAAATCTACTTTAAAGATTTGTACCTATATTATATTGAGATAGTATAAATTATTTGAACAGAACATCATTTTAATAAGCATTTATTATCAGATGATACAAAAACAAATAAATTAAAAAAATGGAAAAATTTTAAACGTGATTAACTATTGACTAAACGAAAAAAGATAGAAACGTGCGGTTTCCACCAATGAGTTTGATATTTCAAAAAGTTTTACCCCAAAAACATTAAAATTTGTTCCCAGTTGTACAGGACGAGGAAAAAAATTGGCTATTTTCAAAAAAAATTACTTGATTTATTTAAATAGAATGCCTTGTATATTTTTACATCATCCGAAAACTGGTTTCTTTAGATTTTTAAAAATGCCAGCATGTTCAATTTAATTTGTACAAATAAAGAAGGTACGTGAATTTTAGTTTGTGAGAGTGAGTCTTATTAATTTCCATATTGCCAGTAGATAGTAGTAGATACAACGCAACCAATCAGAACGTCTTATTTTGCCTATGGTGCCGAGATGGATGGCGCTCTCATCAAGGCGCTGCTTTCACAAAGAAAATTCATTACACTATTATGAAAATTAAAGATTAAGTTTATTGTACAATCATATTTTCAATCTTGAATTGTTATTCTTGTATGCTGAGGTAGGTACTGCTTAAACTTGTTCAATTAAGAACGTTATGAATTGCCATATCTAAATGCAATGCTATTTTTGATACAGCTATCATAAAAGATTTATTATCTTGAGCACTCCGTATTCTATGACTTATTTTAAAATTTATCTAAAAAGACACCTTTGATATGACGTATTAATTCACAGTAACGATATTGTATTTAGTTCAAGTGCACTTGTGCACTTTAAGCTTAATAGATTAATATTATCCTTAATAAAATCACCTTGAAATATTCTTCACTCAGGTTTGTGATATCACAGATGTTGAAACACAAATAAATGAAACCCTTTCAAAAATAAGTTTTGTCGTACGCTCATGTTATACACTGTGGGCCTAAATAAAGGAGTACATTTTTTAATTGGAAATATTTTTTTTGTTTTTTGTGCGATTTATTTTATTTTTGCAGGACTAATACCCTAACATGTCCTCAACATGACTGTGAATTTGAAAGCAAAAATAATATACAGGGTCGGACTTATAAAAAAAATTATATAACAGTGCATTTGAGCTCGTTGCAAATGAAAACTGTTTTAGCTAAAATTGTACTAATATGCTTTTTCGATAGATAAAATATCCAGAACACTTCAGTAAAAAGGAAATTTCCCGAAATTACTGGACTCGCAAAATACCATTTTTTTATTAAATAACATTTTAACAAATAACACATTTATGGAAACAGTTTAGTAACTTTAAAACTTAGAGTGAAATATTATGAATGTGGCCACCATTATTGTTTACCACTTTTTGAAGTCGTCTGCGCCATACATTGATAGCCCCAGTTATTGCACCCTGTTTAAAATTGTTCCAAACTGCATTCTTTCTTTGAGCTGCTCGATTGTTTCAAATTGTCCGTCATACACATTTTGTTCGAAAATTCCCCAAATTGAATAATCAACCGGATTTAATTCTGGGGTGCTAGGTGGACACATTCATAATATTTTTCTCCAAGTCTTGGAGTTACTAAACTGTTTTCATAAATGTGCTATTTGTTGAAATGTTATTAAATAAAAAAATGGTAGGTATTTCGCGAATCTGGTAATTTCGAAAAATTTCCTTTTCACTGAAGTGCTCTGGATAGTTTATCTATCGAAAATGCATATTAGTACAATTTTAGCTTTTAAATCAGTTTTCATTTGCAACGAGCTCGAATGCACTGTTATATAATTTTTTTTATAAGTCCGACCCTGTATATTATTTTTGCTTTCAAATTTAGAGTCATGTTGAGGACATGTTAGGTTATTAGCCCTGCAAAAATAAAATAAATCACCCAAAAAACAAAAAAAATATTTTTTATTGAAAAATGTACTCCTTTATTTCGGCCCACAGTGTAGACATTCTTACAAATGAAAAAATCCTTCATGAAAATTTCATCTATAAATTTTTTTATTAGATTATCTAACGTCGGTCTATTTCGTCGACTGAGGCTAATCACCGACGCAAGCACTCTACCCCTAACCGCAAATTTGTCCTAACCCACCAGTGTTCCAACCAGTGGTTGGGTTTTTTATCCATAGACTCGTGACCTCGGTTTTACGTCTCCTTCGAATAACTCCGGCATATCTACATTAACCCTCAATTGGAAGTGCGGTGCTCAATGTCGGGGGCTCCTCATCGCTGTGTTTTCCCCGGTGTTTTTTTGTATTTTTCAGTTTTTGCCTCGATATAGTAATCGTGAGCTACTGTGATAATTTAAACATTCAAACAAATTTGAATTGCGAATAAATGTGATATGTTTATCATGGCAATTGAAGTAAGACACTACATTTTCACCTTTGGTTTCTATTCTTTCATATCAGACATACTTGAAAAAAATTAATAATAGAAAAAGATTTCGTCAAAATATACTTATCTCCGTTTGATATATATTTTCCCAATTAAATATAATAATTTTCATGAAGACACTTCGAAGTCTGATTAAATGTTACTTACATTCAATTATCCCTTTTTTGTGTTCTAGTTCATATTAATTTCAATCGTAAATTGTTTCAATGATTATATTTTTTAATGTTTCTGGAAACCAATAGACTCACAATTACCATAATTTGCAATAAGCACTTTATTACATTGAAAATTTTTTGACAATTCCAAAAACCAATCAAATTTCTTCATTTTATATCATATGAACAATCTCAGCCAATCATGTCAACATTACACTGATAACAGGCCATGGGCAATTTTCACACGTTGCTATGGATACATATTGATTTATTTCGATTTTGAAGTTTCGAATATTTAATATTTCGAAATATCACGATTTGGTTGAAACAAAAAATTTTCTATCCGAATAACCCTCGGACATTGATAAATGCTCAAAAATTTTATGACAACTTTCTCAAGCTTGTTGCAACAAGCTTTCGAAATCTGTCATAAGATTTTTTCGAACAATCAATGTCCTTGGGCTATTACTACTGAACATTCCACACATGTAATTTTTAACCAATCAGAACGTGTATTCTGACAAATCACCATCGCAACGGATGAATTTTAGTGGAAATTTTTTCCCTTGTGGCTACCGCAACAAGCTTTCGAAATCTGTCAGGAAATCTTTTCGAAAAATTATCAATGTCCTTGAGTATTGTACACGAGTGGTGCAAGAAAGTGAAGTTGCAGATTTCAAGTGAAAAAACAACCTTCTGTGTGATTGAAGGTAAGCTGACCAGAGTTTCTCAAATCAAGATTGATGGAAAGCTAATCCGGAGATCAAATAACACAAGGTATCTTGGACTCGTTATAGACGAATCCAGGTTATACAGCAATCACATTATGAGCGTCTGTGGAAGAGCAAACATCTGCGATTCACGGAATAATGAGTCTGGCTCATAAAGATTATAGAATCCCGTTTAGGCAAGTAAGGATCTATCTAAGTACGGTGCTTGCTTCAATAGTGGGTTACAGTGCAAGTGTGTGGGCACATAAATTAGGAAATGCAAAGAACAAAGAAAGAGTAGAAAGAACACAACGAGGATTCCTAGTCAGAATGACTGGAGCATTCGGCACAACTGCGACACAAGCACTTACTGTGTTGGTGGGTGTTTTGCCGTTTCATTTAGAAATGAAAAAGAAGGCAGCAATGTACTGGTTAGGGAAAAGAAAACTGAATGAAGCAGAAAAAGTGATTGGGAGAAGGGTAGTTCCAAAACAACAAATTGAAACTGCAATCTTCGACCAATGGCAGTCAGAATGGGAAAATAGCGAAAAATCAAGAAGGTTATTTCAATTCTTGCCAAACATTGCAAACATTCCAGAGTACTTCAATCCAACACATATGACACATATCTGCACAGGTTTAACCTGAAAGATGATGACATATGCGCCTGTGGAGAGACAGGAACCCCAGAACACACACTATTGTACTGTGACCTCTTTGAAGATCAAGAAAGCGCGAGACCTGAACTAAGAGAACAAACAATAAAGGAAATACTGAAAGAAGAAAATTTATATAATAAATTGAAAAGATTGGCACAAAAAATATCAAAACAAAAACAAGAGAATTATAACACAAGGATAAAACCGTGAAAAGACGAAGGGAATAGAAATCACCAGCTTGCGGTGGGCTCCTGTGGAAAAGTTCTGGACAAGGGCCAAAGGCTCGCCGAACTGCCAGAGGAGTAATATTAGAATAGAATATTATTTTTGACAATCTAATTTTTATTTCTTCATACGATAATTTTGATTCATTCAAATCCTTGCTGTAAAACTTCTGTTTTTATAAGCAATAAAGATTGTTATTATTATTATTATTATTATTATTATTATTATTACTAGTGAAAATTCCACACATATGATTTTTAACCAATCAGAACGTGTATTTCTGACCATCGCAACGGATGAATTTTAGTGACATTTTTTCCTCGTGGCCACCCAACAGCGATTTATACTGGAAAGTTTATAATGACAGAATATTTTTTCGACAATCTAATGTTTGTAGGTTCACATGATAATTTTGATTTTGACTACAAGCTTAAATGTTTTCTAAACTTTTTGGACCATTATGATTACTGTTTATATTGAAAACCTTCTGTTTTGCAAGTACTTGATGAAGACGAAAATTGATGTTGTTGGAAATAAACACATTTGGTCTGGAACTTTCTTACCAAATACCACACGGGGTCCAATTAAAGCCAGACATTTTTTCTCGCTCATAAATATTTCAAAAAAATTATTCCTCGCTTCGACTCGAGATAATTTTCAAAATATTCATGAGCTCGAAAAAATTTCCGGGAATAATTTGACCTCTAGTGACTAGTGACAATTTAATTCATGTATAAAAAATCGCATATGCCACAGTGCAATTGTCACTTTGACAGCGGCAAAAGTGACAGCTTTAACTTTTTTCACTTATTCATTTGTTCATCAATATCGCTGTTCCTAATATGAATTTCAATATCTTCGTTTTTAATAATTGTACATTAAAATAAAAATGTGTTTATTTTTAATGTTTCATAAAAAAAGTTTGCATTGATATGTTTCCAAGTTTCTCATTCATTAAATTGTCCTGCCGAATTACACTCCAGGTTTGTATTGATATTGGGTAAATTTTTGTAGTTCAAAGTCTAAACTGTTTCCTTTAGCAATTTGACTCGAATAACTGTCAACATAAAAACACTCCACCTTCGGTGTCGGGTTTTTAATAGTTTACAGTTATTCTCGTTAAATTGCTAGGAAACAGTTTATCATTAAATAACCCAAATTTACCCGATAAAATACAAACCACTTGTGCAATTATAAGTGAAAATATTCACAAGTGTCAATTGACGCGTAACTAACTTCGTTCATTATTAGCAACTGCTATTGTCAAAGGTTCGGTTTCACAAAAGTAAGCTGTAGACCATTTTATCTTTAGTCTGACGCAAGGAATATTTTTTTCGACCTTCGAACATGCATTGTTGATTGTATCTGTGCCAGCCTTGCCTACTAAGGTCTGGCCCATTATCAAAATTATGTCCTTTGTATAAACGTTCCAACTCACAATCACAATTTTTATCTCCATTTATTGAATATCAGGCAACGTATTTTAATCCAAGCATATTTAAGACTAGGAACACTGCTGTCCCATTTTTGTCCAATCTGCAAGTTGGGTCGTCTTTAATTTTGATAATTCTCAATTCATGTCGATTATACTTTTTCACTTCAATATATTCGAAATGTTTCCAGTCCAATGATAAGAATAGTTTAAAATTCAAAACAGCAGCATTGTGATCGCTGACAACAAATTTGAAATTCACCATTTCGTTGTGCGGCTATCTTAAGTTCCTTTATCGAGGATTATTGATATCCATATTGGAAGAGCTGGAAAAAAATGCGGAAGCAAATATCTTGGATTTTCAATGATTCAGTAGTAGTATATACACAGTTGAAGCATTTGCAATTCTGCAAGCTCCTATAAGTTGTGAAAATGTTTTTTTTGAAGTGTTTTCTCCTATACATAATTTTCTTCATGGAGCTGCACTACCTACCCAAATTTTCACATATTGGTCATTCATTCATACTTTTGGGTTGGGCTCAACAGCCCAGGCACTTGAACTGAATATTTGTATCATTCTACTTCTATTCCAGAAGCTTCGTGTCTTCTATATAGGCCACCTGTTCATCTGGAGGAATCTTCGGTGATTGTGATGGTTGTGTTATTTCCACTCCAAAGTGCTTCCGTCTGAGTCCATGTAAGTTCTCACAGAAGCAGAGTATGTGAGTAGGTGTTCACATTTTCTGCACATAGGTTCACTTACTTTGCCCATCCTGTGCAGATGCTTCCTGAGAGTACAGTGTCCAGTCACCAGGTCGATAACTGTCTTTAAATTTCTCTTACTCAGCTGCAACAGCCTGGACGAGAATTCCTTGTCTAACTTATTCAGTAGACTTTTAGTATGGAGGTGTTCCTGACTTTCCCTCTTATGTAATCCGCTGTGATTTCACAAAGCGGTTCCGGACCTGTGAAGGCTGCTTTAGTGCCTTCTTTAGCTAGCCGGTCTGCCATTTCATTCTCTGCAATCCCCTCATGTGCCGGCACATGTATCAGGAAAGGAAAAACTTAAGTAGGGTGCAGAACCATTTTTTGGCAATCAAAACATTTTTCCTCTATCAGCACTGGAAAAACTGAACAATCGAACCATTGGAAAGATCCAGTGAGGTCAAAAGAAGAAGTGTAAGACTTTTGACAAGACTAGACGCTAGACATTGCTCCATGTTAAATGGAATGCATGGTATAACACCAAGTGGAAACGCATCGACGTTGATGGGTCATTAAACAAACTATGTATAAACACGAGAGATAATTTTTTTAAATTTCCAATCAGCTTGTATCGAATATAACTAAATTATAGACGATTTTATTTCGCTTTGATAAATAATATGACCTAGTAACAAACATAAGTGGCATATTGAATTTACTGTTCCTGAAGAATTCCATTTTAATGAACAAATATGTATGAAAATTATAAATTATTATTAATTAGGGATTTTCATGATTTTTTTTTCAATAAAGAGGAATTCTTTAGAAACATCCAGTTTCATTTGGAAAAGTAATATAAGTGGTATGTGTACTTATATTTTTTTTGATAGCGTTTAATTAAATGCTTATCCAAATCAGAAGAGACAAGCGTACTTGCGATCGCTCTTGTTCGCCTCAAATATTTGAAGTGTCACGAAACAATGTGTGTGTCTTTCATTATTTCTGTAGACAGTTGCAAAATCGTATATATACGGTGAATTATCATAAGAATTTTAATAAGAAAAATGCAGTACTTTCAAGTTCTAATTTTTTTGCTGGGGTTAACGTACTGTAAAACAAAATGGATTCAAGAAGATTTAGATGATTTGGTCGACTATGTCAATTCATATATAAATTATACTACTTACTACACTTTACCAGAAAATAACTCATATTTAATTACTACGAATGATTCGGAGATCTATGGTAAGTGTTTTTTTTTCAAATGTTTTTTTGATCGTCCTTTTCTTTATACTAGACTTTCTAAGGTAGCACAAGAAAGGGTCAATAGCCACATTGGTAATAAATCATTGGGGTTACATTTTTTCGGTAAAGACCTGAATGGTTTTATTTTATTTAATTGTGGAAATATTATAAATATTATCTCTAAGTAATTATTACAGTATCAAAAGCCAATTTCACGGGCCTAGGGCTAAATTTCCTGTCCAAAAAAACTCATCATTTTTTTTATTGGTGAACCATTTTACCTATTTAAAGCACGCCTCAGCGTGTTTAAATCGTACTTTAAAACACGCGCGTGTTTTAAAGTTACCGTGGCAACATCAACAACTCGAGAAACGAAGTCTTAATATATGGTCTAAATCATGCCTAAATGACAATTTTTCTATTATTGATCTGACAGGAGTAGTTTGTAACGTCAAAACTTCCATTTGAACAATATTTAACAGTGTCAAATTTATAAATTAAAATGGAAAGTGCCGTTGGTATTGTTTGAAATATTAATATTTCGATTTTTCAAATCTTAGGAAATGGTATTTAAATTAATACTATTGACATTCACAGAACTCAATGAGGTTGAACTTCCATCAAAATACAAATTAGTTTATGTTTTTCTCATTTCCATGACAACGCAAGGTATACATCATATACATCACGAATTCAAACATTTGACATACTGTCTTATTAATAAAAATCTCTTACTCCGCCCTTACTCCTAGATTAGTCAGAGACTAGTTACTCTGAGACTAGCGTAGGATCAAAGAAGTGATACAATTGCTATTAATAAACTCCGACTAAGGAGGTAATAGTTACTCTTTCCTTATTACTGGGTTTTGACATGACTTGAGGAAGATTCACAGTTGTATGGTAGGAATTGACCAATAAAGTGACGTTATGGTGACATCTGTTCTGTTTTTTATTGTGACATGTGTCAGTGGTCTGTTCATTCATTTCAAAAAAAGTGATCTCATAATTATCTCTCAGTTTGTATTTTGTGTTAAAAGTAGTATTTCCGAATTTTCTTCACGTTTTTTTATTGTCAATACCTAGTTATATATATTTAGTAGGAATTGTGTTGAAAAACTCACTCTCACTCAAATTGAAGGAATCAAAAAAAGGCGTGCTGAGGAGAAACTCCAGATTACTATACAACGCAAAGAACATGAACAATTTTTGCAACAAAAAGAAAAGGAAAAATTTAATAAAAACTGATAAAAAATTTTATTTTTAATTTTATAGCTCTCAATTCCTCTTCTAACAATGTTTTTAAGGGATTAGCCCGAATTTTATAAAATTTAATTTTTCTGATCGAACGAATATTTTCTGCTTCTTCCAATTCTTCCATCTTTCTCAAATCTTCCAAATAATAATCCCTTTCTTCCATCGCAAAATAATTACCACTCACTGAACCAAAGCAAATACTTAATAAATATTCATAATTGATAAAAATAAACGAAATAATAATACGAACTGATAATGCAAAAACGACAAACTAAATTTCGAATTAGGATATGACATTTATAATACCACAATTGACAGTTCAACAAAACTAAGGTTATATTTATTCGAAGGTTATTCCGAGCTTAAACTACCTATTTCCTTGGATTAAAATAATTACCAAAAGTTAGTCCCAGACTAACCTCGAAGTAGCCTATTCCTTGTCTAATATGAGTTTATTAATAGCGTATCTGTCAAACTGATGGTTTAAGCATGGAATAAAGTTAGTCTCAGGCTACTCCGTGTTTATTAATAAGACCGTTTGTTCTTATTTCCATCTATGATTTCCATTTCTTGTTGTTGTAGTAGTTATAGACCAGTATTTATAATTTCAAAGTGCACCAATAAAAAAATAGCGTAAAGTATTCGTGGATAACTGGTCTTTAAAACACTTGCTCTATTTCAAGCACTTCAGCTTCGCCGTCGTGCTCGAAAAATCGCGCGTGTTTTAAAGACCTTATCCACTTATACTTTAATATACTCTTTTAAGAGTCCGAAATATCCTATTGTGAGCTAAAAACTGATTTTTTTGTATCTCCATCCGATTTTGTGGGTGAAACATTTATTTTAACTCATTTTTTCAAATGTCGTTCACAATCTTTTGGTCTATCGCTTATTTTTTCGAAACAATTACCAGACTCGTTTTTGAACATGTTTAGTAAACTATTCATTTCACGATCACACTTCATATCGTGCTTTTCACTTGTAAATACAACTTCAACTAAATAATTCATCACCACCATTAACTAGCTGAAGAATAAATATTTGAAAAAAATTAGTATTGTCTTTTAACAACATTATTAGTTTTTTCCCCATTACAACAAATAATAATTTTTTTCCATAGATTATGGAACATTCGATTTTATTATCGTTGGAGGAGGAACGGCTGGAGCACTTTTGGCAAGGAGGTTGACTGAAATAACAGCTTGGAGCATTTTGGTACTTGAAGCTGGTGGCCTTCCAAATAATTTCACTGATATACCATTTATGAATTTGTACACTAGAAATTCAGACTACAATTGGGGATACACGACAGTTCCACAAAATAATAGTTGTTTGGGTAAATATTTCTTGAAAAAAATTGCATGAAAGAATAAAATTGATAATATTAGGGACTATTTAATTAATTTCGTTACAAACAGTCACTAAATTCAAAATTCCAATCAGTTCAGGCGGCTGTGACTCTGTGAGCGATCTGTATTGCTTGTAACGTCATATAGTATGATCTCAGTATTGGATTATTGTTTTGAAATATTTCATTTTCACCAAATTTGATATTCTCAGTAGATTTATTGCTATAACTTTAATCAGTGGCTTTTTTATTCAAAATTTTCGGAAAATTTATTGATCTCATCAAGTAATTATAATTAATAGGTATGGTAGACCACATATGTGTATACCCAGCCGGCAAAGGATTGGGAGGATCATCCATTATAGCAGATAGTGTATACGCAAGAGGTAACAAGGCAGATTTCGATGGTTGGGAAGCATTAGGATTAGATGGATGGGGTTACGACGATATTCTTCCTTATCTCATGAAAACAGAAAAAATTGAAATTGACACTTACGACACAGGCTACCATGGCACTGATGGTTTATTGAAAATCAACTACACATATCCCAATCCAGTAACTTACGATGCCTTTTTAGAGGCCAATCTCTTGCAAGGTCTAGAGACTGTCGACTTTAATGGGCAAAATCAAATTGGTATTGGGAAGTTTCAATGGACTATTGATTTCAATAAAAAAGTCACTGCAGCGAACGCTTTCATCACACCAATCGTTGATAATACTACAAACCTAAATCTCACCCTCAACGCATTCACTACCAAAATAATATTCACCGAAAGCAATGGAACGCAAACAGCAACAGGAGTGCAATTTATAAAAGATGGAATGATCTACAACGCGTATGCTTCCAATGAAGTAATTTTGTCAGCAGGAGCCATTGGTAGCGCACAACTACTTTTACTTAACGGTGTAGGTCCTAAGGAAGATCTAGAAAATCTAAATATAACGGTTGTAAAGGACCTTCCAGTCGGTAAAAATTTGACCGATCATCCCGTTTACGTTGGATTATATATAAGAACCAATCTCACTACTGATGCTGGGAATGTATCTTATAATTTGGAACGTTGGCTGGAAGGGTTGGGTTTCTACACAACAGTATTTTCAGCTGATAATATGGGATTTATTAATACGAAAAACGCAAGTGCTGAACCACCGAATGTAGAATTTCTGACGATCAATCCCCCTACCAGTGTACCACCAGGTGAGTTATCCTTATAGTTAATAAACAGAGAATTTTTATGGAAACTACCCACCACACATAACTCTGAAAGCGATACTTCACCTTTATGGAAAAATTTAAAAACACGTGAGAAATCATATAAAGGGGAACGTCTTTTTGCTTATATGTAGACGTTATAACTTTAACCCCATTACGGTCACTCAATTTTTCAAATGAAACACCTTTACATTATTGCATTTGTAATCCTCCTCAAGAGAATCACCTTATATGGTGAGCACGTCCTCATGAAATAGTTTATTGAAATTTATTGAATTGAAAGGGTGCCAATAGGAGGAAAGTTATAAAGTTTACATATAAGTGACGCCCTCAGAATTATGTGGAGTGGCTAGTTTATATTGAAATGCTTTGTTTATAAATAAATTCACCAATACATAATGGGTTACATTCTAACTGCAAATACAAGAAAAATAATCCACGTTCCTGATTTTAGCCACTTTCTATAATCTAAACTCAACGTATACCGAAGTTTTCACCACATATAACACATTGACGGATTTCTTGGTTTACTGCATAAACATGGAACCAAAATCCCGGGGTTGGTTGAAATTGAATTCCAGTGATCCAGCAGCCTTTCCTCTTATCAACCCTGCCTTTTACACCGATACCGATAACGAAGATATTCAAGTAGTATATGAAGCAGTACAATACATCCTCTCATTGCTGGAAACCGAACCACTTCTAGCAATTAACGCTACCTTAGTGGCTCAGGCTCCCAACTGTGATTATTTGAAAGAAGTATCCGATCAAGATTACTGGTATTGTGCTATTCGGTCGCTAACTTCATCGTTTTACGATCCTTCTTGTACGACCAGAATGGGCAACAGCACCGAAGATTCAGTGTTAGATGCATCATTGAAGGTTCACGGTATATCTGGATTGAGAGTTGTTGATGCTGGTTCAATGCCTAAGCTAGTTAGAGGACATCCATTAGCCGCCATTTGGGCTATAGCTGAAAAGGCTGCTGACCTTATTAAGGAAGAATACGATGTTTTGTAAATTTAATCTTTCACATTATATTCATAATACATTATATTTTTGAGTTTATTATATTTTTCATAACACCAATACCCTCCTTTATTGAGAAAAGAAATTATCAAAAAAAACATTGCAGGTATTTTAAAACTATAGTTGGTAGTTCTTACGAAGTCCCCGGAACTCGGGCTACACGATATTCTCTATGCAACACGTATTCCAATGAAGCTACAGATCTTTCCCAAATTGTACAAGCTTGATACTGGCCTGATGATGGCAATTATTTACCAAAATTATTTGCTTCTTGGGGGGAATTATACTTTTTTTGGTTTTATTTTGAGTTTTATTGGAACTTAATATTTCGGTAACAGTTGAAGATAGGTATAGGACATTGTACATGAATTATGTCTATAATTTTCTAAAGAATTTGAGAAATAAATAATATACAGGGAGCTGCATTTAAAATAAGAAAGTTGATATTGGCCATTGTTCAAGGGTTATCTCAACACGCCCTCATTTCCACACTGTATATAAATTTGTACCTATGTGAACTGGGGTAACATTCACTGAGACGGAGAAAATCTAACGTGCCCCATATCTGACATATGATAATAATATTATGTTTTTTCAAAGCCTCTTTATTTTGTTGCATTTTTGACTTGTGATCAGTTTTGGATTCTCCAAGATAAGACTTCTTTGCTGTTTTAAAGCGTCACGTTTTCTAAATGTGGAACACTGGAAGAATACACCCAGGCAAATACATGGAAAGAAATTTATGAAATCAAACAATTTTATTTTGTTAAATCTACATTTGAACATAACAGTAGCTTCATCAAAATAAAGCTACTTGATAAAGCTACTGTGTTAGCGAAACGCGTCACTTTATGTTTAAATACAATGTAGATTTAACAAAATAAAATTGTTTGATTTCATAACTTACTATGGATCTACATCAAGTAAAAGCCTCATCTAATCAATTTTTGGGAAAAAATTCATAAAAGAACCATCAAAAACAGTGGCGAAAGAACTGCTCTTAATGAGCAGGAACAAACTACGCACCATAACGATGCTGCTCACGGGACACTTTTCCACAAAGGAGCACCTGAACAAAATAGGACTGTATAACGGAGACCTTACATGCAGAAGATGCAAAAAGGATACCGAAGCAGCTCTACATATACTATGCAACTGTGAGACGCTCGCTGGACCGCAGGACTGTATGGTAAACCCCAAATGACTCCAGGAGACTTCTACAACCAACCAGCAAATAACCTGTATGACCTAATACAGGGAACGAATTGGCTGAATAGGCTGTAGTCAGAACACTAGGAGTATCCACAATAAGCACAGGAGGCTAAGGTGATGCCGGCGAAGGGACGGCTTCAAAAAAAAAATGTGAAATTCCAGATATCACCAATCCATTGAAGTCAGAAAAATCGATCTCAGATCCACACTGTTCTTGTTTTTCGATTACTCTGAGACTATCCTATGTTTCCTGAACCATATATAGATAGATTTGATAATGTGGCTAATCAGCCTATTCTACTGCGATCCTTTTAGATCTAGTGTAGTCCTCTAAGTCTAGATAACATTCTCCAGTTCTCTTCTCATCGTCTAGTTTCTAGTTCACGAAATTTCAAATTCGCTTGGCAATCGCTCAGGTATAGAATGGATGCTCCTTGCAGTTTCCTCTCCTAGGTGAAAGCATCTGCACATTGCTTCGTCTGTCGACACTATCAGCTTTGTGTGAATGTTAAGCTTACAGTGCCCTGTTAACAAACCTACTACGGCTTCGACAGCTATCATATATTTGCTCAACTATTAGGTCTGACGTAAAAGTTGTCAATTGTTCTTTAATCAACTGGGGCTCAATTCTTGGCTTTTATTCACAAGGGTGCCTTCTAAATTCCCCACCTCAGTGATGATTCACAGATACTTCTGAATGGAAAGGTTTAAAGCCCTTATATATGATTATTGGAATAGCTATGCTTCGTTTTAGCTCTACAACCTCGGCTCCCACACCCACCTTTGTCCCGGAACCGTATTCCAGGCTGCCTTAATCTGTTTAGTTACTTGGAACCAATTATTGAAGCTTTATCTTGTGATCATAGCGCCCATTAGTCATCTGCCTTCAGCTCCTCGATAAGTTTTGCATGGTCAGCATTGTGCTTTGTGACAGGTTGAGCAAGAATTTCATGGTACTTGGGGAAGTGGTTTTGGTCTTTCGTGAAACACAAGCAAGCAAGCCTTTGTATGATACTTAAGAGCATAATATTTAGGGTTTCAAAAAAAGGAAATGTTTTAAAGGGAGGAGGTAAGCTAGCAAACTAGGAAACTTGGTTCTAATACACATCAAAGAATTATCTAGAGTTTTGAAAAACTGTGTAATCGAGAATTTTGGATCTATACTAAACAATATTATATTTTCAAGTTGCAAAAGGTACCTAATTTGCATGCTGTAAATAGGTGATTATACATTGAACAAGGTCATTCTAATTTAGTTTTTCGTTCACAAAAAGCTTGTTTCTAACATCAGTCAAGAGTGTCGGAGGTCATTCTAACTGATAAAATACAAATTAAAATTGGCCCTAATATATAAATGAATGCGTTCGAAAAAATGCATTAGTCGAGTAGTACCTAGTAGTGTTTGAATAGAACAAAATGAAGCATTTGCAACATTTTATATTTTTACTTTCTTTTATGTATTCGAAAGCAAGTGTTAATCAAGACGATTTAGAAAATTTAGTTGAATATGTCAATTCATATATTAATTATACTACTTACTACACTTTACCCAAAAATAACTCATATTTAGTTACTGCGAATGATTCTGAGATATATGGTAAGAAGTTTTTCAAATTGTCTTTCTTCTCTTATGTTGATACCAGAATCTTAAGAATAATTAATTAAGGTTAAGAATCCAAGAACTTAAGTTCAGGTTATAATTGTGAAGAGAAACCAAAATTATGGAAACTATGAAATTAGTGGAATCTTAGTACAAAGATAATCACTAGAAGTTTTCCAAAACCATATACACATATAAATTTTCTATATCACTCATAAAATGTTCTTTCTGTTGAGCGGCTTCTTCTGCTTCTTCCAAATTTTTGATGTTGCAGTTTTCTATATATATCTTCCAACGTTCTACTAAATTATGACTATCTAATATTTTCTTAATGATTTATGGTTGTACTTTTCAATATGTACGAAGGTCGTTTTTTTTCAACCTCCGATCGCATAGTACGAAGGCCAGACATGCTCTAGGAAACTAGTGAGCGACTGCGCATCTCCTCTTTAATACATTCTGTCCATATACATATTATTAAAAAATAATTCTTCACTACTACATAGTAGTACTAGCTTATAAAATGAATATTTGAGAAAAAATAAGCATTGTCTAGTTTTTCCTTTTCATTGTAACCAAAGTATTCTTTTCGATAGATTATGGAACATTCGACTTTATTGTCGTTGGAGGAGGAGTGGCTGGAACACTTTTGGCAAGAAGATTAACTGAAATAACAGATTGGAGGATTTTGTTACTTGAAGCTGGAGGCCTCGGAAATAATTTCACTGATATACCATTTATGAATTTGTACACTAGAAATTCAGACTTCAATTGGGGATACACGACAGTTCCACAAAATAACAGTTGTTTGGGTAAATATTTCTTGAAAAATATTACATGAAACTATTAAATTGACAATATTAGGGACTATTCAATTAATTTCGTCACAAACAGTCACTGAATTAAAAATTCCAATCATTTCAGGCGGTTATAAGCGCTCCGTGTGGCTTATGACGTCATATAGTATGATCTCATGACAGTTTCCATGCGATTAGGAATGTGTTATGCTGGAATAGATATTCTCTTCTTGAAATTTTGCTTGCATGGCAATTCAACAATCTGCCTCTGCTAAATTTTCATGAAATTTGATATTCTCAGTGGATTTATTGCTATAACTTTCATCAGCGCTTTTAAGTTGAAATTCTCAGGAAATTATTTGATCTTATCAAATAAATGTAATTTATAGGTATGATGGACCAGATATGTGTATACCCAAGTGGCAAAGGATTGGGAGGTTCATCCATTATAGGAGATAGTGTATACGCAAGAGGTAACAAAGCAGATTTCGATGGTTGGGAAGCATTAGGATTAGATGGTTGGGGTTACGACGATCTTTTACCTTATTTCATAAAAACAGAAAAAATTCAAATTGAATCTTACGACCCAGGCTACCACGGCACTGATGGTTTATTAAAAATCAATTACACATATCCCAATTCAGTAACTCACGAAGCCTTTTTAGGGGCCAATCTCTTGAAAGGTCTAGACAGTGTTGACTATAATGGGAAGCATCAAATTGGTATTGGAGAGGTTCAATGGACCATTGATTTCAATAAAAGAGTGACTGGAGGGAACGCTTTCATCACACCAATCGTTGAAACAACTACAAACCTAAATCTCACCCTCAACGCATTCACTACCAAAATAATATTCACCGAAAAACATGGAAGGCAAACAGCCACAGGAGTGCAATTCATGAAAGATGGGAAAATCTACAACGCGTATGCTTCCAAGGAAGTTATTTTGTCAGCAGGAGCCATTGGTAGCGCACAACTACTTCTACTTAACGGTGTAGGGCCTAAGGAAGAAATGGAAAAACTAAATATAACAGTTGTTGAAGACCTTCCAGTCGGTAAACATTTAACTGATCATCCCGTTTACGTTGGATTATATATAAGAACCAATCTAACTACTGATGCTGGGAATCTATCTTATAATTTGGAACGTTGGATAGAAGGTTTGGGCTACTTCACAACAACATATTCAGGTGATAATATTGGATTTATCAATACGAAAAACGCAAGAGCTGAACCACCGAATGTAGAATTTGTAACAATCAATCCCCCTACCAGTGTACCA
>CAJUYG010000406.1:156697-223035 GCA_910591675.1 Galerucella calmariensis
ATGCCTTAACTGAAAATAGAATAAACAAAAGTTAGCATTTCCTTCGTAATCCGTAACGAGCTTCATATGGAAAACTGCTGGTAATCCTTCAAATAATAGCGTTAAGTAAGGAGTCTTCCAAGCAGCGTAGGGCATAAAGCTCATGATGAATGGCCCTTGGTCCCCCTTTTCCCTGTCCCACTTTGTCACTCCGTTTTCCGTCTTTGATCGATGATAAGAGTGAACGCAGCTGTTCCCTTAACACCTCTATTAAATGTAATTTTTATCGTGAATTCATCAAACGTCGACCGGCATTTTTCATCCAACGTTAATGGATTATAACGTATTGGGTGGCAGTTTCTATGGGAAAACATTTTTTACTCTTTTATTCCGAGTATAATGCACTGGAAGCTGTGATAGAGTGACGAGAGCGACGACAGAAACTCCGATAGATAATTTAACTAATATATTATGACTCGTTTTCCGTTTTTTTGTATCATTTTCAATTTTAATAGCTTTTTATTCTACTTCCTGCTATTTAAGTGATATAAATAATGTCGCCACTCCTGAATTCGATCGGACTCCATTAAATGTATTGGACACACCAAAATATTCTTTATTAAACAATCCAATGTTCTCTGTCCAATATAAACTGGAGAGACATATACACTGCCGAGCATAAAATTAGAATCATCCCGTAATTTGAACCTAGGCGAATGTAGTCAAATTTGGTTACCAATGTTAGAAAGAGAAATTTCCAATAATCAATTACCTGCGTTATCAGGATATCATCATAAGTTTTTATCCAGGTTTTCTTATGATTTATCTTTGGAATAGTGTTGTTGATCGATACACACTTAAATACACAAAATCACCAAACTGTGTTATACATATTTTGAAAACAAAAATAATCATACACAAAAAAGTAACAACAAACGCGTTTTATCAACAACATTTCCAAAATGAGCGGAAAAAAGGGCTATCCCAATAAAAACCGTTCCTGGAACGTGCACTTCACTGGATTCCATTTCTAGTAGACTATCATATCGTTAGAATGTCATAAAAGTCATCTAGTATGAATGGACCTTAATAAAATTTGACAACAAAGTTTTGTAGTCTTAAACTTCAAAATATTATTGATTGTCCAGTTGTCATATTTTTTTCGTTGTGTCAGATAGGGATCAAAATAGTATATTTTTGCGCGATCGATCTTTTTTGTTTATTTACAGCATCGGTTGTCAGGACGGTAGGTTGTGTTTTCTGGTTTCTAAGTCTAACACGTCGGTAAGTGATTCACTTACCGTTCAGACGTCGGTAAATAAATTACTTACCGACGTCTTAGCCCTACATAGATTCAAGTGGCACTAAATAATATATTACTCCATTCATCACACAATAGGAACAAAAAAAAATAAGAAGATTAATATTTTTTTTAATGAACAGAACCGAACAGAACAATATAAAAAGTAATAAATAGCATGAAAACAATATCATCCAGATGCAAATTATATTTTGAACTGATGAAGAAGTATGAATGTCACTTTTGACATTTCGTTCATTTCGAAGAAATTCAAATTATTTTATTCGAAATTTATTTCAATACTATCGCGCAAAAAATGGTATATGCATTACCTACCCATACCGGTCTCCAGCAAAACATTGCTGTCGACCGGTAAACAACCCTTACCGTTCTTAATACTTAATATACTATAAAGTATAAGTGGATACGAAATCAATGGTTCGAATAAAAGTTTTGACGTTACAAACTACTCCTGTAGTAATAAAAAAATTGTGTAGCAATATTCCCGATAATGATTTCAACGTGGCAACTGCGCTTTTTGGTTGACCCGCCTTTTGAACTGTCCGTTGGAGTAGTGTGCTAATTAGTTCTTTAGAGTCAACTTGTAAAATCTGTTTATAAGTTACCGGCTTTTCTCAAATCTATTTTTATCGTTATTTACCTTTATTTTTATAACCATTTTATATCAATAAGTTATTGTGAATGAATAAATCGTTACTAATCGGAATAATTTACCTAAAACCCACCCTCCGACGATTTTATATTGTCAACCTCTTGCAATTGTCATTTAGTCATGATTTATAGACCATAGATTTAGACTTCGTTTCTCGAGTTGTTGATGTTGCCACGGTAACTTAGAAACACGCGTGTGTTTTAAAGTTCGATTTAAACACGCTGAGGCGTGCTTCAAATAGGTAAAATGGCTCACCAATAAAAACAGCGTGTTTAAATCGAACTTTAAAACACGCGCGTTTTTTAAAGTTACATGGCAACATCAACAACGAAGTCTAAATGTCAATTTTTTTATTATTGATCTGACAGGAGTACCTCTACTTTGTAACGCCAAAACCTTCATCGAACAATATTCAACAATTTCAATTTTATAAATGAAAATGGAAAGTACAGTTGATATTGTTCGACAAATTAACATTTCGATTCTTCAAATCGGAGGAAATGGTATTTAAATTGATACTATTAACATTCTCAGAACTCAATGAGGTTAAGCTTCCATCAAAATGTAAATTATTTTATGTTTTCCTCATTTCTATGAGAACGCAATTCAACCATTTTACATAATTAGTTCTTATTTCCATTTCTTGTTGTAGAGGTAATAGATACCAGGATTTATAATTTCAAAGTGCACCAATAAAAAAAAATAGCGTAAAGTATTCGTGGATAACTGGTCTCTAAAACACTTGCTCCATTTCAAGCACTCCGGCTTCGCCGTCGTGCTCGAAAAGTCGCGCGTGTTTTAAAGACCTTAATATCCACTTATACTTTAATATACTATTATCTAATTCCGCTATCAAATGTGACACTTTAAGTCACTCCTTGACGTTAGATAACGTCACATTTTTCATAACCTTCATATATCAGTTATGAAAAGAAGTTATGTAAAAACTGTTTGGGTTTTGAAGAATAATTTATTAATTAGGTACTGTCAAAACTGACAATTATTTCATTATTTGAGCTGACAATAACCCCATTATTTTAATTCAATAGTATGAGATTTCTAAACATTGAAGACAACATTAATATGGACACAGTTATTAGAAGTAGGTCATTTTTCTGGGTGAATACTTCATAGTAACAATACTTTTAACACCATTCGAATCCACTTTAATTCTACCATTGTAATTTAAGATTTTATTAAATATTATAAAAGCGCGGAATTAGATCAAACGTTGTAGGTAAACACGTTATGAAGAGAGCGACATTGTTCAACTCGCATAATTTGCAAAACTCGCTGGCGCTCATTTTGGCAAATATTACGCTTGTTGAACAATATCGCTGTTTTCATAACTAGTTACATAAATAACTATTATTACTAGTTTATCTTGACAACGGTAGCTGGAAGGCAACCGAAACGTCAAAATAAAAAATGAAAAACATTATTGTGGTTTGATTCCCAAAAAATAGGAGAAAAACGAATAAGTAATGCCACAAGGAACTTACAGAAGACATTGAAGTTATAATTTCATATAAACACAAAACTGACAAATATCGTTGTCAGTTGTTTCAAAAAAGCTGTGTGAAACGGGCGGCAGCTAAACAAATCACTAGACTGCAGAAATGCCAACTCAAATCGCTCTTCTCAGTTCAAAAACAAGAGGTACCTAGTCTTTATCGAGAATGGATCGGTACCTGACTAAAGTTTCAGGACACCATTTTGTACTGTTTAGGGTTATTTTTGGAGATGATGATGTTCAAGTCCAGTGATTGGTATGGCCTGCTCGCAGTCCAAATTTAAATTCCATGAGACATGTTTAGGATGAGATGAGGAGACGTGTACGAACACATGTGTTCGACACCAGAACTTCTCTAGAGCTGGTAAAGTAATGGAAACATATTCCACAAAATTCGATTCAAAATCAGATCTAAAGCAAACTTTATCGTTCCCAAGCTAATATTAATGCCAGATGGGGAAATGAACTTATCTATTATCACCTAATCATTTGATAAAGCAATATTGACCACGACCACAAAAACTTATTTTTATTAGTACAAATAATTTTAACAGTCACAATTGCTAACCGTATTTTTTCTCCACTCGAGGCTCTTGCTCAACATGAAGTTATACTATATTTATAATACTGCGAACTGTTCTGTTGAATGCTAACATCTTATTTTTCTTTAGCAATATGTTTGTACCACAGTCGGCATGTAAATATTATTCCATATCCCGGGGATATGTGCGCTAAAAGTGTTTGCCTGGTCTTTCTGGACTGTATTTTCCACAAGAGTATATTAAGGATTGTATGGAACAAAATATAAACTGCATTGTTGAGTTTGAAATAGGAAAAGAATGATCATATGAGATAAGAGAAATTAATGTCTTTAAATAGATAGATGTGGACTTGAACAACACAAAACACAAGAAAAAAGAAAAATCAGGAATAACATTTTAAAAGATCCTATTGAATATCATTAATAGTACGACCAAGTAACCTCTGACACGAGAGCTTAATTTCCCGACCCAATCCTCCCACCACGTCAAATTTAGTAGTTGAGGTGCGCATGCGTCCAAGCAGCCTTTAACCTTCTATTCGATGTGACTGAATGTCAGCTTACAACTCAGAGGTAGTAGGTTCGAAACCCTGTTAGGACCTGAGTTTTTTTTAGTTTCTTATTTCTTATTTTCTGATATATACATATCTACTTCAATATTGTTATGTTACTACTAAATTTGGCAACGTTGGATTGAGTCGGGAAATTAGGCTCTCGTACCTCTGACTGGTGGTGCTCTGCCAATCAATCAATTTCATAAATCACCATCGTATATTATTTTTAATTTTTCATAACCATCGATAGTAGGTAGCTGTGCTTACTTAAGGATTCCAATAAAAACACCACTCCATGAAAGTCTATTTTCTTTCTGAGCAATCAAAAAACGAAAAACGTCCTTCATTTCACCAATGTATAGTTTTCCGAGTGGGCGGTGCCAGATTACGCTTTTTCACATCAGAAACGAACGAAGGATATCCATGGATTGCTCCGTTTTTACTTCGGCTTTTTGTTTTCCCATAAAACAAACGTTGTTTGAAGGAAAATAATAGAAGCTTCTGCCTTGTTGCATTAGTTATAATACGAAAGCCATGACGGGAATTATAAGTGTTTCCCTTCGGGAATTTCAGTCACATGAAAACCAAAAATAATATTTAATACTTCTTGTAACCGATAAGAAACATTTAAAAGCATCAATTGCAAGGAGTTTTCAATTTTAAGTTGTCAAATGAGAATTATTGGTACATAAATTGGAAAACTAATTGAAAATGTTTTATTTTTGTTATGTGTTATTGTACGGAAGTATTTGCCTGTATAGAATTATGATGAGTCTTTCATGTGACAACATGTTCCCAGCCCACCTCAACCCTTACTTTATTTAATATCAAATCTTTTAGGGAGCTATCTCGGAAGAAGGTAAGCTGAGCAGCAGGTCGAGCAAATATGAAGGAATCTCGCTTGGAAAATACGCCTCGGTATTTCTGGCAGAGGTCTATGCAATATTTGCATGTGCAAGGGCAAACAACATGAGAGCCTACAACAACAGGTAGATCAGGATCTACAGTGACAGTAAAGCTGATCTCAAAACACTTCAGAGCTCTAAGCAGGTAACATCTCGGCTGGTATGGGAATGCGGCAAATAACTGGTGACTCAGAACAGTGTAACAATGGAGTGGGTCCCAGGTCACAAATGAATCGCTGGCAATGAAAAAGCTGACGAACTCGCAAGAGCAGGATCGTCAACCCTGATTAACGGACCCGAACCAGCAGTGGGCATTCCCAGATGCTCAACTAGGTCATTGTCAAAAGGGTGGGTAGAAGAGCAACACAATAAACACTCTCAATGAGCAGGAACAAACTACGCATCTTACAGCCAGTTTCACAATCGGTGGTAAACTCTTAGGATTAAGTAACCTTAACCGAGACACTAACCATTAGAACATGCTTCACAATCATCATTTAACTGATGGTCAGATAACTTATGAAATTATATTAACTTTTGTTGCGTTGGTATGAAAACCATCGATAGTATGATGTTCTATGTCAAATGAAAGGAAAAAGAAGACCTTTGGAGGTTATGATTTACAGTTTTTATACTTGAACTACCAAACTACCCTAAGCTTCAACTACGCTCAATATCTTCTAACAGACTTTCTACTCTGTCCACTCCGACAAACGAAATCTGCATAAAAATCGAAATAATCACATCTTGGGACTTCACCGTCACATCGGCATTAACATCGGAATATCTCAGGCTTCTAACTGTTTGTAATTGAAAATAACAATATACAGTTTCAAAATTTGACAGTTGATGCAGTTAACAATCATAAATTAGGTTAGATTTCATTGGTTATCACAGTTACCCGTACTTTGGGTGGCAGTTAAATTTTTTAAAGGTTAACCTATACTTATACCCTTGACCACATATTGTGAAACCCAAATTTTGTCGTATCCGTTGGTAACTTCTTAACCAAGAGGTAACCTATTATTGTGAAACTGGCTGTTAAGGGGGCTACTTACGGGACACTTTCCCACAAAGGAGCACCTAAACAGAATAGGGCTGTATAACGGAGACCTCACATGCAAAAAGGATACCGGAACAGCTTTGCATATACTATGCAACTGTGAGACACTGGACCACATGAGGCAAAAACTATATGGTAGACCCCAAATGACTCCAGAATACTTCTACAACCAACCAGCTAAGAACCTGTATGAGCAAATACAGGGAACGGTTTGGCTGAATAGGCTGTAGTCAGAACACTAGGAGTATCCACAATAAGCCCAGGAGGCTGAGGTGGTGCCGGCGAAGGGACGGCTTCTTTAAAAAAAAGAAGAGCCGAGAAAAGTGTGTCATGAGAAAGTCCCATCATAATTTTATACGGGCAATCACTGATTTTCCATGAATTTAAAATCACCCGGTATAATCGTACGAACTGAAATTATTCTTATCGATACCAATCATTGTTAGTGCAAGCGATATTTTTCCTCTTCCTTTGATAAATAGTCATCTACACAAGATTCAACAAAGAATATAATTTATTATTATCGATGCTGATCGAGCTAAATGTAATTTTTCTTTATATTCAGTGAATCGACAAACGTATATAGTCAATTTTCCCCTCACGATGCTGGATCAATTTTTATCCATCGAAATTCAGGCGAAAAAATAAATAAAAACCAGCATAACTTTAGCACAAAATGCGTTAGGTTAATGAACAAGAGTCTGTATTGTTAACGAATGACGTCTGTCGATTGAAAATGTTTTTCAGGAAAGTTTATTTTCATCGTTATCCGATCAGCGATAGCTCGGCTATCCGGGGAGCCTGGATAAAGTATTTCCCCAGAGGGACAATGATTGGGCCTTACCTCTGATTTGAAAACATCAATCAGTGGAACCGTTTCTGAATTCTAAGAGACCATTCATAAAATTGAAATTAAAATTGTGTATTTTTCGATTTACAGTGTTTCTCAATAACAAACTGGAGATGAGGAATATCACGTGTATGAATCTGATATAAATATACAAGAAGTTCCATTTCCATGAGAGAAGTGCAATTATCGATTGATTAGACTGGTAACTGCACTGTAGAAACCGAAAGAGCATTGCGATAATTGCATTGTTTACGTATCCACGGTAATCCCATTGTGAATCCATAATAATTGAGAATAAAATCAGTTTGACAAGTAAAGTCAAAAAATATTATCAAAAATGTCCTGTTTTGTATGTGATTCATTGGGAATTATAGAGAATAAAGTGATGGAAAGCGAAGCAATGAACCAAACACAACAGACAATACGTGTGGCGACAGTTTATGAGCTTTTGTGCTGAAAGAATATACATTGGATGACACAACACAAATGGTAATTTGGTATTAAAAAATAGTGTATCAAGTATCAAGAACGGTAAGGGTTGTTTACCGCTCGTCAGCGTCGCAACGCTCAGCCACCAATTTTGCTGGAGACCGGTATTACCCTTAACGTTCGAAATGCTTATACCATTTTTCGCACGATCGTATTGAAATAAACTTCGAATAAAATGATCTAAATTTCTTCTGAATAAAC
Organism: Galerucella calmariensis; assembly: GCA_910591675.1. Classification (NCBI taxonomy): domain Eukaryota; kingdom Metazoa; phylum Arthropoda; class Insecta; order Coleoptera; family Chrysomelidae; genus Galerucella; species Galerucella calmariensis. The sequence continues at coordinate 164,766 of CAJUYG010000406.1, forward strand.
GAAAAAATGTCAAAAGTGACATTTATACTTCTCGATCAGCTTAAAATATAATTTGCATTTTGGTGAATTTGTTTTTATGCTATTTATTACTTTTTTGCGCGATCGATCTTTTTTGTTTATGTACAGCATCGGTTGTCAGGTATAATAATTGGAATTATTCAAGATATATATTATGAAACAAACATAAATTTTATCATAAAAAACAACATAAAATCAACAGGATTTAGAACCAACATAGGATTAAGACAAGGAGGGGGACTGAGCCCAACACTATTTAATATACATATGGACAGTATTATTCAAAAAAGCGAACAGAAGGTGAAGAAAATGTTCGTCGGGTATGAAAATTTAGAAAGAGTAGAGATAGCCGAAGGAGTTTTGGCAGATGATGTGGTGCTAATATCAGGAAGTGAGAACCGATTACAAGAAAACTTGAACATATGGAAAGATGTTATGGAAGAAGAAGGCATGAAAATCAACAAAAATAAAACCAAAATACTCGTTATAGGAAATCAGGAGATCAACACAGAAATTAAAATAGATAATGTACAAATAGAACAAGTAAAAGAATTAAAATACTCTTGACCAAACAGGAAAACAAGAGGCAGGGATAAATGAAAGAATGGAGAAAACAATCAAGCTATACTATGCTATGAACCAAAAATTTCTAAACAAAAAAGAAATCACCAAAGATACAAAAGTAAAAGTGTATAATACAATATATCGACCAGTTTTAACTTATGGATGCGAATCTTGGACTCTTACAACTGAACAAAAAAGCAAAATACATGCAGCAGAAATGAAATACTTGCGAAGAACATTTGGAACAACAAGAATGGACAAAATTAGAAACACAAAAATAAGAGAGAAATTAGGTGTCCAACCCCTACTAAAATTTCTAGAACAAAGACAACTCAGCTGGTGGGGACATATTCAGAGAATGAATAACAATAGACAAGTTAAAATGACATATGAGGCAAAAATACAAATAAAAAGAAAAAAAGGAAGACCAAAAAATTACGGAATACATTAGTGGGTAATATACTACGAGAGAGAGAGAGGTAAATCATGGGAAGAGGCAAGAACATTGGCAAGAAACAGGAAAGAATGGAAAAAATTCATATATGAGAATTAAATGCAAACCTGACACCTTAGGGGGTATAAGGGTATAAGATTATATATATACTGATCAAGAAGTATAAATGTCACTTTTGACATTTCGTTCATTTCGAAGAAATTTAGATTATTTTATTCGAAATTTATTTCAATACCATCGCGCAAAAAATGGTATAAGCATCTCGAACATTAAGGGTAATACCGGTCTCCCGCAAAATTGGAGGCTGAGCGTAGCGACGCTGACGAGCGGTAAACAACCCTTACCGTTCTGGATACTTAATATACTATTTATATTGTTCTGTTCGATTCTTTTAATTGAAAAAATATAAATCTCCTTATTTTTTTGTTCCTTTTGTGTAATGAATTAAGTAATATATTTTTGCGCGATCGATCTTTTTTGTTTATTTACAGCATGGGTTGTCAGGTCAGTAGGTTGTGTTTACTGGTTTCTAAGTCTAACACGTCGGTAAGTGATTTACTTACCGTTCAGACGTCGGTAAGTAAATTACTTACCGACGTCTTAGCCCTACATACATTTAAGTGGTCCTAAATAATATATTACCTCATTCATTACACAAAAGAAACGAAAAAAATAAGAGGATTTATATTTTTTTAATGAACGGAATCGAACAGAACAATATGAAAAGTAATAAATAGCATGGGAACAATTTCACCAAAATGCAAATTATATTTTAAACTGATCGAGAAGTATGAATGTCACTTTTGACATTTCGTTCATTTCGAAGAAATTTAAATTATTTCATTCGAAATTCGAATATTTCAATACGATCGCGCAAAAAATAGTATAAGCATTTCGAACGTTAAGGGTGATACCGGTCGACAGCAACATTGCTGTCGACCGATAAAAAACCATTACCGTTCTTGATACTCAATATACTATATTTAGGACCAATTGAATGTATGTAGAGGTGAGACGTTCGGTAAGTAATTTTCTTACCGACGTGTGAACAGTAAGTAAATCACTTACCGACGTGTTAGACTTAGAAACCAGTAAACACAACCTACCGACCTGACAACCGATGCTGTAAATCAACAAAAAAGATCGATCGCGCAAAAAAGAGATAGGAATTTAATATTCAAACCAATATTCGTATTCGGGAAATATTCCTCCGAATTACACTCGTGCATCAAAATAAGCAGATAATTTTGATGCACTTGTGCAATTGGAGAAGCCTTAGCCTTAGCAGGAAATACTAAAACACTTGGATTAAATATTCCTCCTATCACTTCACTTGGTAAAAATTGGTATATAATGAAGTTATGTTGAAAAGATGTCGTTAATAAACTTCACTCAAAACGGACGAAGTCTAGAATGGATGCATAGCGATTTTTCACCTCCAACATTCACCGATTACAATCTATTCTTTCCTCCACAAAAAAAAGCACGAATAACGAACGATTGCCGACAGCTAGTGGAGTTCCTTGGGGAGTTTAAATTCCACAGCATGTTATACAGTGTAAATCACGACCAATGAAGTTGTGTTGATGCTGAGTAGAGTCCGCTCACACTATATATTGAAATTCACCGATTGTGTCTATAAATGTTTCTTAATCAAATTATTTTTGACGCTAAAAACGGATCTAACCCTCAGTTTACAAAATAGTAAGAAGTCATTTTGCTTAAACCATAATCCCGTTCCAATTTTCTACCGTATTCAGGTGCCTCCAAAGGCTTTTTATTACAACAAAACAGCGACTAGGCGATCTGCTCCTAAAGAGTGACCTTCCATGAATGAGCTAACCCGCCACCACTAAATTACATCCCATGAATAAATGAAGCTATTGTTCTACCGACAGAACGTTTTATGGAGTTACTTTTATTTTTCATACGGTCCCTTTCACATGACCTGTTGCCCGCATCGACCTTTTCAGGGTTTGATGTCATTTTCACGACAAATTGGATGCCAAAAATTAACCGCCGAAGACAATAAGGAATTTCATAATTGCGATGATGAGGTTCATTTAGTAAACGGGTCTAGAATTAGCAGACTGGGTGATATAATTGTTCAGGGTGATCGCCCTTATTCTTGAGGGCGCTGCTACGTCGAAGAAAATTAGTAAAATGCTTCGAGTAGATATTAAACATGGAATATCCGGTTTGTAGTATTTTATTGACATATATTAGTACTTCATTTTTAAATCGAATATCGATTCCTAAATGTTTTCAGCTTTTACTACAGATACGTCACAAACCTTAAGATGAAGTTAGCCTCTTTCCGATTATGTTTCATGAACTAACAGCCAATTATAAAAAGACAATTCTAATTTGAAGTTTGGAGAATTATCAAAGTCATTAGGTTTGTTCCAACTAGGCGAAATGATGCGTACATAAACGTCACGATCATGCGCATAACAAAATTTCTGTTCCAACAAGTTCCGACAATTCCACGGACTGATAAAAATGCGTTCCAACAAAAACTGGACACGTTCATGAACGTGTCGGCGAACGATCATTTTCATCAGAGATCTGGATGTAGAACCGTTCGTCCAAACTGTCAGTTGATGTTTTATGGCGAGTTGTATCAAACACCTAAACTCGATTTAATGATGACTGGATGTGTAGACTGATGTAATTGTTGATAATAAATACATCAATCAGCCACAGTCTAAACATCAGTTATTATCAAACCGAGTTAAAGTGTTTGATACAGCTCGCCCTAAAGGTTAGGTAATGGTGAATAAACATAAATCATACATAAATAAAACGTTAACTTATAAGGTTGTAATAAAGTTCCTGAAAGTGGTAACAGTTTAAAAATGGATCGTAGAATCGTTCCAACAATGCATAGGGTATGATGTTCAGGAATTAATTCACGTACAGGTTTTCGAACGTTTGATTCGTACATAAATAAGTGCACGAACGTTCACCTACTAATCAGAAGGTGGTTGTTGGAACAAACCTTATAATATATGTATAAGTATTTTGTGTGTTTACAGTTTGTATTATTAAAAAATAAAAACATTGCATTAAAACTTTGTTCGTTAAGTTTAGTTAATTTTTCTCCACAATTTTCCAAGCTAGAACAATGTGAATATCATTACTGCACGAACACATATCGGTTACAGAGCCTGTGGCTGTGCCTGCAGCAGGGCCCCCGCTACCATATGTGCAAAGTGTGCAATGCACACGGGCGCCATCCTTTAGGGGCGCCAAAACCCAGGGTCCAAAAAAAAATTGCAAAAAAATTTAATAAAAGTTGAGAAATTAAATAGGATTAGGTATAAATATACACGAAATTTTATTAGTATGTCATCCAAAATGCCTTAAGGGGCGCCAAAATCCTTTTTTGCACACAGGCGCCAGTAGCCCTTGCGGGGGCACTGGCCTGCAGTAAAACTTGAACAGACTACAACTGGTAACTATTGCTGTGAAGATCATTTTGGTGTGAGTACTTAATTATACAGTTCTATTCAAAAGTCCCCTCCCCCCTCGTATCTTTTGAACGGCTGCACTTACATTAATAAAATCTTGAGGGTGGGAATAAAATGTTGTAAACTTCTCTACGAATGGTAACATGTGACGTAATAGTAATAGATGTCGTCCCAGTGCCACCCTGGCCAATAATTTTAAATAGGACCTTATGGCAAGTGATATCTCGTTTGAAAGGTATTAACATTGGCTACATAGCCATATTAATTTTGTTTGGGTTTTAACTAATTTTGACGAATAAATTAAATAAATACCGGAATTATTGAAATTATTTTTTAAAATTTAATTAATCAAATATCAACAATGGATTCTTATAGCAAGCGTTCGAAATGTGCTCCATCTACTTCCTGACAGTAATGGATCGGCCGGCGGGGTCCTATAGAATGGCCACCTTGGTCACCAGATCTGACACCATAAGATTTTTTTCTATGGGGGTACTTGAAATCCAAGGTTTATACTACGGCACCAAATAGCATTGGCGTTTTGAAAAAAAGAATTATTAAATAATGCAATGTAATTTCAGCTGACACATTCTAACGAGTACGACAAGAGTCTGCTACTGTCAGGAAGTAGACGGAGCACATTTCGAACACTTGCTATAAGAAGCCATTATTGATATTTGATTAATTAAATTTGAAAAAATAATTCCAATAATATCCGTATTTATTAAATTTATTTATATTAGTTTAAACCCAAACCAAATTAATATGGCTATGTAGTCAATGTCAATGCCTTTCAAACGAGACATCACTTGCCATAAGATCCTATTTAAAATTATTGGCCAGAGTGGCACTGCGACGTCATCTATTACTATTACGACACCTGCTACCATTCGTAGAGAAGTTTACAACACTTTATTTCCACCCTCCAAATTTTATTAATGTAAGTGTAGCAGTTCAAAAGATACGAGGAGGGAAGGGGAATTTGAATAGCACTGTACATGTGTATGTATGTGTATGTATTTGCCTGTACGAACCCAGAACCAAAAAATTTCATATTATACACCATGGTGATGAAGACAATTATTATTGACCGAGCACCGAAGTTGATAATGTCCGAGGCATATAAATGTCTTCGCCACCAAGGTGTTTATAAAATGTTTCCCACTACTAGCCAAATTCATAACAAAACTTAGAAATCATTCACAAACGCACCACGAGAAGCGTTTACCCAGTCGTCTGCCTGACAAGTACACTGTCAGTTTTCGATATATTCTGAACGTACTCGTTATGTCATCAGTCATTTTTGATTGAGCGCGTATTTTAAACTGATGACATTTTCATTCAAATAATTTCATTTTGATAGGTAATTTCAAGCAGCAAATATGTTAAAGACAATCTCCTGGGTATACAAAATTATGCTGCACAAGTTTTTGCTATTAGTTCGAGAGAAACTATTTTTACAGTTAAAAATAGCGGTGTTCAAACACGAATATTTAATTAATGTTATCTCTCGAACTACTTACTCTAACCCCGAATAAAATAGCGCAATGTAAGAGAATCCTCGCTTAATAACCAAAACCACCCCATTTTCAATTCCTCCTTCTAGTAGCGTGTGGAGCTTTTACCTCAAAACAAGTTAAATTTCAATTTCCCAGACAGTCGAATTGATCACTGAACCGAACTATGCGCGAATCATTAATTACAAGGTGCCGTAATTTGCCCTTTTGTGCCCTAAGAAGGGTTGCATATACGCCCCCTAATACATTGTTTCTTTAACGCCGATGAATGGCTCTGCTTCATCATGCAACAAACGATTGATTCGATGTACTCGATGAAGTTGTACAGGGTTATGTTTATAATGGCTTGCTGTGAATATTACTAACAGTATTTGGCCTTGGGAAATTTAACATATCATTGCAACTGAGACTAACAGCAATCAATACCGTTACCACTGTTAATATTTACCCCCGACACCCCCTTCCTGTGCTCAACCAACGTTTAAAACTACATAACATAAATGCACCACTACATCCTAGTGCCGAAAGCCGCCTCACAAACGAATGTGCGCGAGGTTCATCTGCCGCTCCCGCATCTTGGACGAAGACGGTTGAATTGCTTTATCACAACAAGATAATAGTCGTATAAGATGAAGGAGAACCTAAGTACCACCAATCCCATTGGCACACTTCTCCTCTCTGATCACAGGATACGCGAATACTGGTTTTCTTCCTCCTTTCAAGGGTTATTTCCTGCCTATTGGCTCTTTAGCCATTTGAACCTCAGGGTACTATCCTCCCTTATTGTTCTCATGTCAGTACACAATTCGTTTCGTTTTCATCCTCTCCCCGTCTAGAAAAACCATGCGGCATATTTTCAGAGAAGACACATGAATGGTAGATATTTCGAAATTTGTCATTAAGATTCAGCTAACGCCTCGGCAGATAACAATATTATCCTGAGGTGGGTTAAGGGGCACGACTATTAATAACCATATTAGAACGGAAATCCTAAAGAGACTACCTCTCCACTCATGTCAGCATGCTTACCGGGCAGGCAGATCTACGGAGACTGCACTGGTACAACTGACGGAGGATATCCGAGGTGGAGACAGATGGACGAGACGAGATGGAGACAAGAAGTCAAGTACTAATCTAGGTTCAACTCTAGACAGTAAACTCCTGTGGAACAAACACGAAAAGGAGATTACATACAAGGCAAAAATGGCTCTAATGGTGTGCAGAAATATAGTAGGAAGAAACTGGGGCTGTAACCCAAAAATCCTAAGCGGATGTACACTGCCATAGTGAGACCAATCATCACTTATGGAGCCATTGCGTGGAGTAGTAGAACTAGCCTATTGACGAAGAGAGAAAACCTCACCAAAATTCAAAGACAGCCTGTATATGCATTACAGGAGCAATGCAAACATGCCCAACGGCAGCCATGAAAGTGATTCTCAACCTCACCCCACTACATATGGTGGTGGAAAGCGTTGCAGAAAAAACAAGATACAGACTAAGTAGAGAGGGAATCATTGAAAAAAAAACCACCTCCTCACTTCTTAGAAATCAGACAACCTGGGACATGCCACAAGACGGTATGATGTAAAAATATAACTTTTCAAGGAAATTCGTTACGGAATTAAGCAACAAGAAAGAATGGAATCCAAATACCATTACCAGACTTGGAAAGAATGCCATTCAATGGTACACAGACGGCTCAAAAGCAATAGAAGGAACTTGGATAGGAGTGTTCAGGCCAGGAACCAAACACTCTGACAGCTTGGGAAAAACCCCAAGTATCTTTCAAGCAGAAATCCACGCCATAAGAAAGTGCGCCCAGTTCAATATTGATAAAGGTTACAGAAGACAGAGGATTATCATAATGTCGGATAGTCAAGCAGCCATTAAAGCACTGAGCTCTTGTGTAATCAGTTCCAAAATGGTGTGGGAATGCCTAGACAAACTCAATGAACTAGGCGAGAACAATATGGTCACCTTACTATGGATTCCAGGACACACTGGAATAGAATAGAAGGAAATGAAATGGCAGATGAGCTAGAAAAGAGGGGGACTGAAATACCTTTCTGGGGACCTGAACCCTTTTGCGGAATCAGCCCCAAAGTGATATTGGAAGAAATAAGTGAAGCCGAGAAAAATACGAGATCTGACCATTGGAAGGATCTAGTGGGGCTTATACAATCAAAGACTCTTCTGGGTGACTACAACCTGTTGGGATTAAATGAATGCATTATTCAAAGTAAAACTGCGCTAAGAGTTTCAACAGGGATCCTAACGGGACATTGTCGCCTGAATGGGCACCTGAAAAAGCTCAAAATAGTGGAGGAAAAAGAATGCAGATTTTGTGGAATGGAAGAAGAAACCTACATCCACATACTTTCCAACTGCACAGCACTCCAGAATCCTAGAGCTCAGCACCTAGGAGATCACTGGATAGAAGAGGAACATTTACCTAAGTCGAAGCCTGTAGACATCCTAAAATTCCTCCGGGAAATGGGACTAAAGGAGCTACTAGTTTCTGAGACTCTCATCAGAAACTGAGTAGAAGTAAGGGGGCACAATAGATCTTTCAGGTCTCAGTGAATGTCACCCCAAAACACATACATACATACAAGGGGCACGGTAGCCGATTCTTCAGCCAGGGAAGCGGTTGGACTAAAAATTTTAGGACCCATTCACACCCACGGGCTGACTACTTCGACAATTGCGAAACTAGCCAAACGTTACACCCATGCTCAATCCATTAAGAGATGGGATAGAATCAAAGGATGCAGTCTTGCCAGGATCACCCTGGGCGACCTTGGGAAGCTGGCGTCGAAGAAATATTTGGCGATGACCAGGAAAAACCTCCGTTTAACAGAAGGATTTATGACTGTCCACTGTCAACTGAGGGAACACCTCCATACTATGGGGCTAGTGGACACACATCTATGCAGGATGTATGAACAGGAAGATGAAACTGTCAGACACGTCTTATGCGATTGCCCGGAGTTATCGTCAATAAGAGAGTGTGTGTTCGGTGAGTTTTGGACACCTGCCGATATAAAGGAGATGTACAATGGGTCACATGTGGCCTAACACTCACCCTCCCTACTTCACAGATACAGATACCCTTATAATCAATCCAATCCGTCATAACATAACTGTCAATCATAGTTCATATGGAGAATTTTCTTCAATACACTCGTTGTTGTGAAAAATTAATTATTGGTTGAAAATATTTTCTCTGTTCGGCGATATTTACTCGGGAACAAGACGATAATTAACTAGCCTGTAGGTTTATGATTTTCCAATGATTGAAGATGAATATTATTAGACAAACGTTATAATAATTCAACCTATATGCTCCCAGCTTTCTTCTATTTAGACATGGGACACCTTGTCATGTAGCTGAGTGAAGAAGAATGGAAAGCACTTCAATATTATTTCAGGAGGAAATATGAAAACCAAATTTTTCCCAAAAGTCAATTTATTCAGAAACATGAGACCAATATGTTGTTTCTATGTTTACAAATGCTCTGACAACTTATACTTAGAGAGCATGAGAAATGCTACTGGGAACAAGATTCTCCTCTCTTTCTCCTATACTTCCATCTGTACATTCTGTACATTTCTCTTCAGTATCGTAGAATTTTATTCTAAATTTGCTTTTATTACTTTTTGTGTCCGGTCAAACTAAACTAAACATAATAGCCGAGTTTCGCAATAAACCCACGTATCTACTTTTGCCGACCATTCAAAGGAAACCCATAAATTTTCGTATACTTACCCCCTTTTTCACCCCCAGGATCTTTCATGTACATTTAAAATTGCAACTCTGAATCATTGGAAATCCCTTCATTTGGGAAAAAAGCGCGAGAAGTGCTGAACGTGGCGGCACAATGTCGTCGGGAGTGAATGCGTGACCGGAATCCGTAAGTCTTATATTCATCGTCTAGCAAACAAGCAAAGCAATAACACGGTGGTCAACCGAAATCGCACCCGAAACGATATAATGATATCTATGTCGCGCTAGAACGATATAAAATATGTCACTGGTGAAGAATACAAATGGTTCTTCGAATCAAGACCTATATACCAGGAGGGAATAGTGAGAATTGCATACTGTTGTTATATTGGTTTGTCCCAGATTTATTTATTGGGTAGAGACTCTATAAATCAAAATTCAGTACCTACATTTACAGTTCTAGTGAATCTTTGTTGAATTTTAAATTTTAAAATAATAAAAAAGGCAAAAAATTATGGAAAAGAAATGTTTAATCTAACCTAGTCGCATTCAGAGTTAATTCATTAATAATTTATTATAATAGTAAACACTTAAACTTGTACAATGTGTCGCAAATTGTCGGAAAAACCAATTTTTTATTACTTAGTTGAACTAATCTAATTATGGTGAACGGGAAAATTGTACAGAAGCAATAAATCATGAAAGTCATTACATTTATTGTTCTAGACATAAATTAATGATACGGGCACTGTTAATGATGGTAGGTTATTGAGAAACAATTATTGCAAATGTACAGAGATAATATGAGATTGATAAAAGACTTATGTGTAGTAGAGTAGACTTTCCCAAGCAACCCAAAAAAGTTTGATGTTTATATGAATGATGCTATTTTCTTCAATCGGTTGTCCCAACAATACTTCCCGCATAATACATCTGCAGCTTCTACTTAAGCACAGTGAGATATTTGTCTTTGGCTTATTTAAATATTCGCTTTTACACCTTACTTTGCTTACAAGCCATATATGTGGCAGCAGCTTCTGCAATATCAACAATGCCTCCACTTGGTGGATATTTCGAAGTTTTTTTTTCGAAACTCTACTTGGGAAGTATCCCATACAAAAGCATTTGCATTATAAGGTCGGCTGTCAAATTGTTACACATCTGCTATTGGGACTTATCCTCTGCTCAATCTATTGGTCAATGATCTGTATTCTTCTTGTATACAGAGTTCGCAAAAGTCCAGGACCGGACAAATATCGAAGAAAATATAAATTTTTTGGAAAATCTTTCCATGCCACAAATTTTACTCCAAATAAACTATAATTTGGAAATATTTTGAAATATACAGGTTGTTCCAATAAAGTGTGGCGTATCAAAGTTATATTTTTTTTATGGATCACCCTACTATATTTTATTACATTTTCTGATTGCCACTAAAAAATATAATACTCCTTCATGGTTCCCTATACCTAAATACAGGTTATGCTGCCTTTTAAAAAAATGTGAACATTTCGAAAAAAATTGATAACTTATTGATATAACAAATTCTAGCAAATTTTCTCTTACATCTCAATAGTTGGACATTCGTTGAATGTATTCCACGATTGAGTACAGAATATCTCTTTACAGGGTATTCAGAATTCTCGGTTTCATTATTAGATCAAAAAATGTCCCCTTTCGTATGGTATGAGGGTGTCCTATACCTAGGTATCATACTTCTCGTGCAATTTACAATTTTCTTAAATTTTATGCTATATCGATTTTAAAACATCTGTAATTCTCTCTGAATCTCAAACTAATGATCTTGGCATGATTGTTGTAAGAAACTAAAAAGATCACGTTTCAAGCCTCCAGAAAATATAGGGTTTTGCTAACCTATACCGAGTGGTTAAAAAGGTATATAGCAACTCTCACAGAAAAATCACTATCCACTTTTATGAAATAACAAGAAACAAAAAAGTTTCACACAATACGAGTGTTATGTTGAAGATTGGTTTAATTATTATTATTTAGAACATTAAAATACAACATGAATAAAAACGGAACTAACAACTAAAAGTAATAAACTTTTTGTTTTTTGTTATTTCATTAAATGTCTAAGTGGATAGTGATTTTTCTGCAAGAGTGGCTATATCTTTTTAACCGCTCGGTATAGAATAGCGGAACCCTATATTTTCTGAAGGCACAAAACGTGATCTATTAAGTTTCTTACATCTATGCCAAGTCATTAGTTTGGAATTTAGAGAGAATTGCAAATGTTTTAAGATCGATTTAGCATGCAATTTAAGAAAAAAATTTTTTTTTTTTTATCGCATCAACCCAGAGGGTCATTAGCAAGGGACAGTGTATCAAACTTAGTCTTTTAAATTTTGCTAACAATATTAATTTCATTTAGAAACATTAAAATGTTATTGTAAGAACAGCTTGGTCCAAGTGCTTGGTCTAATGATGTGGGGATATTGTATTTTGCTCTTTTTGAGTTGAATTTCGGACAGTCAGTCATAAAATGTTTTACCGTTTGTTTTATTCCACACTCTTCACATATCGGTTCGCGATCTTTCGTAATAAGGTATGAATGAGTAAAATTTGTGTGCCCGAGTCTGAGACGTGTTACTATCACTTGGGATCTACGATTCACAGGGGGATCTGGCCACGGCTTCACTGTTGTCTTTATTTTTTTCAGATGTGATGTCGAGTTGTTCCATCGAGATTGCCACGCACTTTGCACTTTTGATTTAATAAAAGTTTTAGCATCACTATTTACAATGTCCGTTACTATGATAGAGTCCTTTGCGTTTCGTGCTTCACGAGAACATTTGTCCGCCTCTTCATTGCCTGATATTCCGATATGAGAGGGAACCCAGATAAAAACAATTTTTTTGTCTTTATTTTGGCTTTCTAGTAGTGCCTTTTGAGTAGTGCCTGTTGAATTGTAAATTGTACGAAAAGTATAATACCTAGGTATAGGACACCCTCATACCATTCGAAAGACGACACTTTTTTGAATATAATGAGTTATTAAAATACAGGGTATTTCATTCAAAATAAGCCCGATATTACATATTGAATGATCTAATAATGAAACTGAAAATTCTGAACGCCCTGTGAAGAGATTATTAGTACTCAATCGTGGAATACATTTAACGGATGTCCATCTATTTAGATGTAAGAGAAAATTTGCTAGACTTTGTTATATCAATAAGTTATTAATTTTTTTCGAAAGGTTCACATTTTTTTTAAAGTCAGCATAACTCGGAACCCTCTGTATTTAGGTATAGGGAACCATTATGACGGAGTATTTTATTTTCTAGGGGCAATCAGAAAATGTAATTAAATTCAGGGTGTTCCATGGGAAAGAATATAACTTTGATACGCCACACTTTATTGGAACACCCTGTATATTTCAAAATATTTTAAAATTATAGTTTAAGTTGGGGTAAAATTTGTGACATAATAGTTATTTATGTCATACTAGTTCATTATTGTGTTTTTATTACTCAGTTACCAACTATCTAATGTCGTAGGAAGGACTAATTTTTTGTTCAACTTATTTAATAACCATGTCGTAAGCTTCTTTAGACTTTTTTGGCCGATTTACAGTTGCTTTCTTTGCATTTTTTATAATTTCGTCAGGAATTCCAAAATCTTCGTTCATTTTGACTTCTAACTTTGACACATATAAAATTTATTGTGATATTATGACATTTAAGTTTGTCAACATTCACCTATTAATTCAAACCGGGATTTTTTAAAACACTTATTTGTATTGATTTTGGATTGTAATAACGAACTAGTATGACATAAAAGTTTGTATGTACAGCAGGCATAAACAGATGTGTATACCCTCGGGCGACTTACAAACCCTCGGGCCAGAGGCCCTCGGCTACGTAAGACGTCGCCCTCAGGGCATAAACATCTATTTATACCCTTGGTACATAAATAACTATTATGTATCAAGGGCGTAAGACAGGCGTTTATGGACCGCAACGTGTAAGTAAGAGCCCGAGCCGCAAGGCGAGGGCTATTAACACGTAAGGTCCATAAACGCTGTTTACGCCTGAAATACATACAATATTTTATGCACGACCGTTTTAATAGTCATTTATTAATAAATATACAAAATTTCATGCACCACCGTATTAATGATAGTTTATTAATAAATATGTTTTATTTTCTATTTTTCACCTTTTGTGAGTAGGTTATTATAAATGTTTCAAATTTTATACCTCGATATTATTATAACTCACCCTGGATAACAATCTACCAAATCATTTGTATAGTTAAATAAAAATAAGTCTTATTGAAACTAATAAGATGATAAAACAATTTCGTAGCAACTTACAACAGAGCAATGTAGCAAATCCTAACATTTCTATAAGTATAATTGTTCAAATTGTGTTATTAGTATAAAATTATAAGTGTGAGGATCTTATGTTTGGGCTTTTAAGGTTATCATTTCTTTATTAAACTCATATTTTGTTAATTGTACCAAATATTTCCATGATAATAAATAATAATAATAAAGTTTGTTTCACTAAACTACATGTGCATTTTTAAAAGAAAAAGAAAGAGATTTACTTTACTGCCCGGGGGGCGGTAAAGTAGTCCGTGGGCGGTAAAGTGATACCACCAAACCATATGCTATCATTGGTCTGATGAGCATAGTGTGACTATTATATGAATATTTTTAGTGAGCCTACAGCTTTTGTCAAAAAATTTTCTCATCGTTACAAAGATACTCACTTCATGTTATTTTTCTGGGTTGCGGGACACCAACTCTTTACACAAAACTAGAATTTCTTCACGTTCGGTAAGGAGAACAAAAAGTGGTAAGAGAAAAAGGGAATTTAATGGTCAATGGCTGAATAGTTCATAATAGAAATAGATCAATAATTATCAAAGTTAACGGCAAAATGTAGGAGTGAAGACAGGAGAAATAAACTTTCTAAACTATGGTGAATCTTTTAACTGTACATTCCAATAACAATTTGCACTTGACGCTGATGCAACTGGCAGATATTCAGTATCAAAACTGGTGGACTTCATTAAGAGAGTCGGGCTATGGAAAATAGTTTAGATAAATCCGACCATATAGCCTATCTGAAGTAGGTCGCCATAATCTGATAATACCTGATCTAATCTAGCTGTTGAAATATCCATTGTTTTCCTCACCACTTCGAACGTATCAGAAGCTGCTTTCTCTGCATTTAGGCTAAACTCAGACGGACCAGATCTATCCTATCTCGGTCGCTTGCCTCTTGCCTCGGCCGCCTGCAGCTGCAGCATGTCTCTTCAGCAACTATGGAAATACATACCACCTTTATGGTCAGATTAAAAACAAGAGTTTCAAAAAATGACTTTTTTCAATATTGAAACTTCATAAACAAAGTTTATGGACAACCCCTCACTGTACATCTGACTACTTTTGTGCGTAGTTTTTTTATATTTCCATCTTTTTTCAGTAACATATAATAAATAAATGTGTGAAGACCCGTAAAAACCGGATTACGCTTATGTTTATCAGACAATCACCCCCTCGATAAAAATTACATTGTCCCGTGCTTGTGGTGGTTCATATTACATCAGAGCAGATAACAATACACATAAATCCATAACTGTAACGATCTCGTCCGGCAGATTTCAATGCCCCATTTCCTTCATATTGAATTTTTCACTTAATCTACCGTCGCTTGATCGTTACTGGCCATTATATTGATGGGAAACTATCTTACTAATGCTTAACCAGAAGCGTCTATTTGGGAAATTTATCGTGTCCATAAAGTAAGTCATAAATTGCTAGAACAAACAATTTATTTCGATACAGGTATTTCGGAGGTGTTAATTTCGAATTGAATTGTGTCTGCCGATGTTTCAACCTTTGATTTACTTGTTTTGTTTCATGCTGATCTCAAATAAAAAAAGGAAGCAGAGACATTTCCAAATATGGTTCATTTACGATAAGTTTGCAATTTTGACATTTGTAGTAAAAATTGCTGCCACTGAACAAAACCTAAACATCCAAAGTATAAATTGAATAATTAATTATATAAAGGGGAAAGTTACGGTCCAATAGTTGGCTGCTGTGTCCGGAGTTGCCAGACTTATGTTGTCAAAATCAGACAATTTTATCAGAATGGTTTCTCGTTTTCATTCGCATTTTATAGTTTGTTATTTACTGTGTAAGATAATATAATCTGTTATTTTCATAACTATTTAAAAAAGAGTATCGAACACTGCGTTGCAATGCATGAGTCTTTATCAAGTGATTGAAAGGATATGGTAGCATCCCTAATATCATATTTTGGGAGAGAACGAGATAACGGTGGACCGCTAATTCTAATTCCTATTACTTCTGTGGGAGATGTAAGTTTTTAATAAATACATGACGATGAAATTCAACATGTGCATGAAGATAACATTTTTCAGTTAAAATTCATCAAAATTTTATAATTTCTGTCCCTATTTTCAAGTTGAATGTAATCTTATACAATAAACAACTTACGATGGCAACGATGTAAGACATCTGTCATGTTTTGTTATCGCAAACTTATCGTTCGAGATCCAATTTTTTCATTTTTCATTGTACCTACCATATCAAGTCCAGTGGATAAGTGGAATACTTCCAGGTGACACATTGTCATCTCCTAAAACTTTTTCTCACTTTAAGTCCAGTGCCTCTCAGTCAGAAAAGACTTGAGTTACGATCTGGATCTCCTAAAAACAAAGTCTACAACAGATCCTCGTTAAACAGTTTCATTAGATAATCTGTAATATTTCTTTTCCGATATAACTGAAATTCAGTCCGTTTGACACATCACTTTGTTCCTGCTTTGGATTGTTAACCCACTACAGTCTAAGCTTTCTTTGTACGATTTTCCTGGTGGTCCCAAAGATTTGTTCTGATCCAAGATATAATTATTGTTGTTTTGCTCCTGTCCCTTTCCTAGTCTTTGGTCTGCCTATGTACCCGGTCGATTCTCGGGGTAACTTTTTGCCTCACCAGTCCCTTCTACCCCTTATCTAGGACCAGGAAAATGGCCTGTTCTTGATACATGTGTGCCCTGGTCGTACTGTTTTGTTGTCCAGGCTATTTTGCAACCACGCTTCCTCTATTTTCACGGAGTGTAGTGAGGGAAGGTCAAATAAGGCATCCCCAATATCATATTTTGAGAGATAACGAGATAACGGCGGACCGCTAATTCCTATTACTTCTGTGAGAGATGTAAATTTTTGATAAATACATTGTTACTTAATACTGCAATAACGATGCAATTGAACATGTGCATTTTCCAGTTACATTGCAAACTTATCTTGAGTGAACTATAAGAATATTCACTATAAGAGGACTTTAACATTAAAAGGAAGTTGCAAATAGAATTTAATACAATATAAACGAAGCCAGAAGTATCCTGCAATACTTCAGGTGTAACAGAAAGCTTGGTTAGCCTATTTGCATCAACCACTTTAGGTCAGCCCTAACACTTAACATTTTAACACTTGAAATGGTTACTTTTGAGAACGATCTCTATATTTCGGAGCTAGTAGATGTGGGATTTCAAATCGTTGTAATGCCATGAATTTTGTTCGATGGTACTCTTATAATTGCTAATAATGTAGGTTATAATCGGTTATAGTGAAATTAATGGAATTTAAAACACGTTGAAAACTGAGGTATACTTGACAGTTTGAAAATACTTTTTCATATAAAGGCGACGATGCCAAGAGTAACCTATCCCTAGCTAGTGCAAATACGTCTTTGGAAATCATTTTTATCCAGTCGGGTTAGCATTAAAGGTGGATGTAAAAGCAGTATGCGGGATTTTTGATGGAATCCCCCCAAAATATCATAGTTAATGATAATCAATTGCTTCCACCGGTTTTTGGGCTGTGCTAACTGGACAATAACAGTTTACAGCCAAAACAACCAAAAATTTGCCTGTTTTTCTACATGTACTTGAAAAGTATTAAGTTTATCGTGCATATGTATGGAAACAAAGCTATGAAGCGTGAAATTTTCTATAAAATTCCATGGTTCAAAATGTGAACATTCCTATCCCTACAGCCACAGCAGTTGAATAAATAAAAAAAATTGAAAAAACAGCTGTTTCTCAGACGCAAATACTAATGCAATTTATGAAGCAATGTAAATCATTATTTGTCTCATAATACGTTAATCATTCACAAACTGAATGCATCAAACGGGGTTTTGATATTTAATTCAGTTGATGAGTAATCTAATTGTTAATAAACATTAAGTAAAAGAAATAGACATTGTTAGAATAAAGACATATGCCACAAAAACTTGTTTAAACTTACAATGTTGTTTTTAAACATATTCGAAGGCTACAGCTATCATATGCAATGGTTTAATCGACAATTTTTTCGGTTTAACTGACTCCGACGTTAGTTTTAAAAAGTGGTTCAAATTTTACCTTAGTAACAATTAGGATATCTGTGCGGTTTTTCATTGTAATTGAAATCTGAAAAAAACAGGACTTGGAAAAACAAAACTTTTAGCGTTTTGAACGTTCGATTCGGACCATTCAATTCAGAGTTATTGAATCCCAAACTTGATCAACGATTCTCGGCATACGATCAACAAACTAACGAAAAAGAAAATACCGACAAGAATTATATACATTACCACCACCCAAGGGTAAGTAAGTTGACTTACGTCCTCCAAAACAATATCAAAATGCGTTGTTTACAATATAATTACGGGAAAAATTGTATTCACTTCAGGTAAATTCAAAATCATTATTTTGGCTTCAAAAGTAACAAAATTACATCGTTGATAATTTCGAATATGTCGTTGACTTTCAATTAAGCTCCTTTCAACCTGCACCGCTGTGATTAACTATGGCTGCTCATGGCAGTTGGAAAAGTTGTTTGTCAATTCGACCCCGCTTCATAATCTTTTCAGTATAACAAATACAGCGTCAATCAAAAACAAATTTCTAATTAACCGTCAACGAAGCTGGTACAGTATTTTCGCTCTAACACCTGTCAGTACCAAAAGTTTTTAGTTTTGTTGAATAAGTGGACTGTTGATATGTCAATATTATTCTTATTGTTTCACGCGGAGATATGAATTTGTTTATAGATTTTATCGTTCAGCTTGTCACATACAATTTGCGGATTATTAATTTCCGCGATACAACGGGACTTTGATGGAGTGTTTTTGAAGAGATGTGTTGTATGATAGGATCACCATGAACTGGTGGAAATCCGGGTCCATTGGGAGCACTGGGATGCTATTTATTATATAACCAATTACATTATATACTAATTACATTATTTTTGATAAGGGCGTTATTCAATCCTGTTATATAATGTGAATAGTATAAATAAAATATAATATAGATGATTGGCAATGAACTACATGATTGTGAATCTATTAATGTGAAACTATTAATGTGAATGCCCAGTTGTATACTTCATCAGCATATATACATCTGCCCTAGGTCAACTATCCTTTTACGTGACAGACTATGGCCTCCAACTGACCTCTTATTGTCACGTACATGACTTTACGTGTCTATTTACTATTCGACAACTAAAAAACAATAAATAACTGGATTGTTTTTAAAATAGAACTAATAAAATTATTTGATAATAAACGAGTTCAATGTATTTGATTCTTGGTTTTCTTTTTATGTAATGCCAAAAGCCATCACAGAGATCATACATCAGAAAGCAGAGGAGAGTTTTGAATTAAAGCTTTATGTGTACTTAATGTAATTACATCAATGTCAAACTGTTTTCTCATTTATTTTCCTCCATTTTTCCATTGATGTCAAGAAAACCTTATTTTGTAAACTATCCAGTATTTCGATTTAATAGTATATTAAGTATCAAGAACGGTAAGGGTTGTTTACCGGTCGACAGCAATGTTTGGAGGCTGAGCGTAGCGAAGCCTCCAATTTTGCTGGAGACCGGTATTACCCTTAACGTTCGAAATGCTTATACCATTTTTTGCGCGATCGTATTGAAATATTCGAATTTCGAATAAAATAGTTTAATTTTCTTCGAAATGAACGAAATAAGAAAAGTGACATTTATACTTCTCGATCAGTTTAAAATATAATTTGCATTGTGGTAAAGTTGTTTTCATGCTATTTATTACTTTTTATATTGTTCTGTTCGATTCTGTTCATTAAAAAAATATCAATCTTCTTATTTTTTTGTTCCTTTTGTGTAATGAATGGAGTAATATATTATTTAGGACCACTCAGTTTAAAATATAATTTGCATTTTGGTGAAGTTGTTTTCAGGCTATTTATCACTTTTTATATTGTTTTGTTCGATTCTGTCCATTGAAAAATATCAATCTTCTCATTTTTTTGTTCCTTTTGTGTAATGAATGAAGTAATATATTATTTAGGACCACTTAAATGTATGTAGGGCTAAGACGTCGGTAAGTAATTTACTTACCGACGTCTGAACGGTAAGTGAATCATTCACCGACGTGTTGAAACCAGTAAACACAACCTACCAACCTGACAACCAATGCTGTAAATAAACAAAAAAGATCGATCGCGCAAAAAACAATATTTTTCAACTTGTTCCTTCCTGACGACTAACAAAACTCTACTAGACAAGTGAGTTAATTAAACTTGAACTTTCCCTCCTGAGATTTTAATTGTGATTTTAACAGCGAATTTTAAGGTGAGTTGAGCAAAGCAAATTCTCTCATACCATGGTTCTGATATGTATTTAAAATGTAATTGTGTTATTTTCATTGCACATTGCACATTGCTGAAATTGAAAAGGAGTTGAAAAATATATCTCCAAATACGTATGTCTCCAAAGCTTCCTATTGACGACTGTATTCGCAGTTTTTATTGATAACAGATTAAATGCTTGAAAAGCATACACCAGCCGAAGAATTAGCAGAAATTATAGGAGATTATGCTAACAATATGATAGAAAATGGAGAGGATTACAAAGATTAAAGTATCAAAAGCATATAATATGAGATATCGGACAAAAAAGTGATGGTTGAGATATTAAAAAAGAGATTTTTTAGCATTTTCCCTCAGACCCCACGATAATTTTGTGTATTTGCATATTGTTTTATTCTAAAAGCTAGAGTTAAAGAGGACCCTGAACTTTTTCAATGCAAATCCGGTCCATCAGGTCAAAACGAATGAAATTTTGGAATCTTGTAATTCCTGACATTAGCTAACTACTGAAAACCCCAAATAAGGTCATTTTTGACCCCCTAAAGTATAAAGAATACTGTCACTCACCTCAGGGTCGTCAAAGAAAGAAGAATATACAAAATAAGCAAAGTGGTGATATAGTGGTTATAAAAGTTGTAAATGAGAAGAAAATGCGTATCTTCAATATATTTTCAATTATACAGGGAGATCCAAAATGACGAATGAATTCCTGTCCAAATTATTGATTTTCTCTTTATTTAACAATAAAAGTGTATAGGTATCTATGAATTGCCACCTAAAAAATGCAAAAGCTGAGTAAACAGCGATACCATCAGTACACAGATTAGAGATATGAATAATTTCCTAACAATTAATGAAAAGCGGTAGTTAGTAGACGCTCTTCAAGCAAGCTCCTTGCGAAAGCTGCCTCGTTGCCGGTATATTGTTTCTGTCGACTCTATTCACAGCTCGCTTCGATATGCATGCGATACGGCCTCTCTACTTTTATGCAAATTTGTTCTCATAGATTGCAATCTTTTTTTCGGAACCACAAACACCGAAAGTTTCATTCAGAGAGTTAATAAGTTACCGAGGAATATTAACGGGAAAATAGACCTCAAATAATTCCCGTGCTTAGGTGAAGTTTCAAGTATTTAATTCTGTGTTGACGGTACTTTGGCCTTATTTAAAATTAGAGAAGTGGAAGAAAAAAAATAAAAAGTGTTAATATTGTCTGAAAGAAATAAAGTTGTTAAATTCAAACATTATATACGTTTGTGAAACTTGGACAATGAACAAAAAAGAGCAGAATGAACTAGAAATATGGGAACGTAAAATAATGCTCAGAAAGATTTATTGTAGAATTGATAAGAATGGAAACTACAGGAGGAGAGTAAACAAAGAACTCTCAGAATTATATAAGCACCCAAGCATAACTCATATAATTAAAGCACAGAGAGCGAGATGGTTGGGACATATAGTTAGAAAGACAGAGGATAGATGGGTAAAACAAGTGCTGAAAGGTGGAGAAGGTGGTAAAAAGAGGAGAGGAAGACCAAGAAAAAAATGGTTGGAAGAGGTTAGGAGAGACCTAAAAACAGTGGGAACTAGGGACTGGGAAAACGAGGCGAGAGAGAGAAGGAAATGAAAAGAGGCCTGTAAGTAGTGCTGATATGTACACATATGTCCAAAAGTTTGGAATACGTACAAATAATATATCTACGCCTATGGTGGTTTAAGAACTGTTGTCTTTATTTTTCCTTAAGCGTTTTTAAATGAAAATTATCACAAATTTGATTCGTTTTTGTAGCAATTTGGTCACATTAAACTGATTTTGGTATTAACACATTATTTCAGTTCTTGTATAAATTTCATTCGAGTCGTTTAAAAATGCCTAGAAACATGATATATCATTTCGATAGATCTAGAGTGATTGCACTGTTACAACAGGGCTTTATTCAAAGTGATATCGCCCATATTATTGGCGTCACTCAGAGTGCTGTATCGAAAATTTTAAAAAAATTCCAAGACATAAATGACGTTAATGATCGCCCCAGAAGTGGCAGAAATCGATGTACAACAGCTGCACAAGACCGGCAGATAACATTGATAGCTCGACAAAATCGTCTGGAATCTACAAGTGGTATCTCCAGAGAAATTGTTAGGCTTGAAGGACTAAATATTTCACGGAAAACAATAACACGCAGACTAAATGCAGTAAATTTGTATCGGAGAAGACCCTTACGTGTTCCCAAACTAACCTATCAACACAAAATTGTAAGGTTGCAATGGGCTCGAGAAATGGTACATCATGGTCCTAACTGGAATAACGTGATGTTCTCTGATGAATTAAAAATTGGCTTGGTTTCTGGTTCGCGAATAACACTAGTTTGGAGTGCCTCAGGACGACAAGCCCTGCTACAAACATCCCAATCGCGTGTCTCATTTGAAGGTGGGAGTATTATGCTTGGGGTGGTATTATGACACGGACGCCTCTACTGGTTCTGGAGAGAAGAGTCACTGGTGCTGTATACATCGAGGAGGTTTTTAATCCTGTCGTGCGTCTATTCCGAGGGGCAGTAGGTGATAGATTTGTGTTTATGCATCACAACGCACCTCCGCATCGAACAGCAGCAGTACAAAATTTTCTGGAAGGAATATCCACAATATGGTGGCCCTCGAATTCCCCTGACATGAAAGTCATTGAACATGCCTGGGACATTATCAAAACACGCATTAAGGAGCGAGAAAATTCCCCTATTACACTGCGAGAACTAAAAGATGCTGCTCGTGAAGAATGGGAGAGAATTCCGCAAGCCCAGCTCGACCATTTAATCGACAGCATGCCAAATCGCCTACAGTCATGCATACATGTCAATGGAAGAAATACTGATTATTAATTTTATAAAAAAAATATTTTTTTTATACTAATTTAATTTTGAATGTAAGTGGTCCATTGTAAATTTTTCACTCCAAAAAAATAAATCATTTTTGTGCATATTGTTTATCTGGCTTTGAGATTTAGTTAATATTGGTGGGAGTTGTAGCAGAATGATGTTTAATTATTCAGAAAATTTTTTACATGAAAATGAAAAAAAAAATGAGATATTCCAATATTCCAAACTTTTGGACATATATGTATATATACGCAAGAGTTTCTGAACCTACAGTAGAAGCTTTTGTTTTGCACCAATAATTCCAATTTCTCTCCATTTTTAATAATAAACTGTCAGCTTGACGTTATTGATTGCAACAATGCCTATGACGCTGCAGAAATCGGGCAAAGCTGTTCATAATTTCATGCAAAACGTATCGAATTAAATGAATTGTTGCTTTCGTTTATTTGGGCTCAAACACTTGTGCGTGACGCCTCAGTCGTCACGACTTTTGAGTAAATCGAACACGATTTTTTAGGATCCTTAAGACCACCTGACATGTGCCAAATGCCAA
The DNA here is from genome assembly GCA_910591675.1 of Galerucella calmariensis. NCBI lineage: Eukaryota > Metazoa > Arthropoda > Insecta > Coleoptera > Chrysomelidae > Galerucella > Galerucella calmariensis. The sequence continues at coordinate 188,636 of CAJUYG010000406.1, forward strand.
TGAATTTCCTGTGTTGTTAGAAGAACAGTCTTCAATTATAATGTTTTTGATAATAAAATTTTGCATATTTAGATATTTTTAGTAGGGTTTAAATCGTATTAAATCGTAATCGGCACAATCTTAACCTTTAAATAAACGTCAAACCGGACCAACGTCAAATATTTAATGTCCGTGGCTTGAAGCTCATACTTTTCGGTATGTGCTTGAGGGGCAAGGGGAAGGTAAGACTAGGCGTCACGCCCGGTAATAAACGAACGGAATTCAGTCACTACGGGCTGCTACTAGCAGCCAAAAGTAAATAATCGAAAACGCTTAATGTATGTTTATCTAATTCCGCTATCAAAAGTGACACTCCTTGACGTTAGGTAACGTCACATTTTTCATAACCTGCATATATCAGTTACTACTTAACTGTTTGTTTCAACAAGGAGATACCACATGAGATTCAAATCAAATAATTTATCAATTTGGTACTGTAAAAAATGACAATTATTTCATTATTTAAACTGACAATTAGCCCATTATTTCAATTCAATAGTATTTTGAAATTTATAAACATTGAAAACAACCTTATTCAGGACACAGTTATTTGAAGTAAGTCAATTTTCTGGGTGAATACATCATAGTAACAATACTACTAACGTCATTTGAATCCACTTCAATATTATCATTGTAATTGAAGATTCTATTAAATATTATGAAAGCGCAGAATTAGATAAAACTTGTACGTAAACACGTTATGAAGAGAGCGACATTGTTCAACTCGCGTAATTTGCAGAACTCGCTAGCGCTCATTTTGGCAAATATTACGCTTGTTGAACAATATCGCTCTTTTCATAACTAGTTACGTAAATATTTATTACTAGTTCCGAACTTTATTGCCAGAACTCCCTATCGCTCGGGCGCAAAATCGTTCTTGACTAGCAAATCTTACTCACGTCCCTTATAGTATAAATAACTATTGTCTTCCTTGATTGCTGCAAACATAAAGATGTTCGAGACAGGTCAAAATTGTTCTGAAAGTTATCAGAAATATTTCCAATAGTGAAATCAATAAGTTGTCCCATTTAGACAGTTTAGTTCAAATTGATGGGTGTAACGTAATTTTTATGATTAAAACGTCAATCCATATCGGTCTATTGTCAAGTTCTAAATCATGTTAATGAGAGACGGTTGAAATGTAGTTCAATTATACAAGCTTATTAGTTTAGCATAAATTCCAGTACAAAATATTCAATTTCGAGTTTGGTTTACCTCATTTATGCATTTATGTTTAATATAAATGCAGCTCAGCTGTTGGTGATAACGCAAGTCTCATTTGAATAATCAACAAAATATCTTTTGGCGTCCATATAATCATCATAATCGATATGCTCTCAGCGCATCAGAAAAACAATTTATTTTTATTTACAAAGTTTTTATTATAGTGAATGGGCTTTAAAAAAGATGTCAAGTGTATCATAGTACTATGTTTTCCAGTACTAGCTGTGAAGTTGAAAATCATTGCTTCTTCTAGCCAATTGAGGAGTTGAATTCCTTTATTGGTGGTTAATAATTTTTTCTATTATTAACCTAGGTCAATAATGGACGAATTCAAATATTTTGAAAATTCAACAAAAACTTGTGCTACATAATTTTGTATATACAGGAGATTGTCGTTAACATATTCGCTGCTTGAAATTACCGATCAAGATAAAATTATTTGAATAAAAATGCCACTAGTTTAAAATTCGCGCTCAACCAAAAATGACTGATGACATAACGAGTACGTTCATAATATATCGAAAACTTACAGTATACTTGTCAGTCAGACGACTGAGTAAACTTCTCGTGGTGCGTTTGTGAGCTTGGTTTGAACTAGTTCAATGTGCAAGGTCAATATAAAAGTGGTTTGGTTTTATAGACTAATGTCCAATAACATAACCACAATATTTACTATTGCTGTTTTAATGGAACCTCTCTCTTCGTAAAAATACCCTTGTGGGAGATATCAACAGTGGAGATTTTTGTGTCACTATTGTGACCTCCAAGATAACATTGAACAAACTGGTCCTCTATACAGAGGACCTTTAGGTTAATCTTTATGTGTGTGTGTGTGTGTGTGGGAGGAGGAAGGGAGGGAGAATGGCCTCAGACATAGTCTTTTAGCCACAGAAAATTTAAAGTTAGTAAAAATTTAGAATATCAATTCGACTGTCACAGAATTATGCTATAAAGGTTTTTTTTATTCTGTTATTTAACGTCGGTCTATTTCTGCGACTGAGGCTAATCACCGACGCCGGGAGTACTCTACCCCTAACCGGAAATTTTGGCGAACCCACTAGTGTTCCAACCAGTGGTAGCGTTCTTTAACGAGCCCAACATTCATGGACTCGGGACCTCGGTAATACACGTCTCATCCGAAAGACGGCATATCTACATTATACCTCGTGCTCATTGGTATGGTTGAAATAATACCCTTCTTGGTGTGCGTCATCGATTGTTAATGTCTTTCTAACACATTACGTAGGAAGAAATGGAAAAAAAGGCAGGTCTGTGATTAATCCTAATCAAAATATCACAATAATGAACCGTTTAAATGTATTACAAACGTTAACCCTAATCTATGACTTACAAAAATTTGATTGGTTGATGTTTAGATTACGCTCAAGCTCAACCTATCAATCGAGAGTTTAAAATACTATGAAGGCGTTACTTTCGTAGTGGTAATAAGTCTTACGTCTTTTTCTACTGTCACACTGACAGTTCTTGTCAGGTCTGTACTATGTTGTTTACGGTCAATTATTATTCAGGAAAAGTGAATATTAATCTTATTGTTTTATGTATATGAATAATACAAAAATATGCATGAATACACGGAAAAACATCAGTATTTTGAAAGTTCTCAAGTTAGAAAAAGAAGCTGGTAATTATTAATTGCATAGCCTTTTCGAATTTGGCTAAATACAATCCTGATGATCTTATTTATCAAATTTAAGGTTAGCTATATGTCAAAATAGCAAATGAAATAAACGACATGCCGAAAACCCGGATATACGTCATAATCGATGACGCACACCAAGGAGGGCTTTATTTTAACAATGCCTGCGATGCTATAAAGGTTAATCTTCAAAAAATTGGTTGCTTAGAAGAGTTCTTTCGCAAGGCAGAGTAGAAGTGTTCGGGGAGAATGAGAAATATCCAAATAACTGGGTGTGCCTTTAATTCTAAACTGAATTGAGGGACACACCAGAAAAAAATTACTACCAGGACAGCAAGACTTTTCTGGCAATGTAGGAGAGTTATTGGCGAAAGCTGGCGAATACCTACAACCCGCTGTAGATCATTGGCTTTCCATAAACTATGATAAGGCCAATGCTCACCTATGGACCGATATTATATAGAGGAGAAGGAACAAAAAGGGTCTTGTAATTCTGGGGCTGATATAAACAGATCTAGGAAGATAATATTATGTTAAGAAGCTTATATTTATCATTTTTAATTTGTACCGTGAAATTGAGCTGATATTATATATTTTTCAAACCACAAAAATTCTATTGTGTATTCTATTTTCCACTTTCATCTTCAGTACCTGAATAAAAAAAAAGCATTGCAAAACAAGACCATCGTAAAGTCGCACACATACAAACCCCTAAAGTGCCATTTCATTAAAAACACTTCAAGTTGCCTCATTTGCGGGTGGCAAGAATCGTAAAAGAGGGCACACCGCTATAAAACTTAATGGCAGCCATTGTTTGCTATTTTTTTTCTATCAAGATTTTTCTTTATCCGTCTAGATGAATGTTTCCCCCCTAGGCGTTTACCGACAAAACAAATAGGTGAAATTCCATGGCGTCGATATCTTTTTGTGTTTTTCCCTCATTCTCTTCCAGACTTTAGAGAAAACGGTGGCAATAACCGGTTATACAAAAGGACTAGAAATGGCGATTTTAAGGAGGTATTTACATAGTGATCTCACCTTTATATATCTGGCAATATTCCTAGGTATTGGTTTTTCCTACGGTAAAAAATTAATCGATCGATATCGAGTACAGCAGGATTCAATACATTGAACTCAAAAGTCTCAATAACTGATGAGGTACGTGGTTGAATGGTGAATTATTATTATTTTGCTTTCATCAGAACCATCTCTTTGATCAGACAGAGTTCGGCAAAAGTCCGGAATCAGACAAATATCACAGATAATATAAATTTTACTCCAATTTAAACTATAATTTGAAAATATTTTGAAACATACAGGGTTTTCCAATAAAGGGAGGCGTATCAAAGTTATATTTTTTCTTATGGAGCACCCTATATTTTATTGCATTCTCTGATTGCCACTAAAAAGTATAATACTCCTTGATAATGGTTCTCCATACCTAAATACAGGGGGTTTCAAGTTATGCTGACTTTTTTTTAAATGTGAATATTTAGAAAAAATTTATAATAGCAAATTCTAGCAAATTTTTTCTTACATCTAAATAGTTGCACATTCGTGGAATGTCTCCCACGATTGAGTAATACATATCTCTTTAAAGGGTGTTCAGAATTCTCAGTTTCATTATTAGATCATTCAATGGTTATTTTAAGGCTTATTTTAAATGGAACACCCTGTATTTTAATACTTCATGATATTCAAAAAAATATCTTCTTCCGAATGGTATGAGGGTGTCCTATACCTAGGTAATATACTTTTCGTGCAATTCACAGTTCTCTTAAATTTTATGCTAACAGAAGTTACCACCATTACAATGTGCTAAGCGAAAATATTTCAAATACTAAAGCTCCTGTTCAAACCCTATCTTCTTCCAATGGTGTTCATATAAGTGCTGCTCAAAACTGCACATTCAATATTAACATAAATAATTCTAAAATATAGTTAAACAATACTATGTACTTAATTGTATAACATATATTGATAAATTTGTTTAATAAATAATTCTTGTGTTCTTAATTATTTTCGTTACCTATTTGTGTCGTAAATAAATTTTCAAAAAAAGGTGGGTAGTAGGAAAAATCATATGTATCACATGGGAGTAAAATGCCTTTTCCTCCCTTGGATGTTTACTGCCCTTAAACTACATCCTGCGGGAGGAAAAGTGGCACTTTCCTCCCTAGTAATACAAATAGCTATTTATGTAGCTTTGAACTTCTCAGCCATGAAATACAACGTTCAGTTCGGCTGGTAAGAAGTTTAGCTGAAGTATAATTGGTTTATGGAATCGTTGTTGAACTCCTAACATTTATAACGTTCATCATTGATATATGTGAAAAACGTTTAATTTATTGTATACTTTTTTGTATAAATGGAATATATATGATGATTATTGCTTTATTTTGAACCATATAATGCCTGAGTTTGACGTCATTGGAGGTGAATATCAACAATACGCCGATTCGGCGATTTCCGATTTCAAGCTGGACAACGATTGACAAACCAAGATATGAATGTCGAACGTTATTATCCTCAAATCGCTGCATATAGTGTCCGTGTGAGAAAGGAAGGAATGTACCGTTTCTGCCTTGATGGGCTTCCGGAATAAACCTTTCCATGGAGTCAATTTCACGAGTGAAAGAATTTGGAAAAAGGGAGAAAAGTAATTTGATGATAATTTTGTAAGCTAAATATTTTCTAAATAAAGTGTTGTCTTTATAATCATTTTATTAACGATGATCACATGAAAAAAAAACTTTGCCGTGCTATAAAATATTTTTTCAACAGTATCCATGAAAGTTTTCTGCTTCTGGTAACTTTAAACGATCAAAGGGCCTTTTAACAAGGGTAAACTAACTTCTTATTCTCCTTTCACACCTTTCTAGCTAATCTTTCAACCACTTCGCCTATATCCTGAAAAATAAACAACCTCAATACAATCCAGTTCACCAGCTGAATGTAGATGAGAGTTTCCAAAAGTTTTTAATGGCGCTCTCCCCTCTCTTCAAAAAACAATACAAACTTGTTTATAAACTTCAGCAATTTGTAGAAGAAAAGAAACTTTGCACGAGTCGTTAAAGTAACAAAAAGCTAGTGATTTCGTATGAAATATATGGATTTCACCAAACAACTCTCAATTTTCTCATATAACCCTGGAAGCAAATTACAGACCCCAAATAGTCGAGTTTAATGCTGCTCATACCGGAAGAGCTGTCACACACTAAGAACGTAACTGAATTGATGCAAACATTTTCCAAAACACGATCAGTTGTCGATAAAAAACACCAATCACAACGAGAAGTTAAAAACGAGGCTGTGGAAGTTGCCAATATCTCAAGTATATTGATAGACTCCGTTTCACATGAAGTCCAGTCGGGTTAGCATTAAAGGTGGATGTAGGAGCAGAAGGCGAGATTTTTGATGGAATCCTTACAAAATATCATGGTTAATGATAGTCCGTTGCCTCCACCGGTTTTTAGGCTGTGCTAATAGTGGAGTTCAGTCTAAGGTCAGTGTGGCCAACAAAAAGTGGTTTTTCTGACAAGAATGACAGTTAATGTCTACCCCTTAAAACATCAGATTTTTGCATGTTTTTTATCATTGCGAACATCTATATTGCTTCATTAAAATAATAAATACACCCCCGAAGCGTAAATCTTGGAATTTGAAATGACTTTTTAGCTGAATACACAGCACATCGGTGGCCAAACATTCCAGGAACTCTTGCCATGTCACCATTGAATTTCTGTTATTCTGTCACTGGTTATGTCAAATGTCAGTTATATTTATTTTTGTTGATATTCGCTTAACTGTGTATGTTTTAGATTTTAGTAGCATTTCTAGTTAGTTGTATCTCTATTCTTCTAATTACTTTTTCCACTGACATCTGACATAACTAGTGACAGAAAACAGAAATGAAATGGTGACATGCCAAGAGTTCCTGGAATTTTTGGCCACCGATGTGCTGTGTATTCAGCTAAAAAGTCATTTTAAATTCCAAGATTTACGCTTCGGGGGTGTATTCATTATTTTAATGAAGCAACATAGATGTTCGCAATGATAGAAAACATGCAAAAATCTTATGTTTTAAGGGGTAGACATTAACTGTCATTCTTGTCAGAAAAACCACTTTTTGTTGGCCACACTGACCTTAGACTGAACTCCTCTATTGCACAATAACAGTTTATATCCAAAACAACCAAAAATGGGCCTGTTTTTCGCCATGTTTCCGAATTTTACTCGAAAAGTATCAAGTTTATCGTGCACATTCATAGGAAAAAAGTTATCAAACGTGAAATTTTCTACCTAATTCCGTGGTTCAAAATGTGAAAATTCCTATCCCTGCAGCCACAGCGGATGAAAAATTAAGAAAAAGGTAGAACGTGTCGCGGGTCACACGGTAGGAACTTTAGTTCCTTTTAAGCAAAAATTATGTAATACATCTCACGTTATAGATAAAAATTTGCATATTCCTCGGTGGTCGAGAAGTAATCAAACCAGACTCTCACGCGGTAGACCCGGGTTCGATTCCCCGTGAAGAAGTTTTTTTGTTTTTTTTTTACATTTTATTTCTTATTTTCTGATATTTCTATACATAGTTACACTTTGATCAACCGGGTTTGGGCCTGGGTTTTCTTGTTTTTTTTTTTAGTTTTTATATTTCTGATATTCACATATTTATTTCAATATTGTTATGTTACTACTAAATTTGGCAAAGTCTTGAAACATGCGCAGTTGAAAGAGCCGTGTTGTATATTAACCCGCTCCTGACTAGACTAATAAGAAGCCACGTGAAGTTTGACAACTGTCTAGCGCAGAAATCAAAATCGGTCTCATTTATCCGGTCTTGTCGCCTCGTAACGACCGTTTCATGCCATTGGCGTTACAAACGAACATCGCCAATCGTTAGTGGAAAGTATAAATATTTTAACGATATACTACTGATTTTAAGTCGAATGTCAATTTTACAATATAACGCTGGGTTTGACAACAAGTTTGCGCATACGAATTGCAACTTTGGGTGGGATCTTCTTACGTGAAACTGAATCTAAAGAAGAATCCACCAATGCAATAATGTATGGTATGTGTCCTTTGAAAAATTGCAAAATCCCAAAAAATAAAATATTTTGCAATTGGGAAAAGTAGAATTCGATAGAGGGCGCTCTGAAATTTCAATGTCATCTTAGCAACGAGTAAAACAAATCAGCTGCCGTATAAGCCCTTTGATATTTGAGTGGTTTTATTTTGCTGTTTTAGTTATTTTCAGTGTGTGTTTTGTGAAACTTTCGCTTTTTCTTCGATTGTGCTTTAGAATTTTGTGTTGTTAAACTAAATTTTGACTCCTAATATTTTTATTTTTGGTGTAATAGGTATGGTTGATATTTGTGAAAAGTACAACAAGCGTTCAATTAACTGTTCAGTTTAAGGTCTGATTTCGTGTTTTTATTTTATTTTTGCTATAATTATATCTACAAAAGTTGCAGGAAGGTAGGTTTGTATTGAGTGAAAAGTACAACAAGCGTTCAATTAACTGTTTAGTTTTAGGTCTGATTTCGTGTTTTTATTTTATTTTTAATACAATTATATCTACAAAAGTTGCAGGGAAGGTAGGTTTGTATTGAGGAATATTTGCAATCTTTAATACCGACTTATTTTCTCTTTGATCTGCAATGAAAACAAAAAATAGAATAACATAACCTCTTCCATAATATCTCTGATTATATAAGAATATTACCTCTGAAATGATGACAGTTGAGTTGAATAGAAAAACACAGTTTTAAACTTGTCACTGACACAAAATTAAACAAATAAATGTAGCTTTCGTTTATTTGGGCGTCACGACTTTTAAGCAAAACGAACACGATTTTTTAGGATCCTCAAAACCACCTGACATGTGCCAATGCCAATAGATTTTCTGTGTTGTTAGAACAGTTTTCAATTATAATGTTTTTGATAATAAAATTTTGTATATTTAGATATATTTAGTGTGGTTTAAATCGTATTAAATTGTAATCGGCACAATCTTAACCTTCAAATGAACGTCAAACCGGACAAACGTCAAATATTTAATGTCCGTGGCTTGAAGCTCATACTTTTCGGTATGTGCTTGAGGGGCAAGGGGAAGGTAAAACTAGGCGTCACGCCCGGTAATAAGCGAACGGAATTCAGTCACTACGAGCTAAAAGTGAATAATCGAAAACGCTTTATGTAGGAATTTACGGTAATTACGTTGACTTGAATATAATACAAAAACAATGCAAAACGAATTATTTTACTCGTTGCGTTAGTTACAATTTTCTCCGCCAGAGGTCTCATCGAATTCTACTCCACCCAATACCAAACACTCGATTCAATTAGGTAGCACGTAGAAAACTTCATCTAGAAAATACATTTCGTGTAAAAATGATCACGCAGCGCCGTCGTGGGTCAGTAATCGAACTAATATGGCACGAAAACGCACAATCAATCTCTTTTCTTTACTCCAATCCTATCCATAATACTTTTGGGGAATCGCCCGGCAAGTTTTGATTAAGAAGTGTATTTCTGAATAGGGCCCTTAAATGCCGGAATATTTCATAAAAAATCGATCGGAAGGCTTCACTGCCGCTCAATCTTTTTCACGTTTGAATTGAAATTGATTTGTAATTCACTTCGAGGTAAAGTAATTCATTTTCGACAACTTTTGGTAGGAAATGAATCTATTTCCGTTCATTATCATGTTGAAAAAGACACAAAGCTAAAACCCACCTAATTATCGCAACTTATAGACCAATAACCATAGGATTACAGAATACTTGCAAACATAATAAATCAAAAAGTGAGAGATTATACAGAAAAATTTATAGGAGATTACCAAAACGAGATTAGACCAGGAAAACGAGCAGCAACGGCAATACACACCATCAAACAAATCCTTGGAATACTATGTTGCTCTACACGTCATTTTTATAGACTTCAGAAACGCATTTGACTCAATATTAAGACCCATGATTATAGAAGCACCATGATCCTGCAAAACACCAAACAGAAAGTTAAATTCCAAGGTGAAATTTCAAGATTTAAAATTAATAAGATGTAAAACAGGCAGACTCAACTTCTCCAACACTATTTAACCTAGGAGTTGAATTCATTTCAAGTAAGTCCCGTTTCAGATGGACGCGTATGGAACGCGCGCGTACCAAACATAACAAAAGATGGAGAAGAAGATTAAAAGGAAACATAAGAATAAAAAAGGAAGCTGCTGAAGAAAATATGGTCCGATATATGAAAGCAAAGAAACTGGACTGGATAGGACATATGTTATGAGAACAACACCAACAGAAAAATTGGAGAGGATAACGACATGGGTTCCATTAAAGTCGAGAACAAAAGGAATACCACAAAGCGGATGATGGGATCAAGAAGAGGAAGATATAAAAGCCTGGAAAACATAATGCAGAGACAGAACAAGAGATTGAGAAAGAAACATGAAAATGAAAAAGTTAACAGGTTGGGAAAATATAGTCGGTTATATAAAAGCAAGGAAGTTGGACTGGATGGGACACGTTATGAGAACAACACCAACAGAAATATGAGAGAGAGTAACAACATGGGTTCCATTAACGTCGAGTACAAAGGAAGACCACAAAGCAGATGGTGGAATCAAGAAAAAGAAGATATAAAAGCCTGGAAAACATAATGCAGAGACAGAATAAGAGAGGGAGAAAGAAACATGAAAATGAAAAAGGAAACAGGTTGGGAAAATATAGTCGGTTATATAAAAGCAAGGAAGCTGGACTGGATACGTTATGAGAACAACACCAACAGAAATATGAAAGAGAATAACGTCGAGTACAAAAGCAAGACCACGAAGCAGATGGTGGGATCAAGGAAAGAAAGATATAAAAGCCTGGAAAACATAATGCAGAGACAGAACTATAACAAAAAAGGCCAGTACAGATAAGAGATTAGTCACATTATTATAAGAGGAGTAATCCACTTCGTCAATAGGAATAAAAAAGCTCTATTTTAATAGCCATAATCATTCGGGATTGAATGGCCATGATGATGATCGTTTCCTCACTGTTTTTGTCATTATTTAAAAACCTTTTTTCATTTGTTATCACTAAAAATTCCCCAATTCAATTCAATGTAATTCTCTCAACTACACAACTTATTCCTTATCGAATCTCCTTGTTCTCCGAGCTATGTTTTACTATAGGAACAAAGACAGTTTCATATATATATTTAGTTTTATGCTTCCAAGTACTTGCTTCTCTTTTGTGTAGGAAAACAGATTTCAAAGCGTTATATATTTTTGTTGCTGCTATTATTTTGTTGATGTTTGCTTTTATGTTTTCGTCTGTTCAAGTATTGGTAGTAAATATTTAAAACATTCATTTTATCACGCTTTTATTAGTTTCATATGTTCGTATGTCAGTATGAATGTTTGTATAGTATAAATAAATGATATAGTGGAAATAATTTTTCTTCTTTAGTACAGATATATTAATTTAACGTTAAAAGGTATTGGCCAATTAATTTAAGAATATTGATTGCAGTCTCTAAATATTTGCTTTAAGCCAACTAATACTTGTCGACTAGAAATTCATTCCCGAGTTAAAATTTATGTATCAAACATCCAAAGAGCCGGTCGGCTGCCCATCAAACTCTTGGTCTGCTAACGACGTAAAAGCAATTAATTTAGGCAATCGACTCGATATTCTAGACTTCTCTAGATTCTCTTCCCATCTCGTCATCGGTTGCGAGCCAGGAAATTTATCTTTTACTATCTAGTAGCGTTGTCTGCCAAAACCGCACTTCGACCCCCAATTTTCGACAGGATTTATTATAAAACTTTCATTTTACCTGGGAGAAAGCTGGTAGCTTTTCATTGAGAAGAAAAATAGAAAATCCCTAGAAATATCAATAGCACGTTTTTCGGCATATTGGATATTTTTTTAAGTAGAAAAAATCAACAAATAATTTCAATGAACTTTATATAGGCTGTTCCACGACACACTTACACTATCTATATACAAGGTGAGTCAGGAGGAACTGTACATACTTCTACCATAACTACTGTATATGCATTACAGGAGCAATGAGAACATGCCCAACGGCAGCCATGGAAGTGATTCTCAACCTCACCCCTCTACATATGGTGGTGGAAACTGTTGCAGAAAGAACAAGACACAGACTAAGTGGAGGGGAAATCATTAAAAAAAACCACCTCCTCACTTCTTAGAAATCAGACAAACTGGGACATGCCACAAGACGGTACGATGAAAAAGTATAACTTTTCGAAGAAATTCGTTACGGAATTAAGCAACAAGAAGGAAGACAAAGGATTATCACAATGTCAGTTAGTCAAGCAGCCATTGAAGCACTGAGCTCTTGTGTAATCAGTTCCAAAATGGTGTGGGAATGCCTAGACAAACTCAATGAACTAGGCGAGAACAATATAGTCACCTTATTATGAATTCCAGGACACACTGGAATAGAAGAAATGAAATAGCAGATGAACTAGCAAAGAGGGGGACTGAAATACCTTTCTGGGGGCCTGAACCCTTTTGCGGAATCAGACCCAATGTAATATTGGAAGAAATAGGTAGAGCCGAGAAAAAGAGAAGATCTGGCCATTGGAAAGATCTAGTAGGGCTTATACAATCTAAGACTCTTTTGGGTGATTACAACCTGTTGATATCAAATGAATGCATCAGTCAAAGTAAAACTGCGCTAAGAGCTTTAACAGATATCCTAACGGGACATTGTCGCCTGAATGGGCACTTGAAAAAGCTCAAAATAGTGGAGGAAGGAGAATGCAGATTTTGTGGCATGGATGAAGAAACTTCTATCCACATACTTTTCAACTGCACAGCATTTCAGAATCATAAAGCACCTGAAAGATTACTGAATAGAAGAGGAACGTTGAAGCCTGCAGACATCCTAAAATTCCTCCGGGAAATAAGACTAAAGGAACTACTAGTTTCTGAGACTCTTCTCAGAAACTGAGTAGAAGTAAGGGGGCACAATAGATCTTTTAGGTCTCAGTGAATGTCACCCCAAAATAAATACATACATACCATAAGTAGAGGTACGTTAGTGTTAGTGGATTATCAAATAATGACAATTAAAAAATATCTCTTTGATTTCATTACTAATATACAGGGAGAATTATGTATATTTACCAATGATTGAGTAGGTTTGTCCCAATTTTTTGGTGTAAGTGTGATATACCTATCTTTGGAGAGCATAAATAGAAAGCTAGACCTGGGTATTTGAATTTTTTGTTACACTTACCTCACATTTCCAATTAAAGATTGGCAATAATGAAATATCTTACTGTATGATAAGGTTGAGTTATTGTAAATAAATCTTCAAAATAAACAAAAAAGTCACACACTGTGCCCTTGTATGGTTAATGAGATAGTTTGAATTGATTCACTGATGGGCCGATTTGAAAAATCCGACATATCTCGTTCATCTCAATAATTTAACCTGTATGTCACTTTTTCCACCCGTAATAGACATGAAACAGAAAAAACTTTTTTTAAAAACCGGCCAGAAATTAGTACTTTCCGGTTTATTTTTAGATCAAAAAATCTCAATTTGTCGGACCGAGCCAGAAAATTATTGTGATAGCCTGGTAATAGTAGTTTACCTAACTAGTGCGGAAACTGATACTTTTCCGCACGCTATTGCAGATGGCCGACGGCCAGCAATCGCGTGCGGAAAAGTCACTTTACGCACGTGTTAGGTACCTACACTATATTTTCTATTAGCATGCGGAAAAAACCTCAAAAGTTAACCTGAAGAAACATTTCTTATCAAATACATATCAACATATTAATTATTATTATTTGACATTCATTTGATGAGGCTTATATCAGGGCCATTGTAAAATGATTGAAAAATAAGTTTTTTTTTTATTGAAAAATGTAGCAGAATTATATCAAATCTATTAATTTTTCAGTCATTTGGTAAATTACAATCATTCAAATATACATTTTAAATATTCTAATGTCAGTATATTCACCAAAAACTTGACAAATTTACTTTTTCGCACTGGTGCGGAACAGTGGTTCTTTCCGCACTAAAATGAGTGCGGAAAAGTGGACTTTTCCGCACGCTAGTTGAAAAAAGCTTTTTTCTACACCCACATGTATATTATCCATTTCCTGCACAGTTTAGAGAATGGAAATGTAGGCCATATCGGTTAACTGAACGTATATGATTTCATATACATCCTAGAACGTATATGAAAACCACCAATCAGCATTCGCGTTTAGTACTCGTCATTCATCTTTTTTTCAATTTAAAGAAACGTCAAAATAACTTGTCAAAAAAAAGTCTCTCCCAGAAGCACTGGATCCAGAATATTTATTTATAAAAATAAACTTGAATAAAATAAACCTTATAAATTAATAACAAATACTAAAAACAGAATAAAATGGGTACTTAAGGGACTACCGATGAAGGTCAGTTTTTATGAAGGTATGTAATACTTCTGAGATGTACTTTCAATGAATCTCGGTAGCCGAGTGGTTAACATACTGGACATTCATGAAGGTAGACCCGAGTTCGAATCCGGGTGAAGATATTTTTTTTCAATTGTTGATTTTATTTTTAAATAATTATTCTGCTCAATATTGATAACTACAACAGGCAGACGCTTGAAATATTTAGCATAATATTCATTATTATAAATAAAGGTACGGTACCCTTTTTGCGGGAGTCCGACTGGCAACATCTATTTATAACAGCATCGCATATTTAAAAAAAGAAACCGTAACATTATACAATTTGTATATTTAAAAACTGTACGTTTATCACAAAAAATTAGTGAAGATATAAAATTGAATTGGTACGATTATGAATAAAATTGTTGAAAATTTTTTATTTCAAGTTATATTTATTTTACAGTTTATTCAAATGTTTATTTTCTAGATTTTTTCTTGAATGGGTCGTAGAAAAAATATACTGTTCGACTCGTGTGGATTGTCCATATCGCACTCGAACGATTGAGCACTCCACCTACGGCGTCGTGCTCAAACTTCGTCCTCGTGCGATATGGCCATCATATCCACACTAGTTGCACAAACTACTATTACCGGAGTCATTTTCATTTACTCTCTTTAATGAAATGCCCGTTTTAAAAAAATATCTTACGTAATACGTCCCAAAAGTGCTTTTACTTTACTCGCAGGCCTGCCCACTCCTCCAGTAAAAGACCACTCTCGGGACTTGTTACGTGAACTACTATTGTAATAACAAACCCAGAAAATGTTAATCCATAAAGGAAGAAATAAAATACATAACAATAATCAAACAATGGGAAACCAAGCGAAAAACCATCTGAAAAACATTGTAAAAGTTGTTCAAAATGAAATCAATCTGTCCCACTACACTTTTCTTGACGAATGTTTAAATGTGTAATGGAATTTCTGATTGACAGAGCAGCTGTTACTAGAACATGTGTTTTATTTCCTACAAGATATATTCAGATCGTCACCGACCCAGCCGTCACTCAGTAAAAAGAATATTAAAAAGCTCTTACAGTAAGAAAGTTACCTTGTTTTTGTATCATACTTTATTTTTTCATGTATTTAAATTAGAAAGTTTTCTTTTTCAGTAAAACTCCAGTGAAACTGGAGATTTACACACACGGGCGCTATTTACATTATTCACACACATGGCCGCTCTAGTGAAGACATTCGCATCAGTGTGCCCAACATAAACGTGAAACGCAGCCCTTGTGATTCCATAATTTCCTTTTTATATACAGTGTGAACCACTTAAGATCG
This sequence comes from Galerucella calmariensis, assembly GCA_910591675.1. Classification (NCBI taxonomy): domain Eukaryota; kingdom Metazoa; phylum Arthropoda; class Insecta; order Coleoptera; family Chrysomelidae; genus Galerucella; species Galerucella calmariensis. Next base: position 204,338 of record CAJUYG010000406.1, read on the forward strand.
TATCTCCCAATTACAGCTTCAACTTCAAATTTTGTTGGTTTGAGAGGATCAACAAAGGGACTATTTTTACTCATGTAAAGACAGGCTTTTTAAATAACTAAAATATAATTTTAAATAGTTGAATCATCCAGAGATTCCATTTTTTAAATATCGAATATTATTTCAACCGAAATTGGTACGACACTGTTGAACGTAATTTCTTTCTTGTATGCGCCTTTGAAATGGTTTCGTCACATCGTTCCACAAACATGTAAAGTACCTTCGTTTTGGTCTTTGCTTTCCTTTTGTTCTTTATTTTCTGGCAATTACGTCATACTAAAAAGCTCCGGTTTGATGAGCGTTTTTTTTAAATTTAGACTCTGAAGCGTATGAAAAAGTGGAGCTTTTGTTTTACATAATAATGGACGTATGTTCGGGATGAGCTGGTTTTGCTCGGTGTTTCACTGTAGAGAATACTACGATATTACCACAATACAAGTGTATAATGATAATATAAGATTCACTACAATTTGAAAAAAAGAATGATTTAACAATTTATTTATGGGATGTAGATTATTATATACTTTGAGAAATTGTACGTAGAAACTAGATTATTCACTATGGAATTTCGCCATTTGAACCAACTTATTTCAATGAAATGTGTTAAAAGTGGAATTTTGAAATAAAAATCCCTATTTCACCTCCAGACGATAAACATATTCGATACTTTTTGAAGACTAGGACAAAAACCTTAGAACATAAAACAGACAGGAAGGAGTCTTGTCACTCATTAGCTGTATTAGAAAATGCGACGGAAGTCGCCATTTGCAGCTCCCTAATTATGACTCATTTGTGAAGTTGACAATGACTGACGTAGATTGTAGGCACATTTTTTTCCATCATATATTTACCATTGGTTGAATGACGACAGTATCCACTGCAACGACATGTTGGAGTCATCAGTGGCACATAAAAAAAGGAGTTCTTTAAATCATCTGACCACTGACAATCTATTTCTAAGTTGATTGTTGTTATTAGCAGTTCATCTGATAGTTCCACTTGAAATTTTTTCAATTTCTGACGCTGTTAATAGCGCCGTCAATACCTTGTTACCACATTTTAAATTTATTTTTATTAATTCGTTCATTTCTTTGACTGCTTCAAAAAATCGTTAGTTTTTTAAGGTTAAGCTGCCATTTTGTGAACCACCAAAGTTATCCACCTCCTCGATACAACGGTGGAGTTGTTTGCAATTTTGGTTGATGCAACAGTAATAAATGAACGCTTCATTCCTTCAATCCACAATCCACCAATTAATATAAAAACCCAGCTGGTCGATTGGTGGATCTACCGGTGAATAAAAGAACATGCCTTGCTTATGTAGTTTTTTTGGTGAAAATAAGTTTAAAGTATTATCAGAAGTATTATTCTATATTCGTATTTTCATTGCTCCTAGACAATATTGTTTGTATATGACATAGGACAGCTTATAGTTTTATATTTAATACATTTCAATAAACTACAATTTTAAAATTTCACATATCCCATACCCTATACAAACAGTACGCCACTGTCAAAACGGAAACGACTATTCGCCATTTGCAACCTCCTATTTGGACGCAAACTTATTTGGTAAATGCTCCTTCCTGTCTGTTTTATGTTCTAAGACAAAAACGGATTTCTTATCAACAACATTTTCCAATTCTCTTTCCTAACCTCACTATCTTGTCATGCAAATCACGAGCTGTCAAACAAAATAGACCGAGAGATGGCGACACAAAATATTTGGTTATTTGTACCAGTATGGCGGTTCTTCTGGAGTCCAATTACCGAGTGACAAACAATTTTCCTACAACCACTATGCAAAACACGCTTTTCTACACAAATTTTTAAACGCAAAACAGGTCTTTGCTCAATTCTTTTGACAACCGTTCGAAACTTAATGCGAAAAGTACACGATACGGCACTTTTCCACACAGAAATGTCAAACAAAACTACCTATGACCTGTCAACTTTTTTTGACAACTCAACCTAATAGTGAATTTCTTTTTAAATTGAAACCAAAAGTAAGTAAATTGTTCATTTCATTATTCATGTTAATTTATTAATTATAAAAACATTAACCTATTAAGTATTATTCCACGAATTATGAACCAAGATCAAAATAATTTATCTTTTGAGTCGTCCAATTCGCACATAGAAAATACTCCTCTAGATATTATCGAAAAGGCTCAAACTGCAACCAAAAACTGTTAACTGAGGTTTCAATATAAAATTGTTCAAATTTCACACTTAATCATACATTCAACTGATTTTTCTATTTATATATATTGTAAGCTCCTTCTGTTCAAAGTTTAAATAAAATAACAGTATAAATTACTGTATTTCTTTCAATAATAAATGTGGTTGTAGGAAAAATACTGTGTACAATTTGTACACAAATTACTTTTTCCACGAGCGCAGAAGTTTGTGGCACGAGCCGTAACGCAAATCTAGCGCAATTTTGAATTATAAATGGTAATTGGTACAATGACTTAGGTCAAGTGCCCGGGCTGTTGAGCACAACCCAAACGTTTGAATGAATGAATGAATAAATGAATGAATGGTTCCCAGTTGTAAAAAATGTATCAGTCATCACGCTTTTTGTTAAAATATCACTTCATTAGCTGGGTTCGTTATTTGCGTCCGATTTAACTTTTTAGTATGAATCGTTCGTTTATTACATCTAGAAGTAGGGAAGGTAAATCTGAACTGTACTGTAATTCCGCTCAGATCAGTCCGAAGTAAATCTGTTTGCTTGGAATATTTTGACATGCAATGCAATTTCAGCTGACACATTCGAACGAGTACGACAAGAGTTTACTAATAGGATGTATTACTGTAAGGAAGTAGACGGAGCACATTTCGAACACTTGCTATAAGAATCTATTGTTGATATTTGATTAATTAAATTTAAAAAAAGAATTTCAATAAGTTTGGTATTTATTTAATTTATCCGTCAAAATTAGTTTAAACCCAAACAAAATTGATATGGCTATGTAGCCAATGTCAATGCCTTTCAAACGAAATATCACTTGCCATAAGGTCCTTTTTAAAATTATTGCCAGAGTGACACTGTGACGTCATCTATTACTATTACCTCACCTGTTACCATTCGTAGAGAAGTTTACAACACTTTATTTTCACCCTCCAAATTTTATTAATGTAAGTGTAACCGTTCAAAAAATACTAGTGGTGAGGGGCCTTTTGAATATCACTGTATGTATGATTGGTCGGGCCGTTCATTGATAGCAATTTGCTCAGATTAATCTGTGATCACATGACCGAAAATCCGTCTCCTCTATAATTTTTTTCATTTTCATCGGAAAAATTAGATGCCCTTATAATATTGCCTACGAAAATCAAGTGAACGGAAATAAGTCAAAATGCATTTTCATTTTGCAAGCATTTTATCAGTCCGCCTGAATTAGCTCAGTCATAATAAAAGCTGCATTCTACTTTCTCGTTTCGCGGTATTTCCTAACATGCCTAGGAAGTTTATAAAAAGTATATATTCGCATTTTCCATACATGTGAAAGGAGATAACGAGACGATACAGTATTTTTACTTTTACTTTGAATAACCCGGTTACCTGCCTCACAATGGAAGTAGCGATACGCTCTTGGAATATTCCAAAGTAAACGATCTATAATCTCATTCGAAATGGTGCTGCTAGAACTTGAAACTACCAGTTAGTGTAAGTTGTAAAATTATTCCAGTTAAACTCCTCCGTCGTTTATTTCCACAAAACCTCATCAATTTTGTATAATATCAATGCTGTTTGTCGATATGAACTTTTGATGTTTCCAATACAGTTTATTTTATATGGAAAGTATTATTATAATTCATAAATAAACCGGCCAAGAGCAAGTCGGACTCGCGCACGTAGGGTTCCGTACTATTAATTATATTAATATAACTCATAACTCAACTATTGATTATTGAGTGCCGCGAAAGGCGAGAGGTTGACACGTCCCCACTCTCCGTTCCGTTTTCCTTTGGAAAAGACCTTCTATTCAGCGATTTTCATTGGCACGCTGTCGGATTATTGGAACGTACCAACGGTCGTGCCCATATCAATTGGCATTGCCGATTGGCAAACAGCGGCATAGTTTAAACGCGTTTTCATGGCTAGTCATTTATATTCCTATGCCAACTTTATTTCTTGTTATATTTATTGTTTCAAAGCTTTCACTACAGCTATTTCACTCACGGGTAAAAGTAGTTCTATCGTATCTAGTGTAAAAAAAAGGTAGAACGTGTCGCGGGACACACGGTAGGAACTTTAGTTCCTTTTAAGCAAAAATTATGTAGTACATCTGACGTTATAGATAAACGATTTGCATATTCTTTGGTGGTAGAGTAGTAAGCATACCAGACTCTCACGCGGTAGACCCGGGTTCGATTCCCCGTGAGGAAGTTTTTTTTATTGTTAATTTTATATTTAAATAATTATTCTGCTTGATAATAATAACGACAACAGGTAGACGTTTGAAATATTTAGCAGAATATTCATTATTATAGATAATGGTACGGTACCCTTCATAATGGAGTCCGACTGGCAACATCTACTTATAACAGCATCGTATATTTAAAAAGGGAAACCGTAGCATTATACAAATTGGACATTCAAGAACTGTACGTTTACCACAAAAAAATTAGTGGAAACATAAAATTGAATTGTTAAATTATCAATTTGAAGTTATATTACAGTTTATAGAAATTTTTATTTTCTAGAATTTTTCTCAAGTGGGTCGTAGAAAAAATATGCTGTTCGACTCGTGTGGATTGTCCATATCGCACTTGAACGATTGAGCACTCCGCCTACAGCATCGTGCTCTAACTTTGTCCTCGTGCGATATGGCCATCATATCCACACTAGTTGCACAAACTACTATTTCTATCAAAATATGCCCTTTTACATTTAAAAACAACCTGCCAAATGTCAAATCAATTTATCCAACCATTTTAAAGTTATCGAATTAAAACATTCAAGTTTTCAAAATTTCAACACCCTGTATTTCGAAAAGTAAATATGCTAGACCCCTGATTGTATGCTATTTATTACTTTCCGACGTCTGAACGGTAAGTAAATCACTTACCGACGTGTTAAACTTAGAAACCAGTAAACACAACCTACCGTTCTGACAACCGATGCTGTAAATAAACAAAAAAAATCAATCGCGCAAAAAAATTATGGAAATAATAGTAAAAATTTATCCGAACAAATTCAAGTAGATCACCAGCACTGCGAATACCAACTTTGCATAGAATTTTAATATAGCGTCGGTGGTTCAGTGGTAGAATGCTCGCCTTCCACGCGGGCGGCCGGGTTCGAATCCCGGCCGGAGAATATGAATCGCTGCTTCGTAAACGAGAGAGAGACACTAAGGAGAGAGCACAAGCACACAAGCAAGGCACATAACGTAGCAACGTAACATAACGTAACGCGTAACGGTCAGATCTTTTGCGTCGCGACCCCCGGTCGCTCAAACATAATCTGACGTGAAGAACTAAAGTTCCAAAAAACAAAATTCTCTATTTGGACCAAAAATGTATCCTTCCCCCAGTTTCCACCTGTTTGCCACAGTAAATCGAAAGGTAACCACATTGCCGACCCACTGGCCAGGAAAGCAGCCTCCCAAAAACTCTTGGGACCTGGAACTTTCATTGGTCTGTCGGCGTCAGCTATGATTGACCTAATAAAGGAACACTCCCTTGGAAAGTTAAAGGGTAGATGGGACGATGCAGAAGGTTGCAGGCTTGACAAGGAACTGCTGCAGTATCCGGACAGCAAAGTAGCCAAAAAATACGTCACTATGAACAGACAGAACCTTCGGACAACCACGGGTATTCTGACCGGCCACTGCCACCTACGAAAACACCTCTACAGAGTGGGTTTGTCTGACACTTCACTTTGTAGAGGATGTGAACAGGAAGATGGGACTGTTGAACACATTCTTTGTGAATGTCCGACAATCTCTTAATTATTTAGGTTTTCTGTATTCGGTGAGTACAGGCTAACACAAGCCAGCCTGAGGGAGCTTACTTCCGGCGACGTTATCGCCTACTTCAAACAAGTAGGCTGGATGACGAGCCAGAAGGAAGTCTGAACCTCAGAAGGATGTACAATGGGCCAAATGTGGCCTAAGTAATGTGGGGTCATCCACCCTTCAAATTCTTACAGTACAGTACAGTGCTCCTCGAACAAATCTATTATACCAAGCCAGCTTGACAAAGTTTTCTGAATGTATCACATGATCATCATCATTCCGCAGTATATTTGTCCATATTTATCTAACAATAATTTGTCAATGAACATTTTGGAAATGGACACACCTTTCGCGAAGGTTTGTGAAGTGGACCATGAGTATTTCGAATACATTGTGCCATAAGGAGAGTGATATGTACTGGTATTTTTTGACCTCGATGCGCAAGGTGGACATCTTGAAATAGGAGTCATCAAATGACCTTGAAGTGAAGTAGAGGGCGAGATTGGGAAGCAAACACAACAATATATTACAAAGAGTATTGATTAGAATTGAATTATGAAAAGTATGTTGAAGGACTTGAGAGTAACTAGCATTCAATATAAATAAGAAAATACTTGCAGTCGAGTTTCGTTGATACATATTATTATCCTTTTATTTTCTTATTCTTGTTGTAAGGTTGATGCCACCTCTATTCCCAACTCTGACAGATAATTTTCCCCAGTAAATTTTTGCGGTCCTTTCTGCGGCAAACGAGAATCTAATGATGGAAAGGTTTGAACTACCGGCAACGTTGCGTCTCTTATGTGTAACACTCTCAGTAGCTAATGGGATATTTATGACCCGTTATCGGGTGAAGGGAATCCCAAGCGTCATGGCGGACTTGGCGATTACAATATTTATTACGGTTTCTTCTTATTTTGACGGTTCATTGCAGGGATTTGAAAATCCATTATCCTGTTTTTATTTTTTGTGGCTTCCTGAAATGTTTAATGTTACAGTATATATAGAATTTATCTATAAAAAGCACTTAAAGTTGAGTTTTCCGAACCAATAAATCCAACTACCTACATAAAAATCTAATAAAATTTCTCAATAGGCTACACTTGCTCAAAATTGTTCTCTATGGAATCTAGTGCCTTCCAGGATACCTCTTGCTTTGTGTGAAAATAGCCACTGAATGAAATGTTCTCTCCCGCCAATTTTCTCCTTCTCACTAGGGAGGAAAAGTACATACTGTTTTATGCTATAAATAATACCGGTTATAGTTTCAATAGAACCTCGGCAAATTTACTTGCAAATTCTGGAGGAGACATTCTTGTTTCAAAGCAACACGGAGGCTGGAAGTCTACGAATATTGCTGAAGGACATGTGCAGCATAAAAAGCTGAAAATTTCGAATCAAATTATGAAAGTCACTGAAGTTAATGAATATTGTTTGTAGTCAGCCAAGTACGAGTACCAACTGTATAATAGTGTTGTTAGTGAAAATATTACGGCTCCAGCTCTCACTTCCAGTGGTATTCAAATATCCACTGCTTAAAACTGCCTATTATACTGTACATACTTTTTAGTTTTAGTTTTTCAATAAATTTTGTTTGTTAGTTTCATGAATAATTTACTAAAAAATGAGGGAGGCGGAAAAATCATATATATAACATGGGGGTAAAGTGCCTTCTACTACCTTGACTTATTACCGCATCCTCGGTAGGAAAAGTAGCACTATCCTACCTTGTTCATATTCCAGCTACTTTAACGTTCCATACAAAACTACATGTTCCCATCTCTAAACGACAATGCTACTTTGCTCGTTCAAGTTTATACTCTCTTCTATAGTCTTCCTTATCGTCTCTTATTACGTACTTATGACGTATTTATGGTCGGTTTGGCATATTGTAACGATGAACTACCAATGTGGTGCTTCAAGTTCTCCAAGATAATGGCCTACTCCGTTTTGATATCACAATTGTTTCGACAGAGAGCTTTTTACGTCAAAATAAATAAAAGGTTAATAGCAAATCCGTTGATAAAAGATTTTAATTGAAGTGAGAAAAATTATTGTCATTTAATAATGTCCCAGTGTTTTCATGGAAGTTAGATACATAGGTACAAGATTATCTTTATCTTTCTTTCTCTTATCCTTATGCCTTCTCAGGCGTCGGATTGGAGTTCTTCCTAAACCCATGTTTTCTGTCCCTGGCTAATGCCTTCATCTCTCCCAATGACTTTCCTTTGTTCTTTCCAATTTCTTCAATCTGATCTAGCCATTTCCTCCTGGGTCTTCCTCTTTGTCTTTTTCTTGATATTCCCATTTCCATTACATTTCTCGCTATTCTATCTTGCTTCATTCTTACTAGGTGGCCAAACCAGTTCAATTGTTTCTTTTTAAAATTTGATATTATTGGGTCTTGATTAGTTATGCTTCTGATTTCTTCGTTCCTTACTTTGTCCCATTTCGTTTTTCCTGCTATTCTCCTTAAATATTTCATTTCCATTGCATTTATTTTTGTTTCATGCTTTTTCTGCAGTACCCAGTTCTCACTGGCATAAGTTATAGTTGGTACTGTAATTTTGTTGTATATTTCCATCTTTGTTTTTATATCAATGTATTTATGGCTTAGTACAGGATTATCAATAGAATTTTTTTTTTTTCAATTTTTGCTTAACGTGCCTCGACAGCGCTGGTCATTGGCACAGAAAAAATAAATACAAATATTTACATAATTTTTACAAATATTTAAATTAGATTTTACAGTATAGGTTGGTAGCTTTCAGGAACTGTAAGACTTTCTTGATTTCGGTAGGGAAGTGAAGCACTTCCTTGAGGTTGGGCCTAAGATCAAGTTGTTTGTATACAGGGTGATTCATTACTAATTGGAAATAATTTAATAGTAGAATCCTGACTTCAAATTATGAAGATTTAACCCAAAACACCTAAATAAAATGTAGCTGCTTACTTAGTTACAGGGTGTTTTGTTTAAAAATTTAAAAACTATTTGTGCTCAGTACTTTAAAACTGTTTTACCTTTTCATTTCATATTTGGCAGAAAGTGTAGACACTGTACACCCTACCAAATAAAAATAAACAAACGTTTCTGGCTACTACCAGAGGCGTACGACAGGGGCAAGTGACAGGTTAATCGTTCCCAAATTCTACGCCATTGGCGGAATAGGAATTTTAGCACAATTTTTTGATTCCCCAATACTTTATACGTAAATAAAGTACTCTTTTTTCATAACGATAAAGTCAATATTTATCGAGATATTTCAAGTTAAACACGAAGCTGCCCAATTTTGATGTGTAATAACCTTTTCGTTTCTGATATTTCCGATACGTTATTAAAATTGTCAGAACCTACTTTTATTTAGATTATAATTTTCATAACTACAATTTGTTTTTAATTCATCCGTTCATTTAATAGTTTTGATCTTTATTGTTGACACGGATTAAAGTTTCATTTACGTATTTAATGCAATTCACTGGTTCAAAACATCGACATAGTTATTACACATCAAAATTGGGCAGCTTCGTGTTTAACTTGAAATATCTCGATAAATATTGACTTTATCGTTATGAAAAAAGAGTACTTTATTTACGTAAAAAGTATTGGAGAATCAAAAAATTGTGCTAAAATTTCTATTCCGCCAGTGGCGTAGAATTTGGGAACAATTAACCTGTCACTTGCCCCAGTCGTACGCCTCTGGTAGTAGCCAGAAACGTTTGTTTATTTTTATTTGGTAGGGTGTACAGTGTCTACACTTTCTGCCAAATATGAAATGAATAGGTAAAACAGTTTTAAAGTACTGAACACAAATAGTTTTTAAATTTTTAAACAAAACACCCTGTAACTAAGTAAGCAGCTACATTTTATTTAGGTGTTTTGGGTTAAATCTTCATAATTTGAAGTCGGGATTCTACTATTAAATTATTTCCAATTAGTAATGAATCACCCTGTATAGCAGCAAATTGTTTGCAGTCCGTCAGTATGTGCTTAACGGTCACAATATCGTTACAGCTATGGCAAACGGGACGATTTCCTGAAGACATCAGATATCCGTGTGAGAGTTTGGTATGACTGATACGGATTCTTCTGATTGTAGTAGCCTCTCTCCGGGTTAAGAAGTTCAGGGAGAGAGGAGAAGTGGATGGATGGATATCATGAAGTGCTGTCGTACTATTGCGCCACAGGTGTAGCCAAGAATCTTGTGTAGCGTTTTTGAAGTGGATCTTCAGGTCGGTTGCGAGTTGGACATCTTTCGCGTGGCGGTCCGCAGTTTCGTTACCATCAATGCCGATGTGAGATGGAAGCCAGATGAGAGAGACTGTTATATTTTGTGCAACGAGAGTTTGATAGATGTCGTGTATATTCTGGACAATTCTGGTGGTCAGTGAAGATTGACTTGATTGACTGAATGGAGGAAAGGGAGTCTGTGCATATTGCAATATTTTTGTGGGGTAGGTGGATGCTTTTGAAAGCTTGAAAAATGCTTTGTAGCTCGCCTGTGTGAACGCTACACACTATAGGTAGGGTTAAGGAGCTTATGAGTTCATGCTTCGTGGAAACTGCACAACCAACACCGGAGTCAGTTTTGGAAGCGTCTGTGTAGAGTATTAAATCATAAGGTTTTTTTTGCAGTAATTCTAGGAATGCTTTCTTTATAAGTGCAGTAGGAGATTCATGCTTATTATAAATGGTAAGTGAGGTATCGATTGTAGGGATATTTTTGGTCCAAGGTGGAGAAGAAGGTAGAGGGAGAGGGGAGGTCAGAGAAAGGTCGGTATCTTTGAGTAAAGGATTGAGTATTTGGGGGATAGATTTTATAATTGTTCGAGGGTAAGTAGGGGGATTAGTCGTAGTGAAAAGCTAGTGAACAGGATTGAGAGGATTGGAGGATACTGAGGCAGCATATGAGAGGAGTAGTGATTGGCGTCTTAGGGGTAGGGGTAGCTCATTAGCTTCAATGTGGAGACTATCAGCAGGGCTAGAGCGAAAGGCACCAAGGCAGAGACGAAGAGCGGTATTGTGTACAGAGTTCAGTGAATCAGTGACAAATTTGGTGGCAGACATGTAAATAGATAGAATAGAATTTAATTTTGGAAAGATATCGTATAATGGCTAATAGTTATTTTCAAAATATAAGAAACATATTTGACTCAGGCTTGAGGCTTGAGATGCAATAAAACCTGGAACTTTTCGAATTTACTGAGCAGAGCCGCTCTATACCTGATGAGAAAGAAAATAAATGAAGTATTTATAATAGGAATGACCCAAAAGTCTTAGGTATAGAGTTCTCAGTTAATAATTTACTTACTTCACACTAACCGGAACTCGTACCCGTCATGTACAGATCGAAGACAACCTTATGCAACGCCTTTCCTCACTGTATTTACCTTGGTTATTGAGTATTTTTGGTCTAGTGCTGGACATTTCTTTTAAAAACTAACGCAAAAAATTTAAACTGTCATAAAACACACAAATCTCTTAGATACTGTCAAACATTCTACAGAAAATATTGGGTCTGACTACTTGGGTATTTCAAAATCTAGATTTCTATTAGTTGATTTTTCAGTTATATAATGAAAACCAGTGTTATAATGGGTATCATTAAGAAATTGAGAATTGGCATTTGATAAACAACTTATAGCATAGGAGGAGAAAAAAAATTATTCATGTCAAGTCTTATACTATTATCATTTTACTGTTCAAAACTCGTTTCAATTTTCTTTCTGATTTTCCTCAAACTCAACTCAATCAATCTATCCTCATCCATTGTACTTTGTACTTCGCAGTCAGGTCTTTTTACCCTTCGAAGGGTACTGAAAGATCAACAGTAGCCGTATAGTGGATAGTAAAGCACTTAAAATTAGGAGAGCATGCCTTGTTGCACAAAAAAAGACATCAGCTTCCTCCAAAAGTGCAGCCACTTGGTAATAGCTAACCTTGAAATGTCAATGTTGTCATAGACTTTCAAAGCAAGTTTCAACATTGAAATCTTGAACCACAGTAAGTTAGGATAATAAAGTCTCAATTTTCCTTTCGTATACTCTAATTATACACTTTACACTTTTCCAAATGTTCATATTATTTTCAATATCGCACTTGAGCTATTTTCGGCAATAAATCAACACTAGCTGCACATGATTCTGGAAATACCTCACAGAAAGGACTGGCAAGACCCAAGCAAACTGAAGTTTTCCCGAGGAAAACAGACAAGTCACAGACTGAGGAAGGGACAGGAGCAGGGGTGTATAGTGAAATGGGAAACACAAGATGCTCCTTCTCACTAGGAGAACATACCTCTGTATTTCAGGCAGAGATTTATGCTATCTTAGAATGTGTCATAATTAACAAACATAGGACTCGTGATGCCTTTTGGTCAAAATATAAAGTTATTAATAATATTTAATTCAAATACATAAATTCCCTTGAAGCTAATGAGTATGCTAGACATTTTATAAATGAAAGTAAGGATGACTGGGATGAATGGTGCAAATTGTTTGCTTATTGTTATAATAAGACTCCAAGCTCTTATCATGGTTATACGCCATTTGAATTATTGTTTGGTAGACGTGCTAACTTACCCGAGAATCTCACGCTATAATATTGATGAACATCAGAATGAGTTAAAATATAAACTGCAGGTAGCTCATCAAAGAGCAGAGAAATATTTAAACAAATATAAACTGAGTAGACAAAGTCGAAATAGTAAGGTAGCTAATCCAGTTGATTTTAAAATAGGGGATTCAGTTTTAGTAAAAAGGGAAAATAGAGCCAAATTTGAATCTCAAGGTCCATTTACAGTCACACAGGTGAGTGAGGTTAACTGTAAAATCAAATTAGAATCAGGTGTGATGAAAGAAATACACACAACAGACTATACCCTTACTGTAAAATGAACTAAAAATTGTAAAGGTGTAGAATCAAAAGTGTGAGTGTGTTTACAAACAATTATGAATAGTAAACAAAGTGTAATAACAAAAACCATAAACAATTAGTGATAGTAAATAAATTCGGATAATAAGTAATAAAAACATCAAGTGAACATAAATAAACACGACAAACAACTAAGTTATCGTAGAAAATTTTTAAAGGCAATGGACATACATTAGTTTATGAATATATGCATTTTTTTTTATTCTGTTGCTTAACGTCGGTCTATTTCTGCGACTGAGACTAATCACCGACGCCGGGAGCACTCTACCCCTAACCGGAAACTTTGGCGAACCCACTAGTGTTCCAACCAGTGGTATCGTTCTTTAACGAGCCCAACATCCATGGACTCGGGACCTCGGTTTTACGTCTCCTCCGAAAGACGGCATATCTAAATTATACCTCGTGCTCATTGGTATAATGCCTGCAAGCTGTGATATGCTACTCACCCTAGTAGTCTAAAGTGCACCCTAGTAGTCTATTTAATAATCATTTATCATCTATTTTCAGGAGATTTGTAAATTCATTTCATTAGAGGGAAAGGAAGTTCAACGGAATTTATTGTTTTTGTAAAAGGGGAAGGTGTGATGCCTTTTGGTCAAAATATGAAGTTATTAATAATATTTAATTAAAAGACATAATTTCCCTTGAAGCTAATTTCAATAAATCATGAATCGTTACATAAATAAGAAGTAGGAAGGTTGCACGTACGAAGTCAAGTTCAGAGCGTGAAATAAACATAAATAGTATTATTTATGTTCACTTATGATGAACTTGACTTGTCGTATAAATATGCTAACGATAGTGTTTTAAGAACCATTAGATTATTAAATTATTAGATCATTAGATTATTAGACCATTAACATTATAATTAACATTATAATCAACATTACCATTATCATCATTATGATTATTACCATTACTATTGATATTCAATGACTATTAATATTAGTGTTATTAAGAAGTAGTTTAATGTATAATAGTAAGTTGAAGTAATGAACAGAACGTATCCCAGTGCTACAGGTAGTTGTTTTATTCCTGTAAGATGACCCACCGAGTGACCAGCAGCACCACCTATTCAGAGGCCCTCCCACACCTATAATCTACCAAGTATCCATCGACGATACATTCATTACAGACTGACACTTTTAGGATAAACATACTAACTGACAGCCAGGCAGCCCTTGCATCTTCAAACAGCCGCAAGGTAACATCCAGACTGGTAGAAGAATGCCAGGAAGAACTGAATGAACTAGCAGACGACATTAAAGTAACATTAGTGTGGGTACCGGAAAATAACGGTATTTCTGGAAATGAACAAGCTGATGAAATCGCGAGAAGAGTATCAGCAACAGCATATGTTGGACCAGAACCAGCTCTTGGGACCACAAAGAAGGTAGTCCGAGGGCAAATACAAAAATGAGTACAAAGCCAACATAGACTTCAGTGGAGGAATACTCCAAAGCAGGTACACAGTAAAACCTTCATAGGTGACACATGTGTAAAACGGGCAAAGAACTACTGAATATCAGTAGGAATAAGCTAATGATTATTACAGGTTATATAACAGATCATACCCTGGTCAAGGAACATCTGCTTAAAATAGGGTTATATAACTGAGACCTTAGCTGCAGACTTTGTGGCATGGAGACCGAGTACAATAAGCCAATAGGCTGCAGTGCTCCCGGCATCGGAACTGCTTCCAAAACACATAAAAAAATGATTCTACAAATATTTCAAAAGAATTTTGATTTTACTCCTCAATTTCTTCAATTTCATTCATGGTGATTGTTAAAGCGAACGCACGATTAAAAATAACTGACGTTGTTTATTATATTGTTATGATATTGTTAAGCTGTTCAATGACAACAAGATGTTGGGATATTTTTGTAGAGTTACGAGATCCGTGGTTTGTTCTTTCCTCGGAATGAGAATAGAATCTTCCAGCGGGATTATGAAAATTATTGAGCGACACAACCTCATCCGTTATTTACTACATATCGGTCTGTTACTGAGAAGTGTTCAGAATTTACTGACAAGCGTCTAACGTCTTATTGATTTGACGTTTCGAAACAAAAGTGACTCGGATATTTGAATCTGACACTTCATTGGTTGTTATAGAGCAATGAAAAATTCTGAAAATATTTCTCCGGCATCTGTTCGACTGTGTGACTGTGTGACTGTGTGACAGGTATCAACCTGGAAAATTTATTACAGGCTAGGAATATTAAATTTATTGATGTCTGATACATAAATTTTATCTGCAATTTTGATCGATTTCAGTAGCATAAACTAATTTCTCGAGTCGGAAACTTTACGTCGCTTGCACGATAACTGGGGCCATAACCTTTAGGAAACTCCTCGGTATAGGTTTTGTTCGAAACGATATAATATCCGACAATTAGATCAACTTCTTATATATATCGAGAAGGATTCAGCTCAACCAGCTCTTTGACTTTAAATTCTAAAAAAATATTTGATGTAAAATAAAGTAAGGCTCATCTTCCTCGATTTCATTTCAAATTCATACAGTGTGGAAACCACTGGAATAAAATTCTTTTTGTCAATATTTCAGAAAATTATAGAAAATTCCGAGACACGTCAACTTTTGAATTGAGTTGTGCGTCATGTAAACATAAATTTAAATGTACAGGGCGATTCACGCAAGTATGCCATAGTCGGTGTTGTTTTTTTAATGAAACACCCTGTATATTTGCATATTTTTGAAATCCTCTTAATGAACCGATTCCAACAAACTAAATAATGTATGGTCAATTATGAATTATACAGGGTGAAATTTTTATTTTCACAGTTATTAAACACATACATAAAATACCTGATGTATTTGATTTTAATACATTAAAATAAATGCTTAAAATGTTCTCCACCTAGTTGTTGGCAATAGCACAGTCTCCTATAGAACTCCTCCTTAACTTTGTTTAAAGTTTGAGGTGAAATATTCCGTATATCTGTAGTTATCCTGTCTTTGTGGTCTACAATGCTAGTTGGTTGTGTTGCATATATTTTGTACTTGAGATAAACCCACAGAATGATGGCGATCTAGCTGGCCACTCAATAGTACCTCTTCGTCCAATCCATTTATTGGGGAAGATTTCATCTAAATAAGTTATTACCATTAAAGCATAATGGAGTGTTGCCCCGTCTTGCTGGAACCAAACATTTTCATTCGGTAAGCTAGAATCTATTGCGTTTTGATATAAGTTTGCCAATGCAGGAATAACGTTCACCTTTTGAGGGTACTGAGTATGTGTCTCACGCATCCAATTAGAATTCTCTGCTGACCAATATCTACTGTTCTGTCGGTTTACCCCTCCATTCAATGTGAAAGTTGATTCGTCAGAAAAAAGAATGGTACCAAGAGCTATCTCATTTCTGTTCAGCTTATTCATCAATCTTTCGCAGAAATCCATTCTACGATCTGGATCGTCTTCTGTTAACTCCTGCACAAAAGTTAATTTGTAGGGATAAAGTTTTTCTTTCTGAAGACATCTTAGAACAGTTGTATGACTATCATTATTTTCACGGGCAATTTGACGTGTACTTGAAGTTGGATTCTCTTCGACACTTAACAAAATATCCACTTTCACATCATCTTCAACGGAGTGTGGTTTTATTTTCAATGGTTTGACATGTCCAAGTTCTCTGAATTGTGCATGAATTTTAGACACAGTACTTTGTGAAATATTAGGCAATTCGTCTAATTATTGGCGTTTTTAGGCAGTTAGGCAGGTATTCATGGTAAAATTCATGGGCGTAGCAGGTTTTGTTTGATACAAATACGTCTAATAATTAGTTTGCTTAGATTTTTGATAAATCCATATTTAGCTAATTTAAAAAGTACCAATATTTCAAGTGTAATAAATTATTAATTTTAAAATTTCACCTTGTATAATTCATAGTTGACCATACATTTACCACATATTTAGTTTGTTGGAATTGGTTCATTAAGAGGATTTCAGAAATATGCAAATATACAGGATGTTTCATTAAAAAAAACAACACCGACTATGGCATACTTGCGTGAATAGCCCTGTACATTTAAATTTATGTTCACTTAACGCATAACTTAATTCAAAAGTTGACGTGTCTCGGCATTTTTTATAATTTTCTAAAATAATGACATGAAGAATTTTATTCCATAAGTGGTTTCCACACTGTATAAGTTATTATTTTAAAAATGTAGCTTTGATATCTTCCACTGTTTTGCAGATACCCTGTATAGTACAAAATATGTTTAAAACATGGCCATTATTGAACTACATACTTTTTATTTGAAACATTTTTTGATAGCATCTGCCAAATTCCAATTAATAAATGGAATTGTGTATTATATACACCAAGGTGGTGAAGCCTAAAATTTTTTATTGATCGAGCACCAAGAGTGCGAGGTTTATAAATGTCTTCAGCACCATGGTGTATATAAAACTTTTCCCACTACTAGCCAAATTTAAGACAAAAATTGAATTCACAAACGCACCATGAGAAGCGTTTACTCCGTCGTCTGACTGACAAGTACACTGTCAGTTTTCGATATATTATGAACGTACTCGTTATGTCATCAGTCATTTTTGGTTGAGCGCGAATTTTAAACTAATGGCATTTTTATTCAAATAATTTTATCTTGGTAATTTTAAGCAGCAAATATTTTAAAGACAATCTACTGGGTAAACAAAAT
This sequence comes from Galerucella calmariensis, assembly GCA_910591675.1. Lineage (NCBI taxonomy): Eukaryota > Metazoa > Arthropoda > Insecta > Coleoptera > Chrysomelidae > Galerucella > Galerucella calmariensis. Next base: position 221,973 of record CAJUYG010000406.1, read on the forward strand.
TATTGTGCACAAGTTTTTGTTGAACTACTATCCCTGAATCCTCAAAATATTTGAATTTGTCCATTATTGACCTAGGTTAATAGTAATAGTATATTCTTGAACGATTGCAGAATGATGGCTATTATTCACGCGGATGAAGTTTCTCAAAACGAGGGAACGCAGCGAGTGAGTTTTGCAATCATCCAAGTGAATAATAGCCATTCTACACAAGTAAAAGACTATACTTTCTCCACGACTAAAAAGAAAAAACTTCCAGTGAGGATCGAACCTCGATCGTCCGCGCCATAGTCAACCAGCACTAGGCTATAGAGCATATTTGTAAAAATGTAAAGAGTAAATAAATATACGTAGCTCATATTTTTAATCGGAACCCACATTTATAAATTTCATATTCACTATCGCTACTGTTGTCCATTTTTTTCTCTTATAATACCTATGTAAAATTATGATTTTATAATTATTTTGACGTTTCAAACGACGCGCTGACAGAAGCGATTTGCGTTCTTAGGTATTTGACGTTTTAAAGAGATGATTTGATTTATTCATTTTAATTCATATTCATTTCATAATTCATTCTGATAATAATAGAATGTGATTGGCTAACGAGAGTGAATTCTTTTTATTATTCACTGGTGTGGTGTGGAGGAAAAATTATTAACCACTAATGGACAATAACAACGTAGGGGGCGAGTGCGCTTAAGTGTTTTACGTTACTCAACTTTTCAAAAGACATAGATAAGCTATGTCGTTCCTCATTTTCAAGAGACATAGGTAAGCTATGTCGTTTCTCATAATTTTCTCATTTTCCTAAATACTGTCCTCCATTTCTTTTACGAGTTGGTTATTTTTCCAAAGACATAGGTATAAGCTATGTCGTTCCCCATGTTCCTAAATACTGTCCTCCATTTCTTTTACGAGTTGGCTATTTTTCTAAAGACATAGTTAAGCTATGTCGTTCCTCATTCTCCTAAATACTGTCCTCCATTTCTTTTACGAGTTATTTATTTTATCAAAAAGACATAGGTAAGCTATGTCGTTCCTCAATTCTCTAAATATTGTCCTT
>CAJUYG010000407.1:7694-26612 GCA_910591675.1 Galerucella calmariensis
TAGTCGAAAATATATTTTTTGAAGCTCTATTGCTTTGTCTAAATAGACAGGCTTATTTTTTTGGGGTAGGGGGGAGGGGAATTTACCTCCTTGACTGGATTATAGGCAAAAATATTAAAAATCTTTCGATATCAATAAATGTTGGACATGGCCGTCGGAAGTTTTCCATTGTTTTATTTGTTTATTTGTAAAATTTCGGTTTCTTGTGCAGAGAAGACAATCGGCATAACATCCGATGATAATTTCTTCTCTCCAAAAGTGGAAACCGAAACACTTTTTTTTGCGCAAATGTGTGATCTTCCCAGCCACCATGACGCTTAATAGTGAGAAGATCCACTCAGGAATAAGCAAACAATGAAGCCAATGACTTTTCGTCGATGATTGTTCTTTAAAATAGGCTAAATATTATAACATAATAAAAAAAAGTCTATTATAGTGAAGGCTGCAAATTGATAGCAATATAGCAAGCAGGCGAGACATTAGACAGTTTAATGCTTAGGTAATTATTATATTGTTTCCTCGATCTTAACAAAAAATTGCTAATTTCCGAATGAAACATCGAATATTTTTGAAGGCGAGTATTTTTGTCCACTGATACTTTTCGTCCGCTATTCAAAAGGAAAGTTCCTCCTGAAGCATCAGAAAATGTGATTTTTTGTAATCTTTTTATTTTTTATGTATTGATTTGACATAATTAGTTATTTGTATGCCTAGGCCGCGAAATACCTTTTTAACGTACCGAAAGAACAGATAATCTTGAGGTTGCGGCCATGGCATACACACTATTTTTCGTGCAATCGTTGAAATTATTGAACTAGATAATTGTGAATATATATATATATTATTGCTCTAAAATCAACAGCAGCTCAATTTCTTCAACAATGTCACCGCGTGCTATAATGATATGATTCAATATATACAAAATATTTTGACAGTTCTTGAAAAAACGCAAAATGTCTGATAATTACTGATAGCGATATTTTAGTACCTTCCACTACTCCTGAACTCAAAAGGGTTGTAATTTCGGCTATATTCAATAAAAAATAATCCACGAAAACTATATTTTTTACTTTTCAACTTATCTATAACATTCTTAAAATTTCTCGTAAAATCTATTGTTCACATTTCTCTCTCTTTCTCCTTCTTATTGAAAAAAATCTACATTTCCCTTCACAATTCAAAAGATCAAGTGTTGTAAGCTGATGTATAACATTCGAACCATCTCCCGTATATCTAATTTTTCATACCCATCACTTTAACTATAACTTGTCGTACTTGACGCAAGCTCTATAAATTATTACATCAATGAAAACTAACAATTGTTATTGTCTATATAACAAGCGCATGTTCGTGGAACAATAAGAAACATACAATAAGAAATTATTAATTTGTTGCGTTTGCTTAGTTTCACAAACCGTAACTAAATGCCGACACTCAATTTTGATCACAAAACATCTTAGCTTTAGTTTTTTTGTTGAAAAAAAAAAACAACAATTTTGCCGTAGAAGAGTGCGATCGGTAGCCGTACCTCACTTAATTGCTTCATTAATAAATAAAAATCATATACTTAAACTGCAATAAGTTTTTTTAAACCCCAATTATGTGCCGTATCCTTTAGAATTATTGTGTTTTTCATCCGCTATTCTCTTAGCCACAGTCTATTCCATATTTTTGAAGTTTTAAAATTGCTTTTACACTCCTTAACCCTAGGTTAGGTTCTATGTGAGTGGTGCCTTCTCGTCACCTCCACTGCGACCTTCGTTAGGTCTATTGTGGCTCACCCCTAGGCATTACAATTCACCACACAAGCCTGTACTTCTGACGAAGTCCAGGGTTATATTTGGTGATCCTTTTTTGAAGTCGTTTGGCTCCAAGGTACTAAAACTAGTGATGAGCAAAATTGGTCTTGGTCTTGGTCTTGCGAAAAAGCAAGACCAAAACCATTCTTCGACTCGCAAGACCAAGACCAAGACAGAATGAACAAGAACAAGACCGACTATGCAAGACCAAGACTAAATACGCAAGATTCAACCAAAAATTCTTTTTCACAGTAACTATATGAGATAAAATATTTGTAACAGCGTCAACATATTCTTGTCTTGGAAAAATATAAGTTGGCATGTCGAATTGTCAGTTTTCTTTAATAGATTTTAACGATATACATGAAAAAACAAAGAAATCACTGTTTAAAAAAAAGGATCTACAAAAATGTTCGAAGAGTACATAATGTCTTAATGAACTTTTATTAATTCAAAGATAGTAAATTTGGGTTTAAAAATGTTTGTTGCATAAAAATAAAATGTTTACAAAATGTTTTGAAAGATGTTCGTTGGCAAGACCAAGACTAAAACCAAGACCAAACAAAATACAGCAAGACCAAGACCGAGACCAGACAGATTTGAGCAATACCAAGACCAAGACTGAATAAGCAAGACCAAGACCGAGACTGTTCGCTTGCTTTGCTCATCACTAATTAAAACCGAATATATTATACCTTACCCTGCCCAAAGCTGGGCATTAGCATAGTATGTGCTCCGCAGTTTCGACCTCCAAATTACAGAACCTACAGTCCAAGGTCTGAACCAGTCTCATCTTCGTTAGTTGGTAATTTGGTCTACAGTGTCCTGTAATCAGTCCCGTCAGAATGCGTAGGTTTGTTCTACTCCATTCCAGGATCTGCTTATATTTTGTACTCGAAGGGTACTTCGAGTGAGAGAGCCTCGGTATGTCTGCCCAGTACGTGTGGGTTTTTCTCTCCGCCACCTAGCTATGGCCGATCTAGCAGTGCTTTCCGCAATGTCAAAAAATGGTTCAGTTCCGATAAAACCCTAACCTAACTCTAACGATGTACTCTTGCTCTTCACTAATTGTTTATTTTGTACTCTGTTTCTGTGGAAAGTCTCCAGCAGTGCATTCAATCACATTAATTGTAGACGTTTTAGGATATCTAAACTAGGGATGTTACGGAGATTCAACTCCGATTCGTATCGCCAGCAGCTGGTCAATCTGGAAATATTAAAGACAAATATATTGTTGAGTAACGATAATGATAATGATACTGATTGAGATGAAACCACAGTGTTAGACACATTTAAGTTGAAGGGTTTACTGAATTAGAAACAAACGTATTCTTTATTATGGTGTGGAGTGGATACAAAGGAAAATGTGCTCAAGCTTTTGGATAAACTGCCATAGATTTTCATTATAAGACGGGCAACTAGCCTTATAGAAAATACATGCTGCCCACTACTGCATTGATTCAAGATACAGGTTCTGCATATCCAAGAATAGGTTTTGAATAATGAAGATATTTATAAAGTTTGTTGACATAAGAATACTTAATACTTTTTCTACACATGAATTGATGTCCAGACCAAAGATATATCCTCAGTAATTTCGGCTTTTCTCAAACTTTGAGTAGTAATTATGTGAAATTAACTTTAGAAAAAAACATTAATAAAATTGAGAGATTCATTAGCTTCTTGCTAACAGTTAGTCTCACTGTAACTGTATTATATGAACAGGTTAGGTTGAAAAATTTTGTGCAAGGTCGTAATTTCTGCGCCAGAAAAGACACAAGCAATTAATAAACTTATTATGCGGCGTGGAAAAGATTTCTTAAGAGTTCGGTACTTAGTAATTATAAGGCGGTTTTTGATTATTATCGAGGATGTTTTGACGGAGAAATAGAAGTGATAAATCGATGTTTTTTGGACTATGAAAAATTGGGTGTAAATGAGCGTTTAAATGTAACGTGTTTGCATAAATCACTTTAAATATTTTTTTAATTTTCGTATAGGGCCTTATAAAAGTTAATGATTTCTGTTTCTTGTTCGATGGGTTTTAAAATACGTAATACCTGATGGATCAGGCGACGACTTATTCGCCAAGACACCTATTCATGTATTTAAACGGGAGTGTTTTCCTACTCGGTACTGAGTAGCTGCTACCCAAATTAAGTTACTATTCGCTCAGTCGCCGGTCGCCAGACCTCTCTGGGAGCAGACAAGCGACTGATTCGGGACGATTTTTCAGGTATGATAGTGTTTCAAAGGTTATGTTGCATTCGGATAAATTCTTCAAATTTTGATTCATTATCAACCAAATGTTTATTAATTAAAATAGAGTGAAATCTTTCATACTGTTTATTTTTAAACATTTGCAATACCTTTTCCCGCCTTCTTTCAGACTCTTGTGCTAATAGGGTACAAGCATAAATTTTGCTATTGGTGAGGATTGACTCTTTATCAGGTCTCCTAACACCTTGCATGTCTATTTTTTCAAAAAAATATAAACTTTACTTTTTAAACGACTTTAAAAATTATAAAATTTGAAAGTCCGCCAAAACGCGCTTTACGTCATAAAGATGGCTGCCCCATGGTGTGACGTCATTTGTCTACGTTCTTATTCGTATATCACGCTCTGAGTTCTTGTGACCTAATTTGTTTCTGAAAGCTTTAAAAATGGATAAAGCCGAAAAAAAACTTTGTATTCCAAATCAACGTCTATTAAAACTCTAGACAAAATATTTGTTACTTTACCTGGTGGCGCAAGCAAAAATACACTTAAGAGAAGGGCATTACTTTTGTTTGTGAAGACCATTTTAATGTAGGTACCTACTTCTATGCTGGTAATTTTTATTCTTAAATGGTTTATGTACCTATATGTCTAGGAATCAACCATAAAAACATCATTTTCTTACGACCACACATCGAAATATTGTTGGTATATATTATATAAATAAAACATAGTTTAAATCGTACTTACGATAATGCTTTAACTCCTCTTATTTCCTCTGTATTAAAGCAGCTGTTTGACTTCATAAATTAAAGCAGCATAAATGAGTCTACTTTGAACAAGTTATCAGTTTGTGCTTTTACAAAACCTTCGCTAGCCATATCTTTACTCACAAAATATGAAAGAATCGTCACTGAACTAGCAAATAAAATATATTCTTCCAAAAGTTTTAAAATATCCTCGGAAATATCGAATATTTATGACCACTTTCCACTTTACGTTGAAATAAAAAAAAGCACACACAAACACGTAATGGTCTCAAACAAACATATAAATGATATTTTTACGTCGATGAAGCAATTAATAGTTGATTAAAATACAATATAAACACACAACTACACATAACCTAATGCAATACCGGCCATATTTACATAAGTAAACACAAGAGATATGACATAACACGTATCATCGGTAGCGTTCGGAAATCCTCGGGTTGTGGTCGGAAAGTGCATTGAAATTTGAATTTTATTTTAAAATTTGGGAGTAATTTCCAATGGAAACTGGTTTATTTCCTATTATTGTAATTTTTGATATTATATTTACTATTATAAATTAATATCCAAGCAAAATATGAAATATGCGTGTTCTCTATTGAAGAAGCAAATTTTCATTTCGAGCCTGATAATGTAGAAGCATTAAAATCACTCGTTGTTCAGAAATATTCATTTTATTATTATAGGTGTAGCAGAAGAATACAATAATACAATAGTTATTAATAATATAATAATGGCTGGTACAAAATGAAATTTGTTGACGAATATTTAACAAGATCCGATCGGAGGAAAACATCTCTTTGCAAAATTCGTCGACGAATATAATCGCTGCTACTCTGGTCGCAGTCGTTAGCGACCTTAACAGATAATTTTTCACCTTGTGCAGCTTTGTTTCTAATATAAATATCACAAAGTTTAATAAAAAAGTATAACAAACATTAGGGTAATTTGAACATTTGACCTTAAGGCAAGTGACGTCATGAAATCTGGAATTATGTTGGCAGTATTTGTCAGCTGAGTTTGGTGCAAGTTATTAAACGTTTAGTGTGAGGAAGCCCCCCTTAAATATCTATTTCATTTCAATTCAATTATTTATTACTAAAGTGAACAATATAACTCAATACTCTGCGTATATTCCAAGCCTCTACCTGTTGTCGTTATCCGTTTTGAGCAAAAACGAAAAAAAAAATTGAAAAACCTGTCGCGGGACACACGGTATAGTTATTTGTATACTAAGGCCGCAAAATGCTTTTTCGCGTTCCGAGAGAGAGATTATCGCCGAGGCCGCTCCGGCCGAGGCAAGATAATCTCGAGGTCGCGAAAACATTTCGCGGCCGTAGTATACACAATATTTTTCGTGCAACCGTGAAAATTACATAATTTCAATAAACATTATGTCTCTTTAGAAAAGACAGTTAGTTTTTGGTTCGAAATACATTGTTATTGTCATATTTCAGAAATTTCAAATGCTGTAGTGGCGTTCAGTTTGCCGGCAGTCTCTATGGGAACGGCCGTAAAAATTTTTGTTGGCCGTCACCCGCAAAATATCATTCTCTGGGTAACGGCCGCAATATATCATTTTGCGGCCTCTGTTGCGGCTGCAAAATGCTTGTTTTGCGTCCGGTTGCACGAAAAGAATTTTAGTTCCTTTAAGCAATAATCAAATTTTTTGAATAAATAAATAAATACACATATTATTATAAGAATTTATTTTACTCTGGATGAAACTTCATTTAACAAAAATATACAGTAGTATTAATTATAAAAATCTTATCATTAAGTTGATTGGCACAAAGTACATATTAAATATTCTATTAACTGTAATTAATAATACAATGTATGCTGACAATTAACATTTTTCGCCGAGAGACTAGCTCTAAGACAGAGGAGAGGCACATAACGCAACAACGTAACGTAACGGTCAGATCTTTTGCGTCGCGACCTCCCTCGCTCCAAGTAACTTTAACGGTCAGACCAACCCAACATTAAGAACTAAAGTTCTAAAAATCACGTTTGTAGTATGGAAACTCCCTTTATCATTCATTATTCTGTTCTTAGTATTTCTTGTTATAGTGACAACAGGAGTACATCATCCGCGAAAATTTATACTGTCTAACTATCACGGTTCATTAGATACAGCCTTGTGACAGACGAACAGACAGAGGAGGATGAGGAACTCTAAAAATCGAGTTGTTTCGGAATTTTTTCAAATTACTATTTAAATAGCTACTTTTTGGACGCACTATAAAAAAATAAACGATTTGAAACTCTGGTATCGATGCTTGAGTGATAACTTTTTGAAGATATAAAAGACTTTCTTGCAGAAATATTATTTCATAATTAAATACGTTGAAATGAACATCGAATATTGTTTTTTCATATCTTTTTACATATTATACATAAATTTTACATAATTTACTATAATTATTCCACTAACTTGAATTGATTACCATCGGCACACACTGTATTTATAACACATTTTTTTTGCTACAAATATTTTTTTGAAATATTTTTTTACCACATTTCTATGATATAATTAGTAGATTCCTTTTCTACCGCCGAGCACCATCTAGTTATTATGCACATAACTATATTTCGGCAACCCCGAAATTTAATGTAACTACCCTCCGTCAGATAGCGCTAGGAGGGGTGAATGTGTAAACCCGGATCTTGTGGCCAGATTTTAAAAAGGTAACGTGATTTTTTCTTTCAATTAATTCCATTTTTGGTTTTCAATGAAAATAATGTTTGCTTCTTAAAGTGATTATCTCCATTGTTATTATATCATTGTGGGTAGCGCTAAAACATTCAGAATTTGCTGTTCATTTCTAGCTTTAGATTGCATCTTTTTGAAAATATCAACAAGCGACTAACAAAAGTTATTAATATAATTGTAAATAATATTGAAAGATCGAAACAAGTGGTAAGCTAAGTACTTTTTCCAAAGATTCATTTTCATTGCATCCAAAAAGCGTAACCTTTCGAATATTTTCGTTTAGGTACCGAATAGGATTGGTTAAAAGTCCATCCCTTTATGTAATGCCTTCTGTCCTTGTGATGCTGCGCATTTTGGGGTGAGTTTCGGTTATTTTCGAAAAGGGGTCGCCACTTGGTGCTGGAAATATTCTATCGATTTTTTTTAAGTTATAAAATTTAAATAAGTTTCGGATTTTTTGAATACTTTTTATTTCTATTTTCTTATATATAGTTGAACGGACTTAAAAAGCAAATGTAGGACAGTCAGGGTCGTCGAAAAATTGAATTTTATGATAAATAAAAAGGTATAAATAATAATTCTACTCTGAACTACCCTTCTTTTAGACAGCTAAAGCTCGTTTTTTGTAGTTTTAACGTAAATAACTTTAAACTTTTAACTTAACGTTAAAATATGATATATAATAATAATAATAAATATAAGGACAACAGTTTAGTTACACTATTATTTTTTTCTGTATCGTTTTGTCCTTCCTTTTTAACTGTAACTCCCAATATATATTCCTTTATTTTTCAAATTAACCCTAACTTTTATGTTATATATTCCTATCATCATTATCTTCATTTTCTTGATGTTTATTTTCAAGTTTCTCTGCTGCTGCTGCTTCTGATTTTAATTAATGTAAAGGAAATCATCTGACTACCCTATAATGAAGCCGAAATTACGAAATTCCATACAGTAGTCGGTGTAAAACAAAAGATAATCACCTGTCAAAATAAAAACAAAAGCGACATAAAAAATAAGAAGCTAGTCTTCCCAAATAACTGTCTGGTAGTTGGGTAGAACGGCCCTAAGTATTTCTAAAATTCGAATCCTAAATATAAATGGTTGAATTATAATCCTTGAAATATTTAAACGTTTCAAAAAAGCAAAAAGAAGAGGCCAGTCGGTTAAAGAACAAAAGAATTTTTGAGGAACTGCAGACGTTGACGGACTACTGTCAAACGTGCGGTAAAAAGTGGTCGACGAATCGAAATTTTTATAACTAGACTTTGCGTCCCCATCGATCTTCACTTTCAACACATTTCTACACTGAAACTAATTATTAATTTTATTATTTTCGACTACCTCCAACTTTTACAAATAATTTTTTTTTTAAAACGTTGTCAAACGATCACACTGTATGCTGTGTTTGACCATTGATCTATAGCCAATATGTATCTTTTTTTTTCTATGCCTCAGCTATTATGTTTTTAACCGAAAAATAGGGTTATATTGTTTATACTTTTGTGGAAGTTGATTTTGGCTGAATTACTTTTGCTTTTATCAATAAGTTTTATTATCCAATGATGCAATTGAACCCGGGTTTGTGTTTAATAAACCCTACAAAATACAAATAAAACAGAACACAGGGCCAGATGCTGCAAATGCAATACGCATATATACAGATGGCTAAAAAATTAAAAAATGCTCAAGATGTGGAGTTTACTCGAGAGCACCAATCCTAAGGATTAAGTTTGGAAGGGGAAACAATACCAGCGTGGTTCAAACAGAACTGGCTGGTATCTCAATTGCCACAAAAGAACTAACCAGAAAAGGAATTTCTGACAAAATCATAGCAATTTGCACTGATAGTAGACAAGCCTTGAACAGACAACGTGTTATATCGGAGCTAGTACCAGAGTTCCACCAAGATTTAGCTAACGCATCGGCAGATAACAATATTATCCTTAGGTGGGTTAAAGGGCACGACAGGAGTAAAGGAAATCACATTCTTTAGCCAGGTAAACGGCTGGACTAAATATTTTAGGACCCAGTGACACCTACGGCCTAACGACTTCGACAATTGCGGAATTAGCCAAACGTTACTCCCATGCTTAATCCCTTAAGAGATGGGATAGAATAAAAGGATGCAGTCTTGCCAGGATCACCCTGGGTGACCCTGGGAAGCTGACGCCGAAGAAATATTTGACGATGACCTGGAAAAACCTACGCTTAACAGTAGGATTTCTGACTGGCCACTGTCAACTAAGGAAACACCTCCATACTATCGGGCTAGTGGACACACCTCTATGCAGGAAGATGAAACTGTCAGCCATGTCTTATGCGAGTGTTCGGAGTTATCTTCAATAAGAGAATGTGTGTTCGGTGAGTTTTGGCCTACATCTGCCGATATAAAGAAGATGTCTAGTGACTGATGTCTAGTGTCCTGTCCACCTTCCTGGGAAGGACAGGATGGACGATGACCTAGGAGAACAACTCCTCGGGAGGATGTACAATGGGTCACATGTGGCCTAAGTGATGTGAGCCTACACTCACCCTCCCTACTCTATAGATACAGAGATATAGAAGCCTTATTATACCATTAAAGTTATGCCTCTACAGGCAGTGCAACTGGAACAATTTGAATATCTTGATAGATAGTCTCCGGAATCGAGTAACAGCAATAAGTCGAGCCCAAGAGGGTACTACACTGTATTAATTTTCACAATCCGCCGTTGTAAATAGCTTAATGAAGGAAATTTGCAGGATTTTATTGTACTTAATTGGACATATTTTCTTAAACATTCATTTTTTGTTTTGTGTTATTTTACGTAAATACCGTTTGTTATTTCAAATATTTACAAAGAAAATTCTGAAATTTTCATATTATCCACTTCAATAGTTGAGCAGTGTATAGTTTAAATAGTTTCCTTTTTTACTAAATAGTTGTGAAGGTACTACGATAAGCTATCTGGCTGAAATTTTGAAAAAGTATTTGGGAGGACCATCAAAAAGTGCCACCTAAAAGGATTTAGCTCAAAGCTTCTGTATAAAATTTGAACTAATTATAAATATTGAAATTTTACTGTTCAATTTTACCGAAGACCCTTTTGGCAGGTTTCAATCGCTTATCCTTTCTGCTGGCTGTTGGCTTGACCTTTTCATCGGCGACACGATAGAAGGACGGAATCGATAAGGAACCCAAAAACCGACAATTGACCTACATCCATAATAAAGGATTCACTTGGCAAATAGATGGGGTAAATAATGGAATCAGTTACATAAATTATATTACTGATATATAAAATTTGTCATTTGTCTTAGGGCGCGTCATTTCATTTCACTTTCATTTTCATTTAGTGAAATACTATCAGTTATAATTTATATGTTTTCATAAAAGCTGCACTTTGTATTCTTTTGGTAAAAAGTCAATGTATTTCTAAAAAACTTGTGCAGCAGAGTAAGATTTAAATCAACATAACGCAACATTTTTGCAGAAGGTAAAGTTTGCAATATATAATTTGTGTGTCTAGGAAAAAGTATATGGTGAACGACGAATACTTTAAATAAAAAGACTTTGGGGAATTAAATATTTATTTAGTGATAACATTTTTAACACACATACCTATATATAACACACAACATACTACCTAACTAGATTATTTCCCAATATTCTGCTATTTTTATTCCTAAGATATAAGTATTTTGTGTTATTTTTTCATCCATGTGGTCTGGCATCTAGTTCTAAACAATTCAACAAGGAGGGTCACGTAAGAAGTACCTATATTCACTTCTATAGTGTCTTCTCCTTTGAAAGCGTTTTTTTAGAACAAAATTTGATATAGCTGCTTTAATTATTGGATCAACAAATGTCGAATCCTTGTTAGTATTCATGAATTTCGGAAATTTCATATCATCTCCTCTTGAAATAGTATTAGGTCACTTTTTTACACCATAAAAGGAGAATCCTAATTATAAATTAACCTATAGACTTGCACCTAATATTAAATTTAGGTAATTACCTGGAATGAATAAAGTGAGAACAGCTTTTCTTTTCAGCCTCTTTTTCCTGGTACTTTACAGTCATCTCTAAAGTGTCTAACACAAACACGGGAATTTTGGTATATAAATTTGTTTTGAAGGCATGCAGTGTAACTTCACATTATTAATATTTCTCAGCCAGGAGTCAAATACTTCATGTTCACGTTTTAAAAACCGATGTTAAGCACTCGTTTTGTCTCAGCAAACCGGAACGCAACAAAGTTTTTTACGTGGTTTGTTTATTTTTCCTTCCATGTTGACATCTTGACATTACGATTGTTGATGATCAGTGCCGTCTGCATTTTGGCCGCATCGTAACTCAAAACATTCTCTCCAATCCCAGTTACAATTCTAGGTTCAAGTATTTTTTGGACTGAGTGACTAGGTCGGTGCATAACTAAAGATGACACTTATTGGATCAACCACGATGATCCTGAATTGAAACAAAGCAGGTGAAGACTTTACAGGATCATGTTTCATTAGAGGAATGGAATAAAACCATAGAGAAGTGTTGGATTAGGTGGTTCTTACTAAGCTAAGTCTCAGGACAAAATAATATAACAACCTGGTAGAATGAGAGCTTAAAACTGACAACATATTCCATGAATTCGATGGGGATTGCGCATAACCCAGGGGGTCTATTCTCAAACATCGACATTTTTTGTCGCATGCGAGATTATACTTTTGTCAATCAAGGTTGTATACAAAAAAGTAAAATCTCGCATGCGACAAAAAATGTCACTGTTTGAGAATAGACCCCCTGGTCTTAGTCCTTACAAGGTCAAGTCCTGGAACTAATAATAAGTTTTATAAACTGCATAACTTAATCTACAGGGTGTCAATTTGAAAACTTTCAATGCGAATATATCTGAAAGCGAAAATATTAGAAAAACGCAATTCGGTAGAAATGTAATACAGGCAGAGGTAACTATAATGACCATATTCTGGTTGTGGGGTGAGTGACCCCTTACGTCACATGCTCCCCAACCCAAGAATTTTAAAAGGCACCACCCCTTTTTGTGATACCTCAAATTGGAGGTTATTTTCCTGCATAAGAATGTGGTTTCAATTTAATACAGGGTTCTACAAATTGACACCCTGTATACATCTAAAATTGGGGCTAAGCCAAGACTAGGGACCATTTTTGTTATTCCTTTTCATCATAGTTTGTTATTTTTCTCTATTACAAACACGCAGTATTTATCTAATCTTTAGTCGAATATTCTAGTGTGACAGTGCCAAAGGGCCTAATCGATAAGAACCCTAAAAGTGCGAGACGACCTTCCCATATCAACGACTTGACCTACATATGAAAATATAAAAGAGAATCGAACGAAAATCATTACGTTATTAATAAAAAAATCGTTGCGTCGGCTGACGGGGTAGGCCCACCCCCGAATTCGACTCACACACCCCGAAAAAAAAATCGTTTAATGTCCAAACATTTCCAGTCGCTAAGGGGTAAACTCTCACCAGGGTTACTAGCAGTGGCGTTGCCAAAAACTTGTTTTACAGAAATAAACAAAAATATTTTCAATAAAAACGTTCATTTGGAGACCCTCACTTCACATTGTATCTGGTAGTGACGCGCTGTTAGACACTAATGCCGCTCTATATCCTATAGAGCGCTCTATGCCTGAATCCATAAAGATACAGAGAGGCAACAAGCGAATGGCCGTTGTGTAAGTGGGAATGTCCGTCTTAATTCCGCTAAGAGAGGAAGAGACAGAAGATCAGAGGTTTTTCTGTCGTTGTCTGTGTCTATAGCATGCGTGCCATTAAAGAAAGTCAACCAGATCCTCTGACTTTCTATCTCTATTATACAGGCTGACAGGTTCCGAGCTGGCTTCTAGCCTCTATATCTCGGAATACTATAACAATCGGAAGGGTCTATCTCCGTCGGTAATTTTGATCTATGTCAGACATAAATTTAAATGACACTTCATATTTGTGATCCTAAAGTTAGAGATGGCAACAGCTTCTTAACCCTTCCTAACGACATGAACACAAACAACAATCTACGCATTATCTAGGCAACGTAGAAATGTGAGGAGCGGGTGAATATACAACACGGATCCACCCACCACCTCAAATTTAGTAGTTGGGGTGCGCATGCGTCCAAGCAGCTTTTAACCTTCTATTCGATGTATCTGAGTGTGAGCTGGTTAGCGCAGTTGGTAGGGTATTGAGCATAGATAAAAAAATACTTATAGATGGGAAACTGACCCGTGGCGCCCTCTATTTGTACGGGTGGCGCCACCTTGAGAGTCCCGTCAGTACCTCTAACAAAATCAGATGGTTGTGAACTTCGCTAACAGCCGGAAAAGAAGATTCCTGTAATTTTACAGTTTTTGGCGGCATATTAAAAATTACTGTAATTTCACTTTTATTGCAAAATGACATTTATTATCCACTTTTTAATATTTCATTTGAAGTTACTCAACATTAGATTGATATTACAATAATAACAATCAAATAGTCAAGTTAAATTAAATTAAATGCAAAAAATGGACCATAGAATGCCTGAAGTGCACCTCACATTACAGTCTTTCACAATACACATTCTCGACATTGTCTATCAAAGTAAAAGTCCCACTATAAACAATAAAAACCAAAACAAAAACTGGACAAACTCACGATACACGTCGTCAAACGTTGGTCTGCAGCTGTCACCAAAGATAAGTTGTCGGTCAGTTTGTTAGGTTAGGATGTCAGCGCTGATATATGCGGAAGAATCTGCAGCTACCACTAATGACGTTTTCATTAAATTAGAAATTTTAGTACTGATGGGACTCTCTATGTGGCAGCACCCTCGCGCCTTCAGAGATCCCCTACCCTGGTATTGAGCTTACAACTAAGGGGTCGTAGGTTCGAAACCGGGTTAGGTGCTTGGTTTTTTTTGTTTTTTTTTCTCTTTTTTATTTCTTATTTTCTGATATTTCTATACATAGTTACACTTTAATCAACCGACAGACTGTTACTGCGCACAAAAGCTGCGCCTACTTATTGTTCTATGGCAAGAGACCCTTCCGATTGTTATAGTATTCCGTGTCTATGAGTAGTATCTCTATGACTGAAACGCGCCGCGCTCAGATCGTCGCGTCTTATCTGCTAGAATAAAAACTATTTTCCTAAATTGAAACGGTCGTCGGATTTACATGCCTTGTGTCAGGTTATAATATTATTTATTAAGCCCATGCCTGTCCACAATTATTTTTAGGCCTTTGTCATTTTATTCTATGATCCAAAACTCCCAAACGAAAAGGCATACATTTTTACAGACCCTGTATCTATGACCACAGAAATATTCGAATTTATTTGTAACAGTAAAAGGGTAAAAGTGTCCGACGCTGGTATCCAAGGCCTACCAATAATTCCAGACGTGACTCTGACTACTATCCCCGTCTAGCCTTAAAGGGAATGTTGTCGTGAGTGTGTTTAAAGTTTGCCTGCCGAAAAAAAAAAGCGATTGACAACCTGACAACGGTGTAGACATCGACTGAGATACGTGGAGCGTCGTTGTGAAAAGGCATCGCGACGAGTAAAATCGCGTGGGAGTACTGACTGGCCCGGGGAAAGGGTACCGGATTGCACGAGTCATTTTCTGTTTTGATATTCGGAAAATTAGGTTTTGATTAATATCGGGTTAGCTATACGGATGAATTGACATGGGTTTTAATTTTTTTTGGGGAGAAGGATAAAGGATATGTCAGTGGTAGAAATAAAAATCCAGGATAATTAAAATTTAGTAACAGTGTTTTTAACCTGGGATCAATTAATAGACCGTCAAATAATATGCCAAACAAGTGAATTTTCATGACAATTTAATTTATATATTATAAAAAATCCCATGTGCCACAGTGCAACTGTCACTTTGACAGCGGCAAAAGCTACCTGCAACTTTAACAACGACAAAAGCACTAGTGGTTTATTCGCTTATCAATTATCGAATATAGTATATTACATAACGTGTGCGGAAAGTGACATTTTTCACACGAGTGGGAAATATTGTAGTACGAAGGATGAGGCGAGTGCGACAATCACACGAGTGTGATAAATTACTTTCGCACGAGTAAAGTACAGTATTTTTCCTACGATCACGTTATAATTTCACCAAATAATGTGTAATCAACATATGACATATATATATATTAATACACAAAATGTTACAATTAAAGTCAACATAATTGATTTCAAAATTAACAATAACTATCAATAGTGACAAAAATTCAAGTAGTTTAACTATATAATATAGGTAGGTTATTACAATTATTAATTGGTTGGATAATTATAGAAATTGAAAGTGAAATTATTATTGTTCATCATACTTCATACATACTTATCATGAATACCTTCAAGATGATTACATTTTCCTAATAATATAACAGGTAATTTGGATTAGTTGGTACAACATCGGACTTCTGACGAAGAGTACGCGAGTTCGATCCTCGACCGCCCCCTAAATTTTTTTTTAATCAAGAAAATGACAAAAATTTCACTTTTTAAATAGATCGCTTCAAATTTAGATATTACATAGGTAAATAATAACAAAACAATATATCAATGCATGTAAAAGAAAACAAAGGGCGCCAGTAATTATTATTTCTTCAAAAAAATTGTAATTCAGCCAACTTTCAACTACTGTTCTTATCTGTCTATAAAAAAATTGAGTAGAAGCCTCATACAATTTGACAAATTAGTCTCTTTATTAAGCATCCAGGAACGGTATCTTCCCGGAATTGTATTGTTCAGAAACGGTATGTTCCTGGAACGTAAACGGTAACTTACAGATACGGTATGTTCCCAGATTTGTCCCGGAACTTGTTTATTCCTTAGCCCAGGAACTGTGCCAAAATAACATGCATTTTCAGCATTTATTATGATTCGTATTACATTTTTTTTCTTCACTGTTTTCCACTCAATTTATTAAAAAAATTATAAATTTTTTCTCTGCAGCTATTGGTTTTGGGAAAAAAATTTAAAAATGGAATAGTTTTTAAACAAAACAAGGATTTTAAGTTAGATTTTATTTCACAAAATCTCATATTCGTAAAAAAGTTTTAATACGAAATAAAGTAGGGGTTGCTAATTTCACCCCCATATAATGTAATAGGTATATTGAAAAAAATATCCGTGGTTAGTCCTTTACGAGTGCACCAAAATCACAGAATTTCAAGTTTCTAGCTGTACTGAAATTTTAGAAAAAAAAATTAAAGCTCAATGTTAGTCACCATCTTTTAAGGGTGATATCTCGGAAAGGGGTGAGCTGAGGTAATTTTGTTATAGGAAAGACCCATCTTAGTTTCATACGAGCAATTTTGTCGCATTAATTTAAAAACACCCTGTATGTGAAGACAAATTATTTAAATTTCGCTGTGAAGTTAGAAACCGGAGAGTACAATTATTGATTTATATTCCCATTAGACTTATTGTCTATTCCACCAAAAGAGAAATATCAAGAAATTATTAACCATTTTTATTTTTGAAACCTCAACCGCAAAGATATATTCAAAAATTGCATTTTCCAACTTTAAATTTAATTTCTTCCATACGATAACTATTTACCACCCTTTTTCCTTAATTACTCAACTTGGACGTTTAAATAATTTACCCGGTTAGCCATGAACAGGTGGTGGTGCGAGAGTAAAAGTTGAAGGTCGACGTTATTCGCTTATTTAATATAATTACTGTACGTTTTATTGAAGTAAATTCAGAAGCTGTTCGATTTTAATCAGCCAGGATGTTATTATAAGCTGTACGATGGACAAGACAATAATTGCGGTCTGTAAGATAATAGTTAAATGCACATTGAGAAAAATAATTCGTAAAATTTTTGGATGAATAGAAATTTTGTTAAATTATCATCATCATCAAACCTTTAAATCTAATAGATTGTGGCTAACGCTAATGCGCTTTTAAATCCATTTATTAGGGTGGATTACTCCATTTTCACTCCTTATTGTTACAATTTCTTGTGTGTCCTGGCAAAGAATACACCACCTTAACAAGAAGCGAAGCCTCCGATCCTTTTTTTATATGCGCATGTCTGGAAGGAACCATTTTTATAATAAGATACTTGTCATACTCCATTTTGACAACCAATTATATCGCCGATATTTGAAAATTTAATAAGTTATCTGACAACATCGGTCTCTCAAGGTAATAAATTTTTGTTACCAAAACATCAAAGAGATTGCGTCGGACTTCGATTCTTGTTAGGCTGGTGTATTCTTTGGTCCTGGCTTCAGCATTCTGCTCTATTTCTGCATTTTTCTCTCCTCTCTTTGATTCCCATCCTCTTTGTATCCTCTTTTATCTGATTCCTCCAACTTTCTCTGGGTCTTCCCCTTCTCGGCCATAGAGGAGTCCGTTGTGTTATTCTTCTTATCATTTCTCCAGGCTTCCGTCTCATAATATGTCCTGCCCATTTTAGGCGTTGTGCTTTCATATATTTCACGATTGTCTTATTGCTTAACTCGCTTCCTATTTCTTTGTTAGTTTTGAGTCTCCTTTCCCCAGTTCTTGTTATGCTCGGCCCCAGTATCGTTCTAAGAATCTTTCTTTCTATGATTTTTAAGTCTCCTGCTTCTTTTTTGTTTATTACCGTTGTTTCTAAGCGATATGCAATCACTGGTCTTATTAGTGTTTTGTATATTTTTATTTTGGTGTTTTTATTTATGGCTTTACTTTTCAGAATTTTTTTATTTCTGTACGTAAGCTTGGTTTCCATTGAGTATTCTTTCTTGCACCCGCTCTTTTCCTGTTTATCCCATCGTCACTCCTAAGTAGTTGAATGCTGTTACATTCCCAAATTATAGTTTTCTGTAAAATATTCAGTACTCTATTTAATCCCTAGGACATTGATAACGAGATAATCGAATCGAAAGCTCGCGCACGAGTAGTGATATCCCTTCTAATTATAACCCAGAATGGTTGCTTAAATCGTGCAGATATCCTAGACACGTTTAGCTTGGAAGTGTAATTCAACGTCTGTCGGGGCACATAGCCTGAGAAGTAGGTGTTGCTTTCTAGTGATCGGTCAAAAACTTTATCCTAAAATAATCCCTCTTATACTTTCCATTGTAAACCTGGATACAACCAACACATTTCAAGTTATAACAGTATTGACAGAAATGATTTTTCTGAGTGTAGATTAAATTTCTTCTAATAATCCGACAAGAGTAATTACCGAGATTGGCTGGTATAAATATGGCGTGTAAAGAGAATCACTAGATAATTTGCGATTGCTAGTTCACTTCCACTAACCATAATTTAAAAACAAATTCCAATGGAGTTTATGAGGCTGTTTCTGATTGATTCCGTTACATTATAGCTACACACTTTTTAAAATGTATCTACAAGGTGTAATAGTGTAAAATTATTACTACT
>CAJUYG010000407.1:36612-53608 GCA_910591675.1 Galerucella calmariensis
AAATATGATTTAGGTATTACCTAACTTGAGGAAATGGTTGGTGAAATCGGACATAAGTGACCTTAATCGCTTGAAATTATCTTAAAGTCATAACATTTTGTGTTTGCCGGTACAAAAATCAGATCTTTGTGAAGCGCTCATAGTCGCGAAACCACCCACATTTCCTTCAAGTGACTCCTAATAAAAAAGGATGTTGCTGCAGGGAGGTAATTAATTTTTTTCAACTTTATAGTTTATTTCAGTGTAATGCCTACTTAATGACCCTTATTAATTCATTATCCGTAACGTCCTTAATCGAATTTTGCAAAAGAAAAATATGGCCCTTGGTCACTTGTTAAATGAATAAAAGAAAATTACCCGTATAGCAACAATAAAAAAAACAACAATATCATTAATAATTATAAATAAATAAGGATTCCTCACTTCATTAATTGCTGATATGGACGACTAATGAGCTGACTCATTAACTTACCTTTATTTATTTGTAAAATCGCCAATTAAAACGTCAAGCAGGAAGTCACCTTGTGAAAATACCTTCATGGTTATAGCTTGTATTATTTTGCTCCCCAGTTTTGTTTTTAAAAGGTGAACCAAAATCAATTAAAACAATCGAACCAACCGTTTATTGATCCACTTTATATCTATTTATATTTGGTGGGGAGTTGAAAATGTTTGAATACTTCCCAACCTCTGGAAGTAGTAGAAGTAGTATATATTCTCAAGCACAACTAAATATTCTAACAATGAGCCCAGTTCAATATTGAAAAAATATGAAGAATATTAGATTAGAATTGGAGTGGCTCTTTGTTCTATGCCACTGCGACCTTGACATATCTATTGTGGTCCTCCATCTATTGTGGTCCTCCCCATATTTAGAGCTTGATATCTAGCTTTATTCTTTTTATTAGACTTATTACCCTGGATACCGCCTCTCTTGCATAGCTCTTTGCTCTCGGTTTTTCTTCTTCGAGTACGTGAAACCGCGTCCTTGCTAGGCCTTCGCACTCACAGAGTATGTGCTCCGCGGTTTTGTCTTCTTCCTGGCGGAACCTGCATAGGCTGTCATCTGCTATATAGAATATAGACGACATAGGATGATTATAATGTAAGTAGATTTAAAATGTTGTGGATATGCATAGACAATCTCAATGAATTAGACAAGAGCACTATCGTCTCCCTTCTATGAAACTCATACACTATTGGGACCCGGAGAGATTGAGTAAAGCAAAGACTATCG
The DNA here is from genome assembly GCA_910591675.1 of Galerucella calmariensis. Lineage (NCBI taxonomy): Eukaryota > Metazoa > Arthropoda > Insecta > Coleoptera > Chrysomelidae > Galerucella > Galerucella calmariensis. The sequence continues at coordinate 37,850 of CAJUYG010000407.1, forward strand.
AAGGTAGTTCTGTGAAACAACAACTAAGTGAGAACAAAGCCAGGATAAGACTGAAGCAAGAGCTTTGACAGGTCAGGTGTTTTGAAGCCAGATCTCAACCATTGGAGAAAGAAGTGGAAGTAAAAACCACGTATTTGATGTATGCATATTAATTTAGTTCAAATATAGGATTGAAGTTATAGAAACATATATTTTTTTAGTGCTATATCTATATACGTCGGAAAACCCACTTAAATTTGTCATAAGGTCCAAACCTAATAGAAAAATCCCTTTGTTCGTGCCCTAACGTACTCTCGGTGTTATTACAAGCTGTTTCTTCTAAAAACAAACTAAAAAATGGAAAAATAACAATCCTGCGTCGAATACCGACGAGTACAGGGTTTACAGGCATCTCGACGCTTTGTACTGAAAATACTGAAAATACACGAGCTCTGGCTCTCGGCTGGATAGGAATATGGAAAAAGCTTCGTTTTTATGATGTGGAACAACACTCCAGTATTTTTTTAAGAAATTCTATGTCGCGTAAAATGTTTTTTAATGGCGACTGTAATACAAAGTTTTAATACGTCCATGAAAAAGTGATATTCTAATTCCATCTGAATTGGAAACAAGAGAATTTTTTCATACGCCTTTAACAGGCAACAGATAATTCCCTCTTCCAATGCCTTTTCAACCAAAAATGGATTTTATTTTTCAAGAAATTTAGTTTATTCCACGATAGTTTTATTTAATGCTATACTTTTACATCTCTATTTTTCCCAACCGCCATACTAAATTGTATACCCCAAGTTACTTCCACAATTAAAACGAATCTAATGACATATTTTAAGCTTGAATCGGTCAAGTCGTTTGGGCTACAGATAGTTCCAAAGAAATGCACATACAGCGGACAAATTTAACTTGTGCCTTGACTTAGTCCCGCCTACTGATGCGCACTGGTCATAAATGAGAGTTTTTTGCCACTCTAACGCTAACGCTTGTTCTAGGAACCCCTGGCGACATCAAAGTATCTACGAGTTTTTTAGCTTTTTCAAGTGATTTTGGACAAACTTTAGTACCTATACTATACAAAATACTTTCGTTTACTCACAAAACTGAATCAAACTCTGGCCACCGCTCTTAATTTAATGAATACACGCACAATTAGTAAAGGAAATGATCTGTAAATATGCTTGGCATTATCTATTTGCGTTTTTTGGGGTTTTTCAATGAATAGAAGACTCCAGGAGCGATGAGAGGTTCAAAAAGTCACAACCGATATCGATATTAACAGAAAACATCTAGTATATTTCAATTTCGTATTATACCTAGTAATACAACAAAGAACATCTCAAAAGCTACTTCACAATAAATATTTAATTCGACATCAAACATTTTTTGTTTGTGTATAAAATCGTCCTTAAAATGGAAAATTATTTTATAATGAATTAGCAACCAATGGAAACTAGCTAAATTAATGAACATTAAAAAATCCACATTTAATAGCCGCTGATAAAGTTTCCAGACAAATGAAAAAGAGTATTGAAAATGAATTAGTCCTTTTACGTTTATTTATAATTAATGTGGAAAGTCGTTTCGCGTTCGTATTGTAATAGCATAAATTTTAAATATTTATAATGTTTGTTATTCTCGATAAAGGAAAATAAATCCACTTTTATTTATAAATAAAAATGATAAATAATACTATAGCAATATTTTAATCACATACAGAGAACAAGGTTTAAGGAAATGCATTGTATATTTGTGTGGACTTATTGTATACATTGTAGCACCATCTACTTCAAGAGCTAAGTATTCAGGTGCGCTTGCTACTCCCAAAACAGCCGCCTAAGTTGTGACCTATAGGTAGACTTCCATATGCAACTTCCACCAAGTACCTTGAAGAGAGGAACTTGAACCACGTGGAAGCTAAAAATCATACTAACAGTAAGAAACATGATGTGAGTTAAGTTGTGTTAATTTGAAGCAGAAAATGAGTGTAGGTGTCTGCAAAAAAGAGAAATAGAATTTTAGTGGAATGGTATTGCTTTCCCAGTCTCTCCAACCGCGTTGGAGGGAATTTCGGGGTAGGGTGTGATGGTGGCAAAGTCAGTTGTCTGAGAGGTGAAGTACTGATCCATCAGTAGCCTTTTGCTGCATTTAAACCACAAAAATGTGCCTCAAGCTCAGTGGGTTTCTGTAGAACTACTTTGGTGTTTATGACGGTAGCTTAAAAGAGTTTTTATATAAGTTGCCTAATAACAGAAAGGTGCCATTTGTAACATAACACGTTGGTGCCAATTTGCAACATGGTCTTACCGGCGTCCACCTGCAACCTCTCGGTAAACGGTAACCGGTGTTCTCTCCGCTTTGACTCAAGAGCGGCAGAAAAAGATCATAACCGGCACGTAGAACTCTTTATAGGTAACTGTATATCCCAGGGTTGGATCTTTGCCCAAATTAGGATTTTTTGGAACCATCATACGAGGAAGAAGGCTGGTACAGAAACGCGCTTATTTTTTATTGCCCTCTTAACAAGTAAAAAGAGTACAGATCATCGATAAGGTCTCTCGACGTTATTTCATATTAAAACGAAAGCATTTGAACATTCGGCGCTATACTTTTATGCACCTGGAGAGTCAACTCCAAACTTTTAAAACACAAAACTTTTTAGTAATATTCAAGCATAATTATGCTATATTAGCGGTCAAGACACGAAGTTTTATCAAATTCTTCTTAGTGAGCATTCATAGAACATTTTTAACACATCTTTTCTGCTACACAGTTAGTGGAAGACTTTTCTTTGACACATCTTCTCCGCTACACGGTTAATAGAAGACTCTTAACACATCTTCTCTGCTGGACAGTTAATAGAAGATTCCTCAAAATATCAAAATCAAAAATAGCGCTAGAAAAGAAAATTGCCGGTTATAAACAGCCCTGATTTGCTGAATTCTAAACTGGAGGCGGGGCAAATAATTAACGGACAAATTCTTTAAAAGTGGTTAAAATGAGCATGTGTCCCACATTAAACAGAAAAGCGGCATAGAAACAACAACAGAAAAGGCCATAAATCTTTGAACAAAGGGTAGGGACATTTTTTAGAAGGCCGGACCGTAGAAAAGGGGTTTTAGCGATATACGTTTTAAAGACAAAGGCGTAGAAAAAGGGCTTGGAAAGAAATTACTTGGATGTTAATGATAGGAGTAGATACAAAAAATAACGATATTCTATCGTTACACATTATTATACGTTCTTCTTTCAAATTGCAAAAAGTATAATGGTACTTTCAGTATTTGCATCCCGAACAACACTGCTCATAACCAAAAAACTCTAGGGGACAGAAAAAATTGATTGTTTCAACCCTTATTACGTCAAATATTTCCATAATTTAGTTTTTGTTTTTGTTCAAAAATTGTAACCCCTCACCGATAGTACAATAGTACGTCACTTTTCTTGGAATATGATTACTTCTTTGGTGAAAATATAGAAACTCAGGCTCTTACTCTAGGTGAACTGAATTCAAAGCATCAAACTTTATATATTTTCATATTGAAGCGCGTTATATATAAGGTCGTATTTCAACTGACAGATCTTCGATTTTCGTTTCATTCTCCGGATACCTTATATAAGCATACCTGAAAGTTAATTTTAAAACTTCCGATACTTATATTAGTTGAAAGTTCAAAAAATAATCTTCGACAACTTATGTTTGTACGTGAGATGCAAATCGGGGACACTTTTGTCTCAACCAGTGTAAAACACTCAGTAGCATGCAAGCTGTATTCGTGCTAGAAAGTTAAAAATATGTGTGATTACTATTAAGTAATTGGTGACTCTTATGTACAGTCAAAGTCAAATGAAACGCTCAAGTCAAACATCAAAATTCATAAAAATTCAATTAGTTTCAATGATTTATGGTAAGTCTTCGCTAAAATGTATTAGAAATACTTTAAGAAGATACCTGGTACGTCTTGTTATCTAAATACTTATCACTTTACCCCGGTAATCTGACTCATAGCAATTCGAGTGTGTTTACACGAAACATACACATAAAAATTTGACTTGTGCCAAACAATCCCCCCCGTCCACCTACCCGGACCCAAATTATACTCAAAACTAACACCGAACGCAATTTATTTCCTTGCAAAAATGGGCAAATAAAGTGCATCGGATGTTATATATTTTTATGTGTTTTCCTTGAAATAAAGTTTTTGTGCTTTTTTGAGTAGGAGCAGGCGCTCTGAAGCGCTCTCTTTCGCGTTTTATGCTTTACGGGTTTCGAGAAGGAACCCCCGATCCCCGAAAAACCCCCCGACGCCGCCACGACGACGTCTAGCTAGAATCGACGCCCACCCAATAAATATACCTTGCATTTTTGTAGACTGTTTCCGGTGTCCCTTTTCTCGAACGCCTTTGAACTTCTACTATTAGTATAATTAACTGATGATGGTTGTTGCAGCTAGAAACGTTTCAAGCAGTTTTCACAGGAAGTCCAATGTGCCAATTTCAATATTTACAGGAATCTTTTTATCTATATTAATACACCCTGTATAAATTGCAGTAAAAAAGGATCTATAGCTAATATGATGAAAGGAAAAAAAGTAAATGGTAATTTATATAATATTTAAGTTGTTTTTTTGAATCTAGAAAAAGTTATAGTTTGCATATTTATATCTTGAAAAAAAATAATGAGCTAAATGCAAATATCAGTTGTAATATGGTATTTTTTTAGTAGATTCCAATTATTACCATATTCATGCAGCAAAATATAAAACATTGTAGGTGCTAAATCTACCTACATCCAGGTGACGATGAGAATTTTCAAAATAATAATAATTTTTGGAATAAAAAGATTGATCCTGTAAAGTAGTAGTTAAAATGAGTGGAAAGTGATTATTAATTTGACTTTCCATTTGACACCTGCCGTCGTCGAAGAGCGAAAACTTCTCTTGTAATCCCCTACGTAGTAGATACGTCAGCAGCTCGCCGTGAAAGTGTGTTCATTATCCTTCTCCCACTTTTGCCCCCTCTCCTTTCCTTTTCGTAATCAACACGTGCTTGTCTCTCTCCTCCGTTCATCATTTGTCTCCACTGACCGCGACAACATTCATTTGTTTGCCACGACGACCAACTGCAGCAACATAATATTTTTTCTTTCTCCCCCCTCCCTCTTCGTCTCGGCGCATATTGACTCCCCCACAAGGAAGAAATACCCAATCAATATCATATTCTTACATGCACTCTAACCTTACTTCCGTATATGTACATACATTTTTTTAGCATTTTTTCCTTCCCAACGTCGTTGCACTTCTTTTTCTTATTCTCTAACCTAGTTCCTCGTAGCGTTGCGACGCCTTATACTCAGTCGACGGCGAGTTGTAGAACTATATGCAGTTTTGTTGCATCCTGGGAGGCCATGAGCGTCGGGTCCGTTCGTCCCACGTCTCGTGTTGGCTAATTACTCCTCGTTACTCGTGTAAATTAATGCAAAAGTGCTTAAAGTGCCTCGGTATTTCTGGTGGGGGAGAACGGTCAGGAGAGGGTGCGGGGTAAGGGGGGTATCGCCCCCCCACCACGGTTGTACGGCGCGTAAATTAACGGCTGTTAATTGCTATTTTGCCGGCTTTGAATGGAGCGACGTCGTCCACGTGATTCTTAAAATTCTCAACGATGTTTGGATAATAATAAATCATCTATTTTTTTGCGAATTTTTTAGTTATTCGTACTAAAGTGGTGGTTGCGGGGTGTTGGCGGTTGGAAAATGTTTGTGTCGCAAAAAAAATCAGTTTCAAATAATCCAAATTTTTTTTTGTATAAATGAAAAGCGATTTTTCTAAAACAACACTTATTAGTTTATTAATATTAATAATTTCTTAGAGGATTTTTCGTAATTATTGTACTTCTTCTTTCAGTTTCGTAAAAAAACAGAAAACGTTTTGGAAATAAAGAATCTCCATTAAAAAAATAGATAAAAAGTTCAAAATAACCAAAAAAAAGATTATTCTCGAGAAACAATTTTTTTTATTTAATTAGGTACTTGGTATTTCTTTTAACAAAAAAATAAAAAGTTAACAATAATCTAAATTCAACTAACCAAAATGGATAAAAATTAAGTGGTTGTGAAAATTTCTAAGTTTTATTAAAATTCTCCCCTCAATCTTTGACAATGATCAAATCTGCAAATAACTCACATACAGGGTGTCCCTGTATTACCTACGAATATAAGATTGCCGAAAATTACAGGATATTCAATTATGAATTTTTTAATTTACAATCCTTTAAGTACCTGTAGCTCTTTAATTAATCACTTAAGACCCCAAGTGTGCTAGTTAGTTGGAATTGTTTTATCGGGAGGAACACAGAAAGGCACAAAAATACAGGTTGTCCCATTAATAATTTTGAATGCGTAACTTGACCAAAAACAAATACCTCATTGTGTAACACAATAAAAAGAGAAGATGCAACATTTGCTATAATATACACCCCCAAAATTATAATTATCTACTACTGCCCAATTCTGATATATTACTTCTCCTAATAGTCGTGGGACACCCCTGTATATAGTTGAGATGGATATTGAATTCCTTTGTTGATCTTGAAAAAAATTACTAATTTCCGAATGAAAAATTGAATATGTTTGAAGGAAGTTATTTTTTCTCTCCACATACAATTTTCGTCTACTGCAACTAAAGATAAGTTCCATTTATCACTATCCAGTCTTGATTATAATGAACACTAATATCCACATAAAAGTCTTATTCAATCATTAATTTGACAACAGTAAATGACAGTTATTTCGCAGCCATTCTTATACTGTGCAGTATAGATGAAAAGTTGATGAATTTGACGTCAAAAATAGGCAATTTTTCGTCCAGAAATTAGTGCGTGAAATTGTAAAATTCAACAGAAAACATTATTTTTTTAAACTTACCCTTGTGACAAATAAAGAAGCATTTCATTGGTTTCAAGAAACGTCAAAAAATAATGGTGGTAATATCATGAGAGAGAGAATAAATTGAAAATAATTTGACATATTTTAAAAAACTTGTTGCCACGCAATATATACGAGAGCCCGAAGAGGGCTCAAGTGGCAATTGTTTTTCTACAACCACATTTATTAATGAAAGAAATACAGTTATTTTATTTAAACTTTGAAAAGAAAAAACTTAAAATATGAAAATAAATAGAAAAATCAGTTGAATGTATAATTAATTGTAAAATTTGAACACTTTTGTATTGAAACCTCAGGTAACAAGTTTTCGGTTGCAGTTCGAGGCTTTTCGATAACATCTGGAGGAGTATTTTCAAAAGATAATTTTTTTTTGATCTTTGTTCATAATTCCTAAAATAATGCTTAATAGGGTATTGTTTTTATAATTGATAAATTAAAATAAATAATGAAATAAACAGTTTAGTTACTTTTGATTTAAATTTAAAAATTGTACACCAATAAGAAATTCACTATTAGGTTGAATTGTCAAAAAAAGTTGACAGGTCATAGGTAGCTTTGTTCTACATTTCGGTGCGGAAAAGTGCCAAAAGGTGTACTTTTGGCATTACTTTTCCAACGGCTATCAAGAGAATTGAGAAAAGGCCTGCTTTGCGTATAAAAATTTCTGTAGAAAAGCTTTGCATAGTGAAAAGAATTTGACAGATTTTAAAAACTTGTTGCCACGCAATAGATACGAGATCACGAAGGGCTCAAGAGGCTATTGCTAAATGGCAACAAGTTTGAGAAAAGGCCCGGAGAATTATTATCTAATTTATTGAAATCTCGTGTGGTATTTGATAGATTATTTTTTGACGTCACAAAAAAAATTGGCGTAGCAGAATTCAATACAAAAATTGACTTTTATTTATTTAAATATCACATTTATTAATTTTTTGTAATATAAATATTTTTTTTCACTGATTTAATTTGAAATACCGTTCAATACACTCGATTGGAAATTAGTTAAAACAATGAAATTAATTTTTTTTTAAATAATTTCATATTATTTTATTCATGAAATATTTAGAAATATCCGTAAGCATTTTTTTTGTTGAATTTGCTCAATGGGCAATAGATATTTTCAATTATTCAATCAATTTTTTTATATTAGATACGTACCTTTACAAATTAAACTAAGTAACTCCACTTTAATGAAAAAATACATGAAAATTCTAAATTTTTGATAATTATTTCAATATTTAAAATATCATCGTCAGAACGACAGAAGTTAGATTTGAGGTGAAGCCTAGGTACCTGATGTTTTATATTTTGGTTAAACCATATAGTAACCTCTTTTGTAATTGACTCAATTTATATGCATAAAAAAAATATATTATAATATGATTTAGAGTAGAATTGTACATCACCCTGTATAAATGCAGATTACATCGTAATTATAAATATGTTTTTCAACTTCATATTAAATGCAATTTTTGATGTACAGTTAATAATTTCAGGCATTCCATAATTCATATATTTGTTCATTATGATATTTACATTATGATTTAATTAAAATTTGATTGTGGATTATTTGAAACTTTTTACTAAAAATTCGAGGCCAATTTGTACATATATATGCAGAAATAATTTGAATCACATCGCCGAGCTATTTTTTTTCGAATTTATAATAATTGAAACAAAAAAAATATTAAAATAATTTATATTCAAAGTTTTGGCAAAATTAATATTTTGTAAAAATATCTAATAGTAATTTTCCTGAATAAATAAATGTATGGAATTTTTGTCGTAAATTCCCAAATAATTTAACTCTAATAATATATATATATGTATATTAGCCTTTACATTTCTGTAGAAATGATTAGCGCTCCCTCCATCTTGGAGCTCTTGGATTCCTTTATTGCGGTGAATCACTCCGCCTTGTTATCTGAGATCTCTTTTTCTTCATAGATTTTTGTGTTTTTTTGCCTTGTCCACAATTTCTCTCCACTTCTTCCTGTCCTGGCACAGTTTCTAATATCAAGAGTTTTAATATCTTCGATTATTTGATTCCCCCATTTTTCTTTTGGCCTTCCCCTTGGTCTTGTTGTTTGTGGTGTCCATGCGGTGATTTTTCTTATTAGATCTTTTGGTTGTCTGCGGTGAAGTTAATTACTGCTACACACTTTTCATACCCAGTACTTGAATTTCCAAGTCCGAGTAACTGCTTCATTAGGTTGTATTCCAGGTTAGAAGACGTGTCATTATTTTTCATCTCGACATTATAAATTACATTATAATGTTTACAAAATTGTATCTTGAGATCTATTGTGCCCTCTTTGTTTGATAAGTAAAGGAGAAATAGAAATATATTTTAGGATATCCCTATAGGCTTCACTTTAGGCAAGCCTTCCTCTTCTATCTTCCAGTGCCTCTAGTGCTGAGTGCTATAAACTCCGCAATAATAGAGATTTGTTTCTCAATTCCACAGTATCTACATCCTCCCTTCTCACCAGTTTGATCTTTTTGAGATGATCATTCAGTCAGACGATAGTGTTCTATTGAACACCTGTCAACACTCCACTTTTGTTATTTATTCTTTTTTATTAGATCGTCTGAACCTCCAAGAACTTTCCAATGATCCTATCTTTTATATCTTCATCCAATCATTCATTTTTGTTGTGCTCAACAGGCTTTCGAATAAACGTTTGAACCACTCACTATTTTTTCTACCTCTGTTCCAAAAGTCTTGTCTTCTACATTAGCCACTAGTTTTACTACCAGCAATTCTAATGGTTGTATTATTTCCTCTCCAAAGTACTTCCATCTGAGTCCTAGCGAGTTATCATTTAATGACTTCCATGCCTCTTTAAACTAGCTATGTCAGCACCAGAGTCAACCATCATTGAAGACCGACACAAGCAGTGACCAGTATTTTCTGTCGGATTTAACAAGTTCAAATAAGTGGCAACTATTTTAAGCATCTTTTTAAATTGTTGAATTCCTACTACTTGTCTACAACCTTTACCGCTTTCATATTTAACAAAACATACTTTCGATACATCTGATTAATTAGAACTGATCTTGGTTTGTTGGATTAGATTCTAGGACTTCAACATCGTGTAGTGTCATTCGGACTAGCTCCTCCATTCTACAGGCAAATATTAAAACCTCCTAAATAATAAATAAAAATTCAATCTGAATAAAAATTGAAACCTTGTAAATTACATTAATCATTAAATTTTCTGCATCTGCAGCTTTCTCTTCCAATTTCATCCTTCGTTAAAATTTTAGATTTCTGTGCCTTGAGCTTGTCGTTTCAATAAAGAACAAAGTTTTTAATAGATATATCAACATTGTGCTTAATTGCAAGGATTGCAACATTGAATAACTAGCCCATAATATTAATGATTTCATCTTTAAACAAGCAAAGGTCTAAGACAGAACTCGTAGTGTTTTTACTATTGCGATAGTCCATAAAACGTTTTTATGCATATTCCTACTTTTCTTTTGATTTCTTTGGCAATAACTCCAATTCAACTTGCTCTGGAGGAGTCCCAGAAATGGAAAATTCATCATCACTTATCATTTTACTTTAGAGAACAATTAAAATGAAAAGCCTCATTCCTGGACTATGTGTTGATAATCTTCACAGTCGTCCAGGAAGGTTAGGCTTTTCCCACTTGGTAAACAATGTAGGTAGTATTACTTAAATGCATTATTTGAAATTAAAAATGCTCGACATGTGATAAATATTGAATACGTATATAACATTTCAATACATTTCAATACAATACAATTTCACAGGTTTAGATGGTAAAAATGTCACAAAAACAGCCCCAATTCGGACAAAAATAAAAACTGTTAGAACAATGGGCTAAATCAACTACCAACCAAAAGCAACAAGTTCCTTAACAACAACAGTTCCTAGTAGTTAAATCAACATATATATTTTGGTACCGTTAGAATTATCTACAGTGTGTATTAAATAAAGTGTATTTATGTCGAAATCACCGCCACTAAAGAAAATGACGGCCATACGCCCGATTCCGGAGGCGGTAATGGAAAGTTCGGATAGTAGTGACTCTTGTACCACAACTAACAATAACGACATGAACTTGAGTTTATATAAACCGAGCTTCAAATATAACGATTTCGTTAACAAACTGGACTCTTATAATAACAACCAGTTACTGTTACCGACGCAATTTTATAAGACATTGTTAGCCAAAGCGGTGTTGTCGAGTAACGATGATAAAAGCAATGTGTATAAAAATATGTTTTTCGCCAAAGATCGAGACTTTGAACAGGTAAATTTTCTATTTAACCCATTGTACCCATAGATAAAACATGCTTATAAATGGGAAACGGACCCGTGGCGCCCTCTATTTGCACAGGTGGCGCCACCTTGAGAGTCCCGTCAGTACCTCTAGCACAAATCAGATGGTTGTGAACTTCGCTAACAGACGAAATAGAAAAATCAAAAATCATCAAGTTAATGTATTTTATTGAATAAAAAAAGTATACAATAAATGAAACGTTTTTTTACATATTTCAATGACAGACGAATGTTAGGAATTCAACAACAATGCTGGGAAGTTCAATGCTGTATGGAGGTATAACTACTTCTGTCACTTTTTATTTAATGAAACATGTTTTTTATGAAGATAAAGCTTACCGGGTGCACCTCACATTACAGTCTTCTGCAATACGTATTCCCGACATTGTCTCTTAAAGTAAAAGTCCCACTATAAACAATAAAAACCAACCACGAATACTCAACACACACACACACACACAAATAAGCAAAATAGTTCCTTAAAACAGAAAATTGGACAAACTCACGACACATGTCGTAAAACGTCTGCAGTTGTCAGGTTAGGTTATTATCTCTGGTTAGGATATCTATGGTTAGGATAATAGATAAAAATACTTAGGTTAGGATGTCAGCGCTGATATATGTGGAAGAATCTGCAACTACCGCTCATGGCATTACAGTTTTCATTCTGGTTCTCATTAAATTAGAAAGTTTAGTACTGACGGGACTCTCTAAGTGGCAGCATCATAGCGCCTCCAGAGATCCCTCTAACAAATCAGATGATTGTGTACTTCCCTAACAGCCAAAAAAGAAGATACCTGTAATTTTTTTGATATTTCATTTGAAATTACTCAAATAGTCAAGTTAACTCAAATGAAATGTCAAAAAATGGACCATATAGTTCGACAACAATGCAATAAACTGGGTAGATATACTTCAACAAAAATTTTTTCTAGCCGAACTTAACGTTGTTCTTCATGGCTGGGAAGTTCAAAGCTGTATAAAAGAATAACTACTTCAATATTCTGTCACTTTTTATCTAATGAAACATGTTTTTTTTTATAATAATAAAGTTTACCGGCTCCACCTCACATTACAGTCTTTTACAATACATATTCTCGACATTTTCTCTTAAAATAAAAGTCCCTCTATAAACAATAAAAACCAACTACAAATACCCAACACACTCACAAATAAGCAAAATAGTTTTTAAAAACAAAGACACACTCAAGATACACGTCGTAAAACGTTGGTCTGCAGTTGTTAGGTTAGGATGGTAGTGGAACTTTCTGCAAATACCACTAACAGCGTTACAGTTCTCATTAAATAAGCAATTATAGTACTGATGGGACTCTCGCGCGTTCAAAGTACCTACCTCCAATATTTTTGTTGTCACAAGTTGAAGGCACATTTTATGCTTTTGTCTTCTTATGTATGTTTCGGGGTGACTCTCACTGAGACCTAAAAAATATATTCTTATTACTTAGTTCCTGAGTAAAGTCTCTTAAAAGTCCCTTTTGACCTATTTTATTATATCTGCAGATTTTAGTTTTGGATTTTTTGTTCCAGAAAGCCTTCGGTTGGGATGGTAGCCAAACGGGCGGGAACCCGTCAGGTCCCCAATCAGGCGGTGTTGGTGGCCAGGGAGCTCAAGGACTCGTCCATTGGATGAGTGTAATGGCTGAACACATGGACCCTGCTATGTCTCACTATATGCCCTGGAACCAAGAGGTAAGTTTTAGTCTTAACCCTCAGGTCTTTACCAAGAATCATCCTGTATAATTGCAGATTTAACAAAAATATCTAAATATTCACGTGCACAAAATTAATATTCATATTTGTTAACTACATAATGAAAGTTTTCACTTAATTAGTTTTTCTAAACATTTGTTCGTTTTAAATGTTTTCGCTAATTAAATTTATTATAATTACGGTTTTGAATTGTGTATATTTCGTTTTGTTAACTATCGTTTCAAACCCCAAAAATAAATGACGTGGCAATTTATTTGTACCTACAAACATGTACACGTATGTATTTCAGTGGATGCAAATTAACTTTATTAATTGGCAATTCGATAACATAATTTGTCATGAACATAAAGTTATTATTATTAACTTTAATCATCACCGATAATGAAAACAACTATTCAACTTCTTCTTAACGGAGTATTTCTGTGTAAACATTTCTAGAATTACATAAACATGCTTTAAAATACACCATAATGAATTAGTCAAGCGCAGCATCATCAAAATCCTATGGTCTCTAGAACACACTGGAATTGAAGGAATGAATTAGCAAAGATAGAATTTAAAAACCTCCCTTTAGGGACCGGAGTCCTTTTGCGGTATCAATGGATCACATTTTGTTCACACTGAGACTACTCCAATTATTTATTCATTGATGTCGACAACCATTAATAGGTTTTTTATAAATTTACCTCTTTACCCAACAAAATACACGTTCTCAATCTTCAGTTGTATAACCCAGTGCCTTTCTAAGCCCCAGCAGTCGACGAGAACTACTTCACGCTGCTATAGTCATACTCTCATACTCATACTCTCTGAAGCAGGGTTCGCACTAGGCTGGTGATAGGATCAGCGTATCAGCTGTTACTTGACTGCTCCTACCAGTGACTGTTCACCAGCTCAAAGTTGTTCAGTTCAGGTGGACCACTTGATTTATTGTTTACTTACGTAAGTGAGTCACACCACCCGCTAGTCGACGTCAGTTGAACATGTTCAACTTTGATAGTGGCTAGCAGCTTCCTCCAGCTGCGGCTGACAACCAGCATAGTGTGGCCTGCGCTTAACACTTGTAGACGCAAAAAAAACTTAAGTTTTACTGGTGAAATTCCTTCCTTCCTCTCCTTGAAGTGAATGTCGGGTTAATCAAAGCATTCCAACCTTAGAGTATGCTTCATGTTCAACTTTAATAGTGACTAGCAGCTTCCTCCAGTTGCGGCTGGCAACCATCATAGCGCGACCTGCGCTAAACACGTTTAAATGCAAAAAATCTCAAGTTTTACTGGTGAAATTCCTTCTTTCCTCTCCGTGAAGTGAAATTTCGGGTTTATTAAAGCATTCCCATATTAGAGTATGCTTCATGTTCAACTTTGATAGTGGCTAGCTGCTTCCTCCAGTTGCGGCTGGAAACCAGCATAGTGTGTGACCTGCGTTTAACACTTCTAGATGCAAAAAATCGAGTTTTACGGGTGAAATTTCTGCCTTCATTTCTTCCTTCCTCTCCTTGAAGTGAAATGTCGGGTTAATTAAAGCACTCCAACTTTAGAGTATGCTTTATGTTCAACTTTGATAGTGGCTAGCAGCTTCCTCCAATTGCGGCTGACAACCAGCATAGTGTGACCTTCGCTTAACACTTCTAGATGCAAGAAAACTAAAGATTTACTTGTGAAATTCCTTCCTTCCTCTCCTTGAAGTCTAATATCGAGTTAATTAAAGCATTCCAATCATAGAATATGCTTCATGTTCAACTTTGATAATGGCTAGCAGCTTCCTCCAGTTGCGGCTGGCAACTAGCATAGTGTGACCTGCGCTTAGCACTTCTAGATGCAAAAAACCCAAGTTTTACTGGTGAAATTCCTTACTTAATCTCCATGAAGTGAAATTTCGTGTTAATTAAAGCATTCAAATCTTAGAGTATGCTTCTCTCTTGATTGAGAAACCTTCTCTTTCCACCTTCTGTAAAATAGAAGCAATGAACATAGTTTTCTGTACTGAAGAAGGTTTTTCTTGCTAATAAATATCTTCATTCACCAACTAAAAGTGTGCCTGGAAGATGAAAACCATTATATGTAAGTGAAATAAGATCTTTTGTCCGTTAATATTTTTAAAATACAGTTGACTAAATTTTATAGTTTTTCTCCAGAACTATCTTTGAGGGTAACAGTATTCAATATGGAATATATATCCCCTGATGATGTTAATTATTTAGCTGGGCCGTCAACATCGTCTTCAGTGAGAGTATATGAGAGACACTTACTGTTGCCATATGTGCCCGAATGTTAAATGACTGAGATACCGTGAAAAAATCCACTAAAAAATGTCTATTTTCGATCTCTAATGAGCTTCAAGCGAGTAACTTTACACCGAAAACAGAAACCATGCAGATTCGGTTCGTTACAAAACGCAGCCTTAAAAAATATGTTACACGAATTTATGCTGAGGAATTTTTTTGTTTTTGAATTTTTGTGTTGTAGCAAAGACCAGCCACTATTTGAGTAGATGCTACTTGTTGATTGTGTCCATAATATAATTTTGTGAGAAAGAATCATGAGCTTAATTGTCATGAAACATTTTACAATTTTAACGATAAAGCAACATAATTTAAAAATAGATAAAAGATAAAAAAAAATCATAACAAAATAAAAAAAATAATGACAAAACAAAGAATGTTTTCTGTATATTCCTATTGGTGTATTAATTATTCCTTTTCGTTAATTTATTGGGAAATTAAACCCCAATATTAAGTTATGAAATCAAACAATTTTATTTTGTTAAATCTACATTATAT